>JARKIC010003759.1:0-10036 GCA_029378375.1 Mycena olivaceomarginata | reverse complement strand
TAAACACACCCCCGGACCATCCTAGGTTCCTAGCGTGTTGTGTTGGCAGTTGCATATGCTAGTACATTGTAGAGGTGTGTTGTTGGAAGCCTATAAATCAAACTTGTGTTTGTTCAAACCTGCTGGTCGCATACTACAGCCCGGACCCGAACTCACAAAGAGAAGCACTTAGATCTTTGAGGTAGAATTGGTTGTGGTTGGTTGTTTTGGGTGTTTGTTCGCAATACCTATCAATTAGCTATTCCTAGTCATATAAGAAGTGCACTGTTTCAACACATTCGACGATGAGGGTGTTGGCGATGCTAACGGGCAGGCACAACAGGTATGGTCACAATCGACCGCCTCGCCCCAGGACATGAGCGACTCTGGCGACGCGAGCAACTCCTCGCCGCAAAAGCTCACTGCCTGGACGCTGGTTCCGTCATAGACGTTGACCACGGCCTCGGGCAAGGTCCACGCGGCGAACGCAAAGGTCTCGACCGTGTTCGTGACCGCACCCGTGGGCCGCTTCCCTTTCCACCACGCCGGCCACTGGCCCTCTTTACCACCACCAGGCCAGAAACAATCGGCAATGGTGTGGCCGCGCCGTCCCGGAGCTCCGCAGTTCGCATTGGTGCACGCAAGGTTCTTTGCATGCCACACGACGAGCATCACGGTCATTGTAGGTATTCGCGGCGAGGGCCTGGGTGGGATTTGTCGAAGATGAGGCCACACAGTTTGTGAGACGCTTGGCATGCATTGTCACGAAGCTAATGGCCTCAGCAGATGTCGCGAAAGTGAACAGGACGGTGACAGACCTGATATTGGGGCACCCAGGCATTTATTCAATTTATTCAAATCTGCTCGAGTTGCAACATACTATAATGTACTTCATTACATTACGACGTCATCTCACAAGGGCTATTGCTGGCCTGAGCAGTTAGCTAAAAGGGATATAATGTGTCACGAACCATTAGAAAGGCGCTGGACGACAATCCTGGTAAAGGGTTGAGGTGGGAAGTCGCTAATGGAGCAATCGCGGAAAGTGCCTTACCATCCTGGAACGGATTGGGGCTACTGCACATCCCTGACTACGGGCATATTACGAGGGAACATCCTTCTGAACCAGAGGGATCATTGTTAGGCATCATCTGACGTCTCCAGAACTGCCAAGAGTGGGCTGGACTTGGTCGATCTACCAATTGACTAAGAAACCACACTCGGGTACTGGGAAGCGGCGGCTATCACGATTTTCAGACAAATCACTTAAACGGTTCAAGGCGGAACTATTTGGGCAGATGGTTACCAAGGAGGGGTAACGGAGTGCTGACGAGGAGGTCGGCTAAAAGTTGACATATCAACAATATTCCATCACGATCGTTCTAAGCGATGTAGATCTTGACTCATCGTTAAGCTCGGCTTGTTGATGTTTCTTATAAATCTCTCTCAATTTTACTAATCGCTTGATATCTGACAGGAGTTCATCGGCTAGCTGCCATACCACTAGTCATATACCCTGAACCCTATTGTTCGTTTGTATCAGTCTCGTTTATATTTAGAATCCTGTAACGTATTTAAGTGGCTGGTTATGGGAGGAACACCAGTGAATCTCACCCCACCTGTTGGACGCGAAGTTACTAGACTTCACGCTTAACCGGTAGAGTAGTCATTCATTTGGAGACACCCAGAAGCTATACCAAGTTTCGTTTGTTTTCCCTGTTTGAATATTATCTGTGTTGGATTTGGATCTTTATAAACGACGCGTGGACATATTGGATAAACGGAACGGACACGTGGAATATAAGGAAACGGATCAGACTTGACAATTGGTTGTAATCTCGCAAGGATTAGCAATCGCGGATACTATTTGGAATCGGGATTCATAAGAATCACTTGCTTTACGCATCGGAGTACTATTCTCCAAACCTAGACCCACATCATACAAAACCGTTGAACATAAAATCTCGTCTGTCTATCGCAATTGCGCCTAGAACGGATTCGAGCAAGTTTTATCTATACGACTTGTAGACCTGTAAAGTCTTGCTTCCCAAAGAGAACTAAAGTTCAAATTGCCACAATCTATACTGGATTGGAACCCCGAACTTGCACGAGGACTATAGTGTTAGAGTTGTTGTAGTTGCATTATGAACCGCGTATTCATTTACAAGGTTTGTGTTGTGGTTATTTTACCGCCAGCCCATAGTCAGCATTACAACGGGCACGACGTTGTCCCACTCTTTGCCGAGCAAGGAGATAAAGATGGAGCGGAATGCGCTATCATCGATCTTCGCCCCCATATCATTCGCAGCCTGCCAAAGATTCCGAAGGCAAGATACGTGCTCAGGCATGGGAGTACCGGGGACCAGGTACGCGGTGTGCAAATCGCGGAGAGCATTGACTAACCCCATGTCAGTGACTTTGTTGTGGTTATCCTCCAGTGACTGCATGGCTTCGGCAGTGGTGCCATCAGTCTTCAGGCCCAGACCAACCGGATTTTTGACGTTGAGGACGAGCAGCGCTGTCACGATCGCATCGCGATGCCTCCACTCTTCGAGCGAGGGCGTCAACGAGTAGATGCTGGTGGGGTCGGGAGGCAAAGCGGTGGTCTGTGCAGTCGGTCCGGCAGCAGGTGCAGGAGGGCAGGTAATCGTGCCGTCGAGATAGCCACCCAAGCCACGGGCTTTGGCGAGGGGCCTTGATCTTGGTTTTATAACCACTGTACCCAGTGCCGTCGAACTTCTTCCCCGTCTGGGAGCAGCGGCACGCCGGTAGAATTCGAAGTCATGTTCGCAGCAAGTATTGCAGAGGAATTTCAATCTTTGAGTTGTTCTGTGCTTTGAGTAGATTCGAGAGTAAGTTTAGGGCGACGGGGCCCATAACCTAATAAGAATAATACTCAGACGGGCACGATAAGGTGAACGACTGAGGCATGTGTCTATAGGTAACGACGGTATAAGTAGTTCGGAGTAAAGTAAAAGTGATCCGGACGGAGTAGCGGGAAATACTCCGTCTGGGCGGTGGGTACAGATTATAGGTGGTAGGGTTACACAAGCGGCACACAAGTGCCGCATGCCGACTTTATGGCGCGTCGAGCCAATACTTCAGCATGTAGGTCCCTCCTGAGGCGAGAGCGCACTGCATTGAGGACCTTTCATCTCTCAGTTTTTATTTTAGATTTTCAACCAAATTTCACGTTGAACCCGAGTACGGTTTGTGGTACCAAGAGATCCATCGAATGAGGCGATACGAAGAGGAATTTATTATTATTATTACGGCTGTCATCTCCGGTGGCGTCGCACACGGCCGGCGGTCCAGATTCCGAGTTTCTTTCCCAGCGCTGATGGTTAGGCGCTTGTGCAAGCACATTGGGAAGTGCGCGTCAACGCTAAAGGATGTTGCAAGCCCCAGTGCACTGGGATTCTTATGCAGCCTGAGGTGGTAGATTTGACTGAAAATCCAACGTGGCAATAATGGTGGAGGTACCGCATAAAGTACTAATATGGCAAGTGCTAATTTTGGTTCGAACCACCTGTCAATCTGACACCTTGCTTCCCGCACGTTGTCAGCTCCCACCAAACCCCTTGTCTTCGCCCGCCATGGCAGAGACACTCGGCACAGTCGCGAGCATCTTACAACTACTCGACACGGCGCTGAAGGCTTTCGATCACATACAAGACTTCCGCCATGCCCCAGAAGAACAGCAGCAACTGCACTCGGAGATGCACGATCTCAGGCCACTGCTCGATGAACTTCGACACCGAATCGATGCCGACCCGTCGAGAAAAAACTCTTCAACAAATGAACAATCCTCTAACCACATTCAAATCGACAATGGAACAATTCACAAAGGGGCTGGAACCATCAGACGGCCGGCTTTCGAAAGTGGCAAAACGGCTGACTTGGACGATGGGGAATAAATCAGAGGCAAAGGAATACCTTGGAAAGTTTGAACAGTTCAAGTCTTTGTTGAATTCCTGGCTACTATTAGATATCTCGTTGACCCGTTTCTTTGTTGTCACCACCCATGTGCTGATTCATTATCAGGGATATCGGCCAGCGGGAACACAGCGGTAAGCAAAAGTTCTTTCCAGGCAGATATCGACTGACAACTTCTGCGCAACAATTAAGATATCTTTCAAGCTGTAGATAATGTTACCAGCCAACAAATAACTCATGGTCGTATGTCATCTCTCACTCCCCTGGCTTAAAATGCTAACGTCGTCAACGCAGAAATTTTGACCACCATCGACGACGTTACTCACGACCAACACCAGCAAATGAAAGGTAAATGACGCGGCAGAAGCCTATAGCTGAAAGCTGAAAGTTCTGCAGTTGCTCAGCGAGGGGAAATAATTGATTGGTTGTCCCCGATAAATTTCTTCCTGCGACAAGCGGACATTGCCAGCGCCAGGCAGCCGGGGACTGGGGAATGGATAATTGCGGATAGTCGCTTCCAAAGATGGGAATATGGGTCTGGGGGGACTCTGTGGTGCCATGGAATACGTGGGTGGTTTTAGTTAATGTTCTGCCTCTGCTAATCGAGTTGAATTAGCTGGTGCTGGAAAGACTGTACTTGCGTGTGTCTCATTTTCTGGACGTAGGCATTTACCCATTAGTTCCTTCACAGTGCGATGGTTGTCGCACATCTCAACGTCCAATCTCGGGACAGGAACATCGGAGTGGCATGTATATATCTCAACCACAAGGAAACAACGATACAAACTCCCGGAAACCTCCTTGCGGGTTTATGGAGGCAACTTATATTGGGCAAAAACCTTCCCCCCATTGTGCAAACCTTGTATCAGGAGCATTCAGAAAAGCACATCCCGACCCTCGCTGGATGAGATCCACGCGGTGCTTCGTTCTGCGATTACCGAATGGTCGAAGGTTTATTTCGTGGTCGACGCGCTCGATGAATACTCGGAGGACCAACGACGTATCCTGCTGGAACAGCTGGCGTCAATGGGCCCCACTGTCAGCCTGATGCTGACCTCGCGACCCCACCTCGTCCTCGATGATTTCCTTGCAACCCATGAAACCTTGGAGATACGTGCCCGTGAGGATGACATTCAGAAATATGTGGACGCGCAGATCGGGCTCTCCTCACGCCTATCAAAACATGTTGGCACTCAACCAGAACTGCGCGGCGAAATTCAGTCGAAAATCAGTGGTACCGTGGATGGGATGTGAGTTGGACTTGTGATAATCTTTTAGAACACTCATCTCATATTGTTCTCATCAGGTTTCTGATGGCCAAACTTCACATCGAAACCCTCAGCACAAAAAGCACGATCAAAGCTGTCCGGGCGGCTCTGCACGAGCTTCCGAAAGATTTGGAGCACACATATGAAGCTGTGATGCAAAGAATTGACAGCCAGAACGAGGATGATAAACAGATTGCTCATTCAACTCTCACATGGGTCACAAATTCGAAACGAGCGTTGAGAGTGCCAGAGCTTCAGGAGGCGCTGGGGATTGAACCAGGAACACACACGCTTGATTGCAACAACCTTTTGGACATCGAAATCATTTTATCGGTCTGTGCCGGCCTGGTCATCATCGATGAAACAGTTCTGTTGTTCGACTGGTACACTACACCACCCAGAGCTACTTCGACAGCATTCAGGCTAAGCGGTTTCCGAATGCCCAAGTCGAGATCACATCCAGTTTGCTCACATTCCTGGCATTCGATGATTTCAAACATTTGTCGCACTTGGACGAGAGAACCGAACCGGGGTATGCTCTCCTCGATTATTGCAGCCAGTACAGTCTTGTGCATGCGGCTGGAAAGCCGGAAATTCAGCTCAGGGACATGGTCGTAAAGCTTCTAGAACGCGCGGTCGAATGGAAGGATACTTGGTCCTGGGGACCGCGGGTACTATGGTGGGATTGGCCGAGCAATCCTTCAACCCTCTGGGTTGCCGCGGCATCGGACCTACTGGAAACTGCAAGACATCTGCTGAAACGGGGAATGTCTCGAGAGGAAAAGAGCCTTTCATTACAGGTGGCCGCACAGTGTGGTCATATATCGATGGTGCAGTTGCTCATTGCAAAGGGGGCCGATGTGAATGCCCGGGTTGGATATTATGGCAGCGCACTTCATATTGCTGTGACCCTGGGCCACCACGACATTACTCGGCTGCTCATTACCGAAGGTGCGGACGTGAATGTGCAGGGTGGGGAATACGGCAGCGTCCTTCAATCCGCTGTGTCCTGGGACGACGAGGACATAGTTCGAGTTCTCATTGAGAAGGGTGCGGACGTGAACGCGCAGTTTGGGGAACACGGTAGCGCACTTGAACTTGCTGCGGCCTCGTATTCCTGCCAGGAGGACCTCGTCCGATTCCTGATCGACAAGGGTGCAAACGTGGATGCGCATGGAGGGGAATACGGCGGGGCACTTCAAGCGGCCTCCGGTCGGGGTTATACCGTCATTGCTCGGCTGCTCGTTGAGGCAGGTGCGGACGTGAATGCTGTGGGCGGAGAATATGGTGGCGCACTGCAAGCAGCTGTAGCCAACGGCCACGAGGACATTTTTCGGCTACTCATTGCCGAAGGTGCGGACGTGAATGTGCAGGTTGGATACCACGGCACTATCCTCGAAGTAGCTGCAACTAGCCGCCGCGAGGGCTTGGTTCATTTGCTCATTGCTGCAGGTGCGGATGTAAATGCTGGGACATACGGCTCTGTTCTTCAAGCAGTCTTGAGGGTAGGAGAGTTCCGTCGCAAACAAGGACATTATTCGTATTCTCATCGAGAACGGCGCCGATCCGAACACATATGGCAGCCCACTTCAGGATGAAGGTGTGGATGTGAATGTGCAGGGTGGAGAATACGACACTGTCCTTCAATCCGCTGCAGCCTGCGGCGACGAGGACATGGTTCGATTTCTCATCGAGAAGGGTGCGGACGTGAATGCGCAGGGTGGGGCATACGGCAGCGCACTTCAAGCAGCTTCGGGTTGGGGTCACCAGGGGATTGTTCAGCTGCTCATCGCGAAGGGTGCGGACGTAAATGCGGGGGGCGGGGAATACGAAAGCGCACTTCAAGCAGCTGCAAACGAATGACAACGAGGACCTCATTCGGCTACTCATCGAGCAGGGGGGAAATGTCAAAGCGCAGGGCGGCATATACGGCAGCGCCCTTCAAGCAGCCTCATCTTTTGGCTACACGGACGTTGTTCAGCTGCTCATCGCGAAGGGTGCGGACGTAAATGCGGGGGGCGGGGAATACGAAAGCGCACTTCAAGCAGCTGCAACGAATGACAACGAGGACCTCATTCGGCTACTCATCAACCAGGGGGGCAGACGTGAATGCGCAGGGTGGGAGATATGGCAGCGCACTCCAAGTAGCTTCGGCCTGGGCCACGACAACATTGTTCAGCTTCTTCTCGAACTCGGCGCTAAGGCTATGAGTCAGTGCTAAGGCTCCAACCTTTCCTTTTATAACCTTGTATACAAGGTTTAAAACCGTTTCCTTTTCCTTTTATTTGCGCCGGGGCGTAAACGGTTTATAAAATGTTTTTACAAGGTTACAAGGTTTGAAAAAATTGTAATACCGATTGGGGATTCCTAGTGATTATATCTGAATAAAGTGGGTGGCAGAAAGGTTCTCTCAGTCCTTTGGTTGTTCTTCATCCCTGAAATTGTTTTCATCACACATACTTAGTGCACTTGATGGGCGGGATGTGTTCCAAATATGGTAAGTATTCCGATCATCCGAGTTGACTGATGCGCCTTCGAGCAAGCCGTCAGCAACGTTTGCATGGACCAAGAAGAACCTGATGACCTCGGTGGCTTTCGGAGATCCAACTTTTGAGATGTCAAATTTGGGTGAGCTACTGCTCCGATACTTATATGTTAGGCTCGTAACCACCTCTACATTGAGCAAAAAGATGTAAGAGTAGTATGCAATTTAGTTTGGGTGAATCCGACGAAAACTGAGGGGAGATAGAAAAAAAGGCAAAAGGGTTGGTCGATGAGGAAGAACAGAGTTCTCCGCTGGTAAACAGCAAGATGGGTCGGTCGTCCGGAATATGGGGTGTATGGGTGAACCAGAAAGTGAGCGAATAGGTCCCGAAGTGTCGTGTATGAGTGGAATAGAAACGTGGGTAAAAATAGGGAATGTGCCGTGTGAGCGTGAAGTACGGGTGCAACTCGAAAAGGCTCAATGGAGGAGGAAATGTGAGCTAGAGGTGGATGGTGTTTACTGGCGGCGTGCCCTCGTTGGAGCACTCTGTTCACTGGCCGCGTCGGAGATGGTGGTTCCGGGTGTAAGGAGGTGATATATGGTCATGTGTACGTACAAAACAAAGACACGGTCCCAGGACCGGTGTACCGTAAAGTAAGTACAAAAATATAATGTAGAAGGGAGGCGACCAGCGGTCCATCCTACCCTTCCACATCGAACATAGAGTAACTTCCCGTGCATTTGTTCTCTCTCAATTTTGCTCCAATTCACTCGAAATAAATTGCATACAACTCCTAGGTCTAGTTACTCAAAATAGAGCTGGTTACGAGTCTACTTATATGTTCGCAGAAACACCTTTTATAAACAATTTTAAAAACGGTTTTAAAATGTTTTGAAACCTTTTCCTTTTATTTTGCCCGAATTTCTACAAGGAAAACAAAAGGTTGGAGCCTTACAGTGTTTTGCTTGGGGCCGCAGGAATAGAATTTCAATAGAGACCCCTTGACAGGGGGCATGGTGTGATCAAATTTGTTGGAGTGAATCCATCAAGCCCAGACGACTGGTCAAGATGATGAGAATGAGAGCAGAAGACATTTTTTGAAAATTTGCGATGACGTGATCCAAGATCACATGACGATGTTAACGGTTAATTAACGGTTGAAATGTTCAAATTCTTGCAAACGGCATAAGTTAACCCCTTCTTAACATTAAGGGTTAATTAACCCTTAGAGGTTAACCTGCAATGTCATGAATCGCCCGGGTTCTACTTTTTTCGCGCGACGCGTCTGTATGGATACAGACACGTCTTAGCGGCACGGGACTCTCATGACACCACCACGTGACCTTCTCACGGTTGAAACCCAGCCTCGGATTCTAAAGCCGCAGACTCGGGGAGTCTGCGCCATGGGATACAGAAGACGTTAGGGACTAGGAACCCGCACAGACGGACTCTAGTCCCCGGACGCACCAAGGGCTGACACAGAAGAGTACACAAAGTACAGGAGTGGTTGCAAACCCAATCGGGGTTTGAACCACTGGATACAATGACACTTAGGACTAGGAAACCCGAACATCGGGTCTCCTAGGTCCACCGACACCACGGAAACCAACACAGAGGAGTCCAGGAGCATCAGCATTAATGCTCCTTAATGCTACGGTGCAGGAACTGATCGCGATTGACCGCGATCACTTTAATTTATTAGAAGCCTATATAAGCACGGTAGAATCTCCATGTACAGTAGATTCTACCTCGTCTAATCTCAGGCTTCTACCTTGGCTTGACATAGGCATTGTCTCCACCCTGCCCCGCTTCCTTCGCACCGTACTACGGGTTATATCCACACCCCGGGTTTTATACCTGAGTGGATATCACACCCTCTTCGACTCGTTCCGGTTCCGCCTCACATCCCGACCTACGACATACGGCCTCCTAGGGAGGACGCCGTACGACTGGTCCTACTGCTCGGGGAACATACGAGTTACTAGCGTCTATCGGGTTTATCCTGGTTGGGGTTCTCGTCGGGTTACTCGCTGTTTAGGCCGACCCAGAGGCCGTTGCTGACATGCAACACTGGGTCAGATGGCAAAAGAATGAACAGATCGTGTGAGTGGAGGAAACGAAAAGCCAGGCTAAAAAGCTGAGAGAGACCAATGATTTGAGCAAAAGGAGAAAGGGCCAAACAGATTCAAAGAATCGCGAGCCATTTGCTTAAGAACAGTTAATCGGAACACGTGGTCGTGTTTCGAACTCCGACCGATGCCACGATGGTCTCTTGCAGGAGTCTTGCTTCGAGTTCTCCCTCATGCTGTCAGCCTCTGTTCCGTCTTCTCGTGTCCTTTCCACCGTGCGAGTTTTCCGAAGAGGCGG
>JARKIC010003758.1:0-10040 GCA_029378375.1 Mycena olivaceomarginata | reverse complement strand
GCAGTGAGTGACAGGACTCACACTGGGAAGGCTTCATTCCACTGGGGCATGGTGTTGAATAAAAGTGGGAGGCTGATGGCTAAATGGAAAAGGTATGTACCTTGGTTGGGACTGTTTGGAAATCTTGTGAGCACAGTAGAGTGGGGAAGGACTGGGCAACATTCAACGCAGTCGGAGCCTACGGCCGTGTCATGAATCACCCTGACTCAGCATCGCAGATATCCTTTTTCGGATTCTACCACATTCTTCTTTTGGGAATAACCCGTCCTTGATCGGGTTATTCCCTGGCCCACAACACCCTCGACCCTAGGGCATTGAAATCCCTGCAGACATGGATTCTCACCACTTCACCACCCGGGTTCTTATCGCAGAACCCGGGACTCTATACGACGATGGCATGATGCCATACACATGCAGCCCGGGTTCTGTGCGCTAGCAACCTGGACTCCTTGTGCGATGACCATATCCAATGGGTCATGACTACACTCCTTATGTTGGTGGATATTCACTCCTGATATCCCTGCCAGACGACTACACTCCTGAATGGCGACAGGTGTCTCCTGGGTGCCACTGTTGACTCCTTTATGCTCATGACTCCTTGGGGCCCTAGATGCTGTGGTGATAACACATAGGGACTAGGAGCATCAGCATTAATGTTCCTTAATGCTGATACAGTAACCGATCATGATCGTATTAAATTTATGTAGAAGGTATATAAACTCGGTAGAATCTCCCTGTACAGTAGATTCTACCTTGTCTATACTCAGGCCTTACTTTGGCTGGATTGCTTGGTTCTTGAGCCTGGAGCGCTCTTGTTCTCATCTCGTTGTTCTGGTCTTGCCTTCGCTCCCCTTTCACTCGACAACACCAGAACTCCTACTCTCTATGTCTTGCCTTGGGATATCGACCTAGCAGTTGGATCTGGCCGTTATGTAGCGGCAAGGAGAGACACTTACCTACCAAGGGGAAGAGATCATCACATAGTTCCTGGCAGGGTTGTACAGAGACTGGTTCACCTGAAGTTCCCTTCAGGCACCCCTTGGTCTGGATCCAGTTGGAACCCCTGTTTGGAGTACCCCTGAGTCAGGTTCCTCCTTCGGGTTCTTGGGACGCAACCCCAACCCCCTATCCAGAACCCGAAGCCCCTATTTGAGCCACCCAGAGCGGGTTCCTCTCACTAGGGTCTGGTGCATAGTTGCAGTACTCTCGCTGCAATATCTTCGGGTTTTTCTGCATGGGTTGCTCACCACCTATGGATGCTGGCCTGGTTGGCCACATCCTCCTCTTGGATCCTCAACGCACGGTCATGCGCTATTCGAGCGGTGACGGATTCTCTCTCAACACCTAGGGATGGCTGCTGTTGTGTCTGGTGTGGAGTGGTCCACTAACCTAAGGGCCGTTGCTGACAGGCCGTAAACAACTGCAGAAATAAGATTTGTTCCCATCCGCCCAGCAGTACAGTGCAGAGAAACCTAGCCATGGAAGGGAACACTGGCCAAGTGTCGGCAGATCCAGAGAGGGAGATGTGCTAGCATGAAGTATGATAGAGGCAGAAAACAGAACTGCAGGTTGATCTGGAGTTACAGGCAGAATGAATGAAGAAGGAGGAAGGAGCCATGTGCAAAATGACATTGGCACTGAGAAGAAGCCGACTGAGTTGCGATACTAAATGGGGCTTGAGCACATGAGTGTAGTGTTGTCCTTGAGCTATGAGAGAATGCAAAGGGAGAAAAGCGGCTGAACCTACTCAAATCAGATCGGGCACAAATGAAGACGGGTACGGGCACCTGCAGAACAATCCCTACAAGTACTGCATGTCCTCATTGCGCTTCCGATGTGAAAGAAACTGTTGATGTCAAGCAGTGTCGACCTTTGGAGTGAAAATGGGGACACACCGAGACAAGGAAGAGCCGAATGGTTTCTGCCCCATGGACTTCACGCCATTCGGTGATTTTCAATGTCTGGAAACATGATACATTGTTCATAAAAATGAAAGAAAATCATGGAGAACTAAAGCCGAAGTACAATTTGGGACACAAGTGTGCCTGACAAGACAGGTGAACCCCAAGGAGCAAGAGAGGCGCCTCGACAACAGGTGGGGACGGACATACCAGCACTGGAATTTTTCCACAGGAGGAGAAGAGAGCATTTAGCAAGATACCCATACTAGACAGGAGGAATAGGTTGAAATATCTGCCCTCCTGGACTTCAACTGCCAAAGTAGAGCTTTTGGCCCAAAGTTCATTCAGGGGATCCTATGATGTGCTGTCGAGGTTGTATGGGTGGCAAATCTTTGTGAAACTGGGATGGGACGCGGTGTCGGGGGGACGTGGGTGATGCAGCTTAGACACTGAGATAGCATTGGCTGTTGTTGTCGTCTCCCTCTGAACCTCGTATCCCACTTGTGCCCAATAGGTTCCAGACTTTGAAATTGGGCCCACCTGGTCGCACCCAAGTGTACAGCCCACATCACTCCGAGTATTTGTTCGTCAAACCCAAGCCTACCTCCTTTGTGATCATATTTGATGAGAATCTGGAGAAGTCGGAGTCCAAGAGTAGCGGGATGGCTGGAGCAAGAAGGAAGGAAAAATCCTGGGCAAAGCCGTGCTGTCGATCAAATTTTGTGATGTGACCTGCTCTGCCGTGCTCCAAGCAAGCTCCGGCTTTGTTCTCTTAGACTTGCCTTTCGGCAAATTTATTTGTAGGAGCTGAGAATTCACGCTGGTCAGAGCACGTATGGAATCGGACGCGAAGTGCACAAACTGTGTATCCAAACTCGTTCACAGCGCAGGGGCTCTAAGTCCAAGAGATCAGATACGGCGAGAGGTCAAGGCTCGGGGCTCAGAGCAACCAGAAAACAACATGACCAAAGTGATGAATGATGGCAGCTTTCTCCGAGTCATTGCTTTCTCTCTCACCTTCTCAAATCAATTCCTAGGAAACAGCCATTTAATTGCTTCATGAAATCTCCACGGCCTTGGTGTTTCAAGATACACAGGAAGCCTGGTAATCATTGTTATAAACTCTGAGTCGGTGCCCGTTGAATTTCCCTGGTTCAACTTGGGTTCAACTGCACTTACTGGGTGTGCAGGCACGCAAAATTTCCGGCCTAAATTGGAGTGGTTAGATCAAAGACAGCTCCCACTTTGAATCGGCATCGTTCGAAACACCAGATGACGAGGAGAAACTATTTGTTCAATATTTTCGCTTGGAGAATCACTGTTACTGGTACTTAGTTGTGGTAAACTTGAAGGCGGGAAGACAAACGAATGGGGTGAAAAAAACCGGTGTTAAGGTGCAACACCATGGATGCGGCGCTGCATGCCGCAAGAATCATCCGTATTCTAAAGTATGCCACTCGACACGGATCACCGCTCTGAGGTTACTGGTAGAGTAGAACATCTCAACCACCAGTTCCCATGCTTGGCAGAAGCAAGGAACTATGCCCAATTTCGTACACAGAAGAATAAACCACCTATGATCCTGGCAACAAGGGCAGTGGAATGGAGTGGAGTGGAAGTAACCAAGCCAAAGTCCACAATTGTGTGATGTCCGAATTCGGGGGAGAGGACAGGTGGTACTACTGGTAGGTGTCAGTAATCTCCAAGCAATCTGTGTTTCGGGCCGACGACATGTACTGGCATGGGAGAAACTGCAAGAAACATTCGACCTATAAGTACAGTACTGTAGCCATTAAGAAAATGTGATAATCCAACTGAGGAACACTGGTAACGGATAACAGGTATCGGCAGTGTGGGTTTGGGCTAAGCCGAAGCAGTACAGGATGGAAGCAGGACAACATGTTTGTGAGCCATGGGTAGAATAGCAGCACCTTTGTCACTAATCAAAAGGCTCGAAAATGATATGCGGCATGGTCAGGGATGGTACCACCGAGATGAACAGACCGTTGTTGCACATTACATGAAGCATGCGGGTGTGATGTCGCCGCGGCCTGTGGATACAACAGTTGTCCACAATCTGCACCTTGATCTGTCGAGGATGGTCGAGAATAGCTTCATGGCCAGCACCGATCCACTGTTTCGAAAACACTTTGATAAATGTCGGCACCGAAGACCGGGGGAGGAGGGTCCTGGCGAAGTTTCCAATTACGAGCGAAGTGAGATATGGCAGTTTCTGCACGAGATGCAGCATCATGCTATGATCAATCGAGTCTGCGCGGAAGTGCAATGACGCGAGAGCACAGTTTGACCACGTGATGAGGTCTAAAACCACTCTCTCGTTGGCAGTTTGTGGGTGGGTGTTGATGAAGACCTGGCATCTCCAGGAAATCAAGCAAAGAAGTGTGCCTCTGATGCGTATCCACAGGTTCATCCTCATTGCTTTCGATTTGCAGTGCTAGTGAGCGCAAATGCGGGAGCCGAATCATTGTGCTGGAATTGACGGGGAGAATCTCGGTCTCGAGGAAAGCGAACATGCATTTGACAATGTCTGACAACTGTCGTAACGTGGCCAGCGCCTCGGTGTTCAAAGTGAATGTGGTGGACAGACGAGTGAGCTGGTGCCATGGCAGACAAAATGGAGTGCGAATGAGGGGCAACTGAAAAGATACTCTAAATGATTCGTCCAAGCCCTTGAAATCTTGTTTCATTCACTGCATTTTGACGGCTCCTGGAGCCACGTGAGTCCAGCTTTGGCGAGCCTTAGCCGAGATCAGTTGAGACGCCTCGGCAGGGTCTGCCCTGGGTCTGCTCAGCAACGCTGTGCCCAGAGATGACGAGGTGCGTGCGAGGTGGCCTTGAACCACCTCTCTCAAGGTGCGCCAAGTCCCTCAGCGGACTGTGTCCTTCTATAGCCACCTTCCTCAGTACTTGACTCCAATACAAGCCCCGTTGCCCATTTTGTCGCATCAATCAGATCAAAAGGCTAGTAGGAAATTGGTGGGAAACAGCCCCGGAAACCCGCGACCCACAGGTTTCCCACGGATCCGGACATGATCCAGTGTCCTCGTAGTTTCTGTCAGAGAATTACACGGGAGATATGAGACCTAATGCTTGGGGATGTATCTGCTTTGCCTAAAGATAAGAGGTATTTAACAGGAGCATTGGCTCACTGAAAGATTCGAAGTGGCAACACCATTTTGTCCCGTGAGGTCACGGTTACGTCCTTCCCACGTCAACTTGAGAGTGTGATCACTTACAAGTTGCGTATACTTAGCATGGTCGAGTCCAAGACCCAATTGATCTTCTGCATACCTTGAGCAAACCTCAGCAGGGTCTGCCAAGGTCCAAGTGTGTCCAGGTGTGCCGAGCAACCTCAGCGCAGGCTTGGGTCGAGAAGCCATCAAAATGCAGTGATTGGTGTTCAAATCAACGAGAAAGGTCTTCAGGACGGGGAAGCCTCCATACCCATAAATACTCGTGATCTGCTGGATCAAGGGAGGTAGCGTATAGAGGTCGACTGTTTCCCATCGTTCAGATGGAGACAGGGCTGCTGCGAGAATGAGATAATGAGGGTTTCGATGCATAACCTTGTGTAATCTTGATAGTCAACGGCAGCTTTGCCGATCTCTGCAGGTAGGTGTTTATTAACTGGACCATGTCCTGTCCCTCCACACGATTGAGGTCCAGAAAAATCTTGGACCACAACGCGGGAGTCGCTAGTGCCACGGCGGACCAGCGCTGACAGATGCGAGTAAACAGCCAGGGAGCGTGCTGGGTAATGGGGGGCAAAACCTCGGATATGGGTCAAAATGAAATGTTGTGTTGAGGATGAAGGAAAAGACCTCCCCAAGGATTTCGGGAGGAAGGCGGCGGATGGGGAGAGGATGGCTTTGTGGGTTTTTACGGATTGTACGAGATCTGCACGCCGAATCTGAAGGGACACCGGGGAATCGTCAAGCAACGCATCTGTGACTCTAGTTCACCGATATAAGAAGTGGTAAGGCCAGTTCTATGCTGTTCGGTGGCGCATTCGAAAGAAGATGAGTGACGGGGGCCGGGGTAGAGGGCGGGTCAGGAAATCCGAAGCCAGAGGAGGGTGCCATTTCTATTGCAGGGACCGATGACCGCAGGACCCTTTCAGTATGTTTGGAAAGGTGCTGATAATTCATGGAGCTGAAATACTGGTTAGAGTGCGCATGGAATTGGACCTGAAAAGTACGAACTGACGGTGAGTTGTGTTCAGACACGGTCACAAAGCAAAGGCTCCAAGCCAAAATACCCGATTCCAGTGGGAGGTGAAGGTTCAGAGCAACCTTCAGAACGAGGTTGCCAGTGGGAAGTCAGTGTAAGAGACAAAGAGCAAACTCATGACCAATGAATGATTGCGGCTTTCTCTCGATTCTCCTAGCCATTGCTTTCTCTCTCGTTACTGTCCATCGTCTCCAAATCCATTACTACTAGGAACCAGTGACTTGCGCCTCTTTTTTCGGCCTCAGTACTTGATATGCGCGGCAAGCTTGTCGGTCGTTTGTCTTATTGAATTCCGAATCAGTGGACAGTGGTTGAATTTTCGTGTAGATGGCATAGCACTCAAGATTCCGGGCTAATCAGTAGTGGGTTAACCACAGAGAACTCTCACTACCCGTCGTTCCAAATAGCAGGAGGAATTATTGGTTCGAAATTTCACTTTTGGAGAGTAAAGGTGGGAAAGCACAAATGGGTTGGCAACACCCGGCTTTGAGGTGCAGGACTCGGACGTCATGGATATGTCGTCACATACCGTAAGAACCAGTACTTTAGGACCGGCCGCGCGACACGGATCGCCCCCTCAGGTTGCGATAAAATGTAACCTAACAACGCCTGAACAACGGACCAGAGACCGAGGTAAGGTGTTGCATTGGAGAACCATGTCCACTTCGCCACTGTGAAGTCGAGCAGCTAGAGTACATCCGCGACCCAAGGTAGGTGGAGCAGATCAGATATAGTGATAGAGAGGGCAAGATCTAGCCTCACAGCATCATAGTTGATTTTAGAGCTGTTGTCCAGCGTCGGAGTGGATATTTCATGCTAGGCTTTGGACCTCCCCTGTAGAGGTCTGTCAGATTCCTTCCCCATGAAGGATCTGCCGGGTGGACCGGACGGGCGGCTTTGATTTCTCAAAGCTGTTCTGTTCGGGACAAGTGTGAAGTGTGCGGAGGGCCAAACCCACACGCACGCCCCCTGGCAGACCCGTCAGCAGGACCAGGAAACTGGACGACTCGTTTTTCGGACGAAACAACTTCAAGTCCAGATGCCCCCAAACTGAACCGAGGTTCAAACGTTCAACATTTAGGAATGTTACTTTGGAAAAAGTTGAACCCTGGTTTTGTGCTCGCTTGAACCACAGGAAACTCGCCCAACCTAGCCCCAGGGAGAACTAGGGGAGTTCAATCGTGCAGAATGGAGATACATTCAATGACGCACACGCACCCAGTCTCGGCTCTAAATCACAAGTGGAGCTTAGCACTGTTCGACGCCTGAACAGCGGATCAGGATCCGAGGTGAGGAGTTGGGTCGGCAAAAAAAACGAACTGGACGTACAGTGCATTGTGGAGCCAAGCTGTGACACTGGAATAAATGCACGACCACAAGGTAGGTGGAGCAGACCAGACCTGCATGGCGGCAGGCTGGGCAAGCTAGGCCAATAAAATCGGAAGGTCTAGACGTCAATCCAAATGCAAAGTTACTCAAATGCAAAGTTCGTCATTGAAGTGGGGTCACTCCTTTGTTGCGGATGAACCTGTCGTCGGAACGGAGGCAATTCCAATGATCTCGATAGTCCTCGTCGCGGCGCAGTTTTATTAAGGAGGTGATTGATTGAGGGCGAGCGCATGACAGGGATTCAGGGAAGGCCTCGGTGTATTCACTGAATTGACTAAAAGGAGAGGATGCTTTTTTGATTCCGTGCCCAGGAGAGGAGTCAAGGCGCCGCGGCAGAAAGGACTTGACCAATGTTCGATGGAAGATTGGGGCCGCTCGTCAAATCGCTCCCACGTATTTGTGCCGAAGGAACAGCGAGCCATCGGCCGGCAACAGTCCAAGAATGGTGAGGTGACTGCGCTTTCACTTTGAGATCGACGGCCACGACACCCCGATGTAGAGTGTACTGCGCAAGTGGCGAGATATAGGACTTCCTTGGGAGTCCGACTGCGCACAAGAACGAGCCAGTGATCAAGGCGAGTCGAGTCGAATCAAGCCAGCCATGTGATAAACAGCGACAAGATTCAAGTTAAGAAGAGCGCTAGCGAGAAGATAAGATAATCCATAAACCAATAATCCCCCGCAAAACGGTTGAACTCGCAGGCAGTTAGCTTTCCGACAGAGGCCTGAACTCTTCATCCATCAAGTTCGGAGTCAGTCCAGAAGTAAGCTACTGAAAGGCAGAGTCGCACCGTCGGGATTGTATACGTAGCTAGCCCACAGTCTAGCCGGAAAAAAAAAAAAGCAAAGACCTATAGTATCCAGTAGCGCGTCTTCCGAATATAATTCTATCCAGTCGGGACTCGGGAAGATGGATGGGACGTCGGAGTTGAAATCCATGCTACTGGTGCGCCGTAACCAGTCTTCGGATTCCACTTCCTGGACGCATGTTATGCAGGCAAGCAGATCTAAGAAAATCATCATGAGAAGAAAAGACCACCTGTCCTCCATCCACCAAAATAAAGTCGATAGAGCCTGAAGGTGCAATCCGAAAATTGCCTGGGTTGAAGACTTCTAAGACTGAGCGTTGAGCGGGACGCCGTCAAGTCCACAGACGTTGAACAGCAGGCGTCATCAAGTTCAAAGACGTTGAGCAGCAGGCGGCGATAAAGACGGGGATAGATATCGATATTGTTATTGGTTAGGCGCACAGACAGCAAGCCGGCGAGTCAAACCACCAAGTACTGCCAGACCGGTGCCAGTTCTAGCCTAAAGATTCACTTGCCCAAAGCGGAATCCAAGACGACTCGGAGGATCCGCCTGAAGTCTTGAGACGATTAATGCAGACACTTGGCGTCGGCGCCCAACTCTCCCGAGGTTTCGACTACAACTTCCGAACAATGGGATCCACGGTTCGTAGTCTCCAGACCGAAGAGTCAGGACCGAGGTATGTTGCTATGCGGGTCAATAGCTGTTAGAAACGCGGCGCCCCGCTGTGATTGATCCCCAGCGCTGCCAGTGAGCTGCAGGACCCACATGCTCGCAGTCGGGCGCGTTCTATGTCCGGCTCGGATACCGCGATTTGATGGCACGCCTGAGTCCTGCTTGTCGAGCGTTCAGTCCGACAAGGACGTAGCGAGTCCTGGTTCGAATAAAGCAGTGCTGTGCGACCATGCGAGAGTTGTCTGTTGATTTTCCGACTCGTCTTGACTCGTTAACTCGGGACAGAGTTCACCGGCGCGAGCGCGCGACGGCGGAATTGATTTTATGTTATTGCCTCCGCGCCAGGATTCCGATGGGCGCGTAGCCATATGATATCGATCTGGAAACCTCTGCTGCGTAGTGCGCGACTGACATACGAGGCCTTGTACACATGTGAGCGCAGTGGCCACTGGAAGTTGAGGTCGGGAACAAGTCTGGGTCCTTGTCTGGGTCGGAGATGTTTCGAAGCGGAGCTATTCGGCCGAGTCTCGCTTCTCCGACTTGACTCGGAAATGCTGCGCTCGCTGCCTCCAGCCTGGAAGACATGTACACGAACCCCGCTTGAAGATGAAGATCATCTGTGCTCTGCTCTGCTCATGGAGGTTGGCCTACAAGTTGACAACTCGGAAAATTGGCTCGGACACGGCACGACGCAGCACTGACTGGATGACGCGTACGCGTCCCCTTTCTCAAGCTCCAAAGCTCAAGCCCGAAACTCGACGCCAGACCGCGACGAGACGACTATGAACGCAATTCGATTGTTATGCGGCCTGTTTACACGATCGACGACGCTGGCAGAGCCGCCGATCTTGTCGACGACCAGTGGCACAAGCATCCTACAGGTCTCCCTGACGAAAGAGCTCGTGACTCGATATCATGGACGTTGTCGAACGGCGGGCAATCGATCTCGACGACGAACAAGCTGTCAACTGCCATAATTGTACCTCACCATCATTCGGCCTTCGTTATGCTCGACTC
>JARKIC010003757.1:0-10060 GCA_029378375.1 Mycena olivaceomarginata | reverse complement strand
GTACTCCCCTTCTCAGTGTGTACAATTTGAACACCAGGCTGTGTTTGGTCTCCCCATGGATGGAAGCTGGGGACATCATGGAACTTATCACAGCCAAGGAACCAACCTTTGCTGAACTCTCTCCCTTGTGAGCACAGTTTTGACAGGAATTTCTTTGGTTGATAGTCTGTTCTAGATTTCAGACATAGCTTTTGGGCTCCAGTATCTACAACAAAGAAACAATAGTACATGGAAATTTGAAAGCGGTATGGTATTCATACCTCTAGAATGCCTTTTCCACCAATGCTTGCATGGTTCAATATCCTTGTAACTCCTCAGACAGGGCCTGTATGGCTGATTCAAGCTCTCCAGAATCGCCAAGGCTGTTAACATGGGATTCAACCATTCAATGGTGAACGCAGGCATGCATACTATCAACATCTGAATTTTTGAAGCAACCAATCTGCTCAGATGATGCTGTGCAAGGTAGGATTTCTGGAGGGCCTGGATAGAGGAAGATCGAGGGTGGGCGGCAGTGTTTTGTACCCAGAAGAATTAAGATCCAGGAGAGATGAAGGAGCAGAATGCGAGAGACTTGTGAAACTTGAAGAGGGGAAAGCAGTGAACATGTAGAGTCACCCAAATTATCTGAATGCAAGAAAGAATAAGGTTCAAGAGGGGGGAACCCTTTGCTCGGGTGTGGTGGAGGAGATAATCACCTTCAGTCATGTTGTCGATCCTGGCCAGTTGCAATCGAGCCTTCAAGCACATATTTAAAGGTTTCTAGATGCTACCAAAGAACTGCCTTGTTGAGGAGGCACACCATGCAAGACCCAGAGCCCAGAGCTCATATCCAGCTATGTCTTGCACCAGGAGGTGGAAAGGGCTGCTATACACATAAACCCTCACCCCTGTCTTCCGTATCGTGCTTGGATCTGGCTACAAGCCATTGTAGACCCCCACCAAATCTCGCCCTGGGCCATTTATTGAGCAAGGTAACTTGAACTTAGTGAGAGGGGGGGAGTGAGGGGACCACAGAGGCTTCAAGAGGCACCGGATCTTGCACTCTCGGAAGGCACTGTCCTGTTCTTGCTCTGCTCTCTAGCATGTGAACCTACCCAACGCAGAAAGACTGAAGCTCTGTGAGGGTTGTCCTGACGCAAAGAGCCACTGCAACGACGACGAACAGCCCCTGTGTCGCCATCACCCTCTGAGTCTTGTATCCCCAGCCTGCTGATAGGGCGTGTACCAAACATGCATAAAACACCAGTTTTTATTTCATTTTGAACCTATTAGTGGGCAGAAGTGAGGCATTAGATTATGAACGTACACCCTCCCTGGGGTGGTAGGCTACACTATTGATGGCTGAAAGTCAGTGTAACAAATCAACTATGAAGGATTGAGTAGACTTGACAAGGCAGCCCAAAAGGCTGTTACGTCCTGACTATGATATTCTCCACTGAGCTATAGACGGTGGCGGTAAACCATTGTCTTATGCGCTGGAGGTGAGACATCAGGGAACTACTCAGAATTATTGACTTGCCGCTTCAACGGCCTCTGAATAGTCTGATGACTATTAAACAAGATATCGAAGTCAAATTGGTACAACACATTAGGGCCGGCAGAGATATAGCATCACTTGATTTTGTGTATAAGTCCAACTGATTAGATTGGGGGAAGACATGTTACTGAGTTAACCATCACTGTGGTTACTCGGCAGATCTGTGAGGGTAACCTTAGCTCGGCGCAGGGCGTTGGAAACTAGCGGGGAATCCGAAGAATAAATATAGGTACTAGAATACAGGAGTGGAAATACTACGCACCTAGTGGGGGAATCCGAAGAGAAGAAAGGATGAGGATTCCCACGCCAGGTGAAACCTTATGGTAACTACCCAGTAGCACGTGTCGTATGTATCTACAATGATCGTGGGCCTGTCACACAGCACGTGCCAGTGAGAGCGGACAAATGTCTCGGGCAGTTTTGGTGGTCGGATAGAAGGGCGCGGAATATCCGGGGTGCCGGGCGGAAAACCGTCCGAAGTATCCGGAGCCAGTCCGGATGGAAAAGTGTCCGAAGCGCCCGAAGCGGCCGAAGGAAAACCCGAAGCGGCCGGAGCGGGGGTTCCCTGACATCACCCCCCCCTTGGAATACGGTGTCCCGACGTATAAAGCGGATGGTCTATCGCGCCTTCGGAAGGATAGCAAGTCAAAGGCGGCCGAGGCTATCCGGCGGGGAGCATTGGGGTACGCGGTAGTAGGCATCATGGTGTCCTTGGCGAAGACGTCAGAGTGCTTTACCCACTTATTGTGCTCTGGACCATAACCTTTCCAGCGCACCATGTACCAGAGGCTGCCATACCGGACCTGTGCTTCGAGGATCTCGTCGACCTCCCACCTCTCGTCTCCATCCGTCCGGAGGACAGGAGGGGCTCGTTTTCCGGGGTGTCTGGGGAACGGGTCCGGCTTCGCAAGCTCGAGCTTCACCACTGGGAGGACCGGGTGGAGCTGGGAGTAGTGCAGGGGGAGTGTTACGATCATGCACTTTCCGGCCGTTTACGGCCTTTCCGGTTACGGTTACGGCCATTACGGTCCAACCAACTTTCCGATGCTCCGGCTAGTTCCGTTGACGCACAACCTTTGGGGTTTTCGCAATGAAGGTCTTCTGAGCGTTCCCCAAATCAAACATATGACTTATGCAACTATGCTTCTCTCTTATTGTTCTTATTGTTCTTATTGTCTTTTATATACTTCTTTCCGCATTAGACTTATCTCCGTATTTAGTATAAATACGTATTATGTTCTACTGTATCTTTAGTTGAAAATTAACGTGCTTTGCCTCCGCATTGCTCCGTGGTCTGACTTCTGCTCTCTTCGTCGTCGAGCCAAGTTAGTTGGTGTACCCGATCTCCTACGTGGTATCACTTACGGCCCTATCCGTCTTTCCGGCCTTTACGTCTTTCCGGCCTTCCGTCCTTCCGGCCTTTTCCGACACGGATATAACAGTATTTTCAACTCAACCTAATTTGGCTCAATGTCTTACAGCCACCTCGCCAATACCCCCGACTTTCGGAACCGTCGACGCGATTCGCGTCAGTTCCAACATCGTTCCGATCGTCGTTCCGGGACAGCTCACCTACGACAATGTCTCTGGCATCATCTCTTCCCCACAAGATCTTCGCTCTCGTGCGCAGCCTCGTTTTGAGGAATCCCGGCCTTTACGGCCGAATGCTCCAACAATGTGGTCTCGCCCACTTCTCGCTCAAGATGCGCGCGGTGCTGCTCTCCGTCCTCAGCAGTTCAGCTTTTCCCCGACCGGTTCCCATTATCCCGGTCCGGCATATCCTCAGCTGATGGATTTTCGAGAGTACGATCGTCAATCAGGTGGAAGCAGCATGCGATCGCCTACCCCTAATCGCCGACGCGTATCCTACCAACCGGTCTACGGCTATTGAAGAACTTCCGGAGGTTTACGATCCTACGGATCCTCTCGAACAGCAGCCTGTACCAACTGATTTTCCGCCTCGTGAACGGGCGTGATTTATCCGTACCTTGGACGGCGTGTGGCGACTGCTCCTCCTTTGGAGACAGTTGATAAGGGTAAAGGTAGAGCTCAAACTCCTGCTCCTGACCCAACGCCCCACAACCACTTCTCTTCCCACTGGTTCTTTTCCGCCCCCCCTCCTGGGCCTTCCGGCTCACCCGGCGGTGGAGGTGGTGGTTCCGGCGGGTGGAGGAGGTGGAGGCCCGCCTCCTGGCGATGCGCTTCGCCTCATCCCTCCATTCCGGCTGGAATTCCTTCCGGTTCCGGTGCTCCGGCTCCGGATCCAGGACCTGGTGGCGGTGGAGGTGGCGGCGGTGGTGGTGGCGGACCATTTGGTCCGGCTCCGCCTCCAGGTCCTCCAGGTCCTCCCGGTCCGCAAGGGCCCCCCGGCCCTACGCTTCATATTCCGGCTCCGCATAACCCTCAGCTAGACTACGCCGTTCAACAAATGGCTGATGCTATGGCTCTCCTCGCTCGGAATTCTGTCGCCCCTCCTCGCTCCACTCGTACTTCCTCCCGCGCTCCGGATACTTTCGATGGCTCCGACCATCGAAGTTCGCCACTTTCATGTCGCAGATCTACCTGCACATAGCGGAGCGTCCGCAAGACTTTCCGACCGACGACGAGAAAATCTTCTACGTCCGGTCGTATCTTCGCGGAACGGCTCAGCAGTGGTTTCAGCCCAACATCTTCGCTGACGGACAACGCCCATTCCATTCTGGGATGGGAATTGGGAGCTCTTCGTTCAAGAGCTTGCGACGAATTTCGGCCCGCACGATCCCTTCGGCGACGCGCGGATTTCATTGGAGACTCTCTCCATGAAGCCTGGAGATCGGCTGGCGACTTACCAGCTCGAGTTCGACACCCATGCGGTTATGACTGGGTATAACGAGGCCGCCCTTTTCCGGGCATTTTACCGCGGCCTTCCAAGCCGTATCAAGGACACCATGGCGCAGAATCAGCTTCCGGTCACTCTTGCCGGGCTGAAAGCCCTCGCCTCGCAGCTCGACCAGCGGTATCATCGCCGCAACACTGAGCGCGCGAACGAGCGTGCTGCTGCGAATCCGCCTCCGGCCGGAAAGTCTTCCGGCGATTCTTCCGGTGCTGCGGCCTCGGGAGGTGGTGGCGGTGGTGGAAAGTCCAAGGGTAAAGGCAAGGGCGGTGGAAAATCCAACTCCCCTCCCAAGACCAATCCTCCGGCCAATACTCCGGCCAACGGTAACGCGGCTCAGGCTTCCGGGTCTAAGCAGGCGAAACCGTACGCTGCCAAGCTCGACTCCACCGGCAAGCTCAAGCCGGAGGAACGCGAGCGACGCATGAAGAACAACCTCTGCATGTTCTGCGGTGGCGCGGGTCACAAAATGGCTGAATGCCGCAAACGTCCGGCCGGCGCTCAAGGCAAGGCCGCGACTGTTTCTGACCCCGCACCTGCTGCCGCTGATGCTTCTTCCTCCGAGTCAAAAAAATAGGCAGCGGCTCGGATACCTCTGCACCTGGTCCGAGCCGTGTTGACTCCGAGGTGCTTCCCGAGGTTACTCTCAACGCGTCCACTCTTTCTCCTAATGCCTTTTATGTTGATCTCGATGTATCATTACTCTCTGCGGACTATCTCTCGCCTTCCGGCATTCTTTCCGGTTTTCCTACTCCGGACGCGGGCCTAACCCTGCGTCCGTCTTTTGTACAACGAGTTGCCGCGGGATTCAACTCCCGCTTGCGGGCGCTCATCGACTCCGGCTCTTCGCACTGTTTTGTGTCTACTAGGGTTTGCGAATCTAATGGGTATTCTCCGTATGCGGTCCCTCCGGTTAAACTCCGGTATCTCGACGGCTCCTCATCCATCATTGACCGACAGCTTCAATTGCTCCCTCGGTTCCCTTCTGGCGATGTCCATTCTATGGAATTCTACGTCACCCGTCTGGATTCTGCTTGTGACTTGGTTCTTGGACTAAACTGGCTACGCCGCTACAATCCGTTGATTGATTGGCGCAACGCCTCACTAAAGTTCAGCCCTGTTTACGACGAATCTATTGTGTCGACACTCCCGGAAACTATTCCGGATCCTGTTGCGGTCTCTCCGGCTACGGAGATGGCGGAACCTCCGGTATCCCCGGCTCTCCTTCCCTCAATACCGCTGACGTCTTCGCTCGAATCCGCTCCTTCTATGGAGATTCCGTCTGAGGCATCTACGCCTCGTCCGTTCACTTCTGCCCCACTTGTGTCTATGGTCAATGCGGCAGCCTTCCACGCGATTATTCGCGATAAAGGCACCGTCCAGTATACGCTCCGCGCATCTCCGGTCGACGAGACTAACGGCTTTGGTGTTGCGGCCGAGCCGGACTTTGCGAATTTGTCCGGCATTCCGGCCGAGTACCACGACTTCGCCGACGTCTTCTCTGAATCAGAGGCTTACACTCTTCCGCCTCATCGCGAATTCGATCTCAAGATCGAGACTGTCGATGGTGCTGAGCCTCCGGTCGGCCCCATCTATTCCCTTTCCGCAACCGAGCTGACCGCGCTTCGGGAGTTCCTCGACAAGAACCTCAAGGCGGATTTCATCTATCCGTCTCGTTCCTCCCACGGCGCTCCGATTCTCTTCGCTAAGAAGAAAGACGGAAGTCTCCGGCTTTGCGTCGACTATCGTGGATTGAATCGCATCACGAAGAAGGATCGTTATCCGCTTCCTCTGATCGCGGATCTCCTCGACGCTCCTGGAAAGGCGCGTATTTACACCAAACTGGACCTACGCCACGCCTATCACTTGCTCCGTGTCGCCGCTGGCGACGAGTACAAAACCGCTTTCCGTTCCCGTTACGGCTCCTACAATTTCCGGGTCGTTCCGGAAGGTCTCTCCAACGCACCAGCTGCTTTCCAGCGCTTCCTTAACACCCTCTTTGCGGATCTCTTGGACGTTTACGTCGTGGTATACTTGGATGATATCCTGTGTACTCCGACGATCCGGCTAATCATACGGATCACGTCCGCGAGGTGCTTCGCCGCCTACGCGAAGCTGGATTATACTGCAAGCTATCCAAGTGCGAGTTCAGCGTCACCACTTGCGAGTACCTCGGCTACATTCTGTCGCCCGACGGTTTCCGCATGGCGCCGGACAAAATTTCCGCTATTACGGATTGGCCAGTACCTCGGAAAGTGAAGGACGTTCAGTCCTTCCTTGGTTTTTGTAACTTTTATCGGCGCTTCATTTACGGCTATTCCGGCATTACCGTTCCACTCACCCGCCTCACTCGTACTGGCAAACGGTGGGATTGGACACCCGCTTGTCAAGCGGCCTTCGACACTCTCAAAAGCGCTTTTACGGCTGCTCCGGTACTCCATCACTGGATTCCCGGCCGTCAGATTATGGTCGAGACGGACGCATCCGATTACGCCATTGCGGGCATTCTCTCCATCCTTGGAGACGACGGTGAATTCCATCCCGTCGCTTTCCGGAGCCGCACCCTTACGGCTCCGGAACTCAACTATGACACGCACGATAAGGAACTCCTCGCTATTTTTGATTGCTTTACTCATTGGCGTCATTATCTCGAGGGTGCCCCTCTCACTGTCGACGTCGTCACGGACCACAAGAATCTGGAATACTTTGCCTCGACTAAGGTCCTTACCCGTCGGCAAGTACGCTGGTCCGAATACCTTTGCCATTTCAATATGGTAATCCGGTTCCGACCCGGAAAGCTCGGAGGTAAACCCGATGCATTAACTAGACGATGGGACGTCTACCCTAAAGAGGGGGATACGGCCTTCAGCCATCAATCCTCAGAACTTCCGGCCCATTTTCACTTCCGATCAGTTATCCGCATCGCTAAACGCTACCTTCCTCGAGGACGTCTGTCTCCGAGCATCTCTCGTCATGGATGTTGACTCGCTGCACCGCGAAATCATTTCCCACTATCCTGACGACCCAGCCGCAGTTTCCGGTATCGCTTCCGCGACTTCCGGCACTTCCGGCTCCACGCGCTGGACCATGGATCCAACCGGTCTTCTTCTTCTCAGCAATCGGATCTATGTTCCCCAGGTTTCGGGCGATACACCTGATATACTCCGCGTACGTGTCCTGCAAAATAAGCATGATCACATACTCTCCGGCCATTTTGGACAGAACCGTACCTTGGCTCTCGTCCGGCGTGAATACGCCTGGCCGGAAATGCGTAGTTTCGTCCGCGACTACTGCAAGTCCTGCACTCACTGCAAGCGCAACAAGGCCCGCGGCACAAGCCTTACGGCCTTCTCCGTCCATTACCGGTTGCTTTACGTCCTTGGCATTCGATATCCATCGACTTCATAGAATTCCTCCCTTATTCCGGCGAGTTTGATTGCATTTGCGTCATTGTTGACCGTGCATCCAAGCAGGTTATCTTATTCCCCTGCGACCGACATATCACCTCTGCCCAACTCGCCCGATTCTTCCTTATTCACGTATTCTCCAAACACGGTGTTCCGTCCCACGTCACTTCCGACCGAGGCACGGAATTCGTTTCCGCCTTCTTCCGCGCATTGGGCGAACTTCTCAACATGACCATGCATTTTACGTCCGGCCATCACCCGGAGGCCGACGGACAAACGGAACGCATGAATCAAACCCTCGAGCAGTACATCCGCATGTATTGTGCGTATCACCAGGACGACTGGGCTGAACTCCTCCCTCTTGGAGAGTTTGCGCTCAATAACGCTCCTAACGCATCTACCGGCGTGTCTCCGTTCTTTGCGAACAAGGGTTACCACCCGCTTCTCACTTTCTCCGAAACGACCGTCGTTGGTCCCGATGTCGACAAGGCTCAGGATTTTGCGTACGAACTCCAATCTGTCCATGAATACCTCCGAACGCAGCTGACTATTGCTACGGAGCGTTACAAGGAGATTGCGGACAAGAAACGTCTTCCGGACCCTCCGCTTGAGGTCGGAGACCAAGTCTTCGTCTCAACAGAGTTCATCGCAACAACGCGGCCCACGGAAAAGTTCTCCGAGACGCATTTCGGTCCTTACGAAGTCATCGAGAAAACTTCCGGCTCTTCCTACCGCATCCGGCTTCCTAAAGCCCTCTCGCGCATTCACCCCGTTTTCCACATATCAACGCTTGAACCGCATTTTCCGAATCCGTTCCCAGGCCGCGAACAACCTCCGCCTGGTCCCGTCGAAATTATCGATGGTGATGAACATTTCGAACTTGCGGCGATCCTCGATTCCAAGATCGACAGGCGTTACCGCCGTTGCCCTCTTCGCTATTACGTTGAGTGGTTTGGTTGGTCTCATACCGGTGATCAGTACCAATGGGTTCCTGCATTCGACTTGGACGCGCCAGAACTCCTGGCTGCATTCCACACTCGTTATCCGGAAAAACCTGGTCCGGAATGGGAACGTATTTGAGTTTACGGCTCCGTTCCACTTACGGCCCCTACACCTGGTTTACGGCCTACGGTTCCACTTGCGTACGTGAGTTTGAGTTACGTCCTCGCTCCGGTCGCTTTACGGCCCTTCCGGTTCGACCCTTTCCGGCCACTTCCGTTCTCATCGGCGACTCTACGCGGTTTATTCAAGAAGATGGATTTACAATTTTTCGCAATGCGACAATTTACACTAATCATCATACTCCAATTCGTAATCAACGTCCTTGTGGGCGTCCGACTCCTCGTCCAGCACCAAATACCCATCCACCAATCGGAAGCCGGGAGGACACGGAAACGTGGCCATGAAATCGGCCGACGGGACCATTCTCTCCACCGGCTCCTCCTTCGGCTCCACAGGCGCTTCGAGCTCGGCTTTCTTCGCCATGAGCTTTTGGATTTCCGCATCGATTGCGGCCTTCTTCTCCGCCTCTTCTCGCGCGATCCGTTCCTCCGCTCCTTCTTCCGAGCCGCCCGTTCCTCCCGCGTTTCTTGAGCGCCAATGCCTCGGTGTTCTCATCCTCCTCCTTCTTCACCGTCATCCGGATGAGGCTCGCGTCATCCACCGGGAAACCACCGGAACGACAGGCGCAAGAAGCGCAACTCCGTGCGCGAACGCGATCTCGCAGGGCGAGACGCAGGGCGAGCGGAACGCGACGCGGGACGACTAGCTCTTCCAGAGCCTTCGCCCTGTTGCGACTCTCCGGCCCTTTCCGGCTCCATTGCGGCCGCCCGCGCTGCCCTCTTCCTCCCTTCTCCGCTGTTTCCTGCGTTTGCGTTCATCTTCGCCGTTCGAGTTCACGAAGGCGGCGCTGCGTATTCACCAGGCCGCGACGCATCTCCTCGAATTGAGATCTCTTCCGGCAAGATCTCGCCGGTGCGAGAATCGACTTGGCGACGCGCGATACTTGGGACGCGGCCGATGCACTACGGCACCACCAGGCCCAGTCCGCCAATGCCTGCGCACGCGTGACCTTCTTTGCGGAAGGCGCGTTTTGCTTTGCGGCCGCAACTGCACTTCGTGTGCACCTGTGGCAGCCGTCGCATGCCGTTTTCCCCTAGCACGATGCACGGGAGACGTCCTTGCACCTATCGCATCTGCAGAAATCAAAAAGGAAAAAATAACTTTTCATACGCACCTTCC
>JARKIC010003756.1:0-10080 GCA_029378375.1 Mycena olivaceomarginata | reverse complement strand
AGTCTACCCAGGTAGACAGAGGGTAGACCAACTCTCTGTCTACCTAAGTCCATTTTGGGTACACACCCGGTTTACCTGAGTCTACCGTCTGTCTACCCTGTAGATTGAGGTACACGGATCCGGGCCGAGGTAGACCAAGGTAGACTAAGGTAGACGACCCATACCTGTTATCGGCTGACATCAACACTGGGTTTCACTACCGAACTTTCAACCTAGCTCGACCCGAAGTTGACAGCGAAATGTAAACGAGTTGCCACGACTGTTGTCGAGACGAAATTGAGTGATCCGATGGCCACCGCTGTCATTGTGTGTGTACATGCTTGGCGATGCCGTGATTCCGAATCGCTGGCGCGTTCCTTTGAGTTGCCGGCTCGTTCTTCTCTGGCTTTCCTCGGACTTGTCTGGGGACTTTCGGAGCTCCCGAGTCTCGTCCATTGGCTCGCTCTCATTTTGAACTTCTCTGGTCCTTGATATCCCGTAGGGTTTGGGAATGACTTGCTCGACATGGCCTAGTTCTGCGCTTACTGGGTTCCAAAGCCCCGAAGTTCCCTCGTTGTTCTCTCTCCTTGTCTCCCATTCGTTATAAAAGTGCAATGTATCAATATCTCTCTTTTTAGAGGGCCCTCAGTGTCCCAGAATAAATTCTTTGCGCCGACATTCCCTCGTTTCGTCGATTCGTCATCTCAAGACCAGGGCATATATAAAGATTCTGCCTCAAACTGACTGAAGCATGGCCCAACCATCTCGTCCTGCATCGAATACGCGCTCTATCCACACTCGAGGCCGTGGTGGACGTCAGAACACCGCTGACACCTCTGAGATGTCGGCCAATGCTCCGGCACGCGGCGAAACCCAGTTTCCATCCACTCGCGTGGGCGCGGGAGTGGTGGAGGTGCAGCGCGCAGGCCTGATACTGCTGCAGATCATCCGGCTCCATCACGTGAAACCACAATCGCATCGCGGGGCCGGAAAGTCGCTCAATTCAGTCAGCGTCGCTCAGCAACTGTTCCAGCATCTACCCAGGCGAATGTCGACGGCATTCCATGGTAAGTGGCTTTTTTGCATGCTCATAGATTATTGGTTGATTCATCGCAGTGATGAACCCGCACCGGCTGCACTTGAAGCATCTGGGACAGCCGTGTCAGGGCACATCACCGGTGAGGATAGTTCCACGGAGCTTCCTTCGACCCACGACAGGGACGCCGTGCACCCTCACTGGTATGTGAGAGGAGCTGTATACCTCGTCGCATTTCTGCACACACGGCATCATGTCACATTCCGCGCATGCGCACTCATCCTGAAGTGCTTGGAGCATGTATTCGCTTCGCTGCCCGGCAATTTGCTACGAGGTACTGCTGACATGCCTACAACACTCCACACCGTATTTGCAAGGTTGAAGGCGCGGGACCGGTTTACTATCCACCCAGTCTGCTATAATTGTCACAAAGTCTTTCAACCCGGCATCGCTTCCAACACATTCTGTCCCGACTGCAACTTAGAACTATTCCGACCTGCACCGCGACGACTCTTTAACGCCCTCGATGATGGACAAGCCACTGTCCCTGCACCTGGGGATGGTGAAGAAGTCGGCGATGCTCGACGGGAGCCTCATATGGTCGCTCCTATCCAGTCTTTGTCTGTCGCGCTGGCCGAGTTTTTTGCCAGGCCGGAATGGTTGCTTCGTCAACGCGTGGAAGACTCGCACTACTGTGGAAGGGGAGCTCCGAAGTATGCAAGATGGAGAGCTGTGGAGAACACTACGGGGACACGATGGAGAGCTCTTTTTCTTTGGCCCAAGTGCTGCGGAGGAGCTGAGGCTTGGGGTGACATTTTCTCTTGACTGGTAGGCCTCGTTTATGAATCGTCATCGTCCTTTCTGTGCCTCATGGTTTTTTCAGGTTCGGACGAAAGACCAGTAGCTACGGCCCCTCGCATTCTTCTGGTGTTATGTCGTTCTGCATCCAAAACTTGGAAAACTCACTCATGCACGTCATCTTTGTTGTGTTGGATTTTTAGAGACTCTAATCTGCTATCAGGTATCGTGCAGGAAATCTGGTTCTCAACGGGATGTTGCCCGGCCCGCACGAACCTACTGCTGAGCAATTGCAGAATTATTTGAAAATGTCGTGGATGACCTAGTGAAATTGTATGAGCGGAATGGTAATTCAAACTCCAGAGCATCCAGACGGCAAGTCGTTCTCAGATACATCTTTCCTGCCACTCATTTGACATCAGGAATTCGGGTGCGAGTGGCTCTGGTTGCGATCATCGCCGACCACCCCGCAATGTGCAAACTTTGTGGCTTTGCAGACCATGGCCACAATGCCGCGCCCTGCCCTAAATGTACTGTCTCCCATGCTGAGCTTTTCAGCCAGGAGTCTTTGCGAAACGGTAATAGAACTTGAATAAAACTTGAATATATAAGATTCTGAATTTTGTTTCATCTAGAGTTTCCTGCAAGGAACGGCGAGCAGCACAGACCTTTGTGAGAAATATAAGGCCTTGAAAACGGCGGAAGAACGAGACAATTTCTTTTCTGAGCACGGAGTCCGTTGGACGGAATTCGCCCGCCTGAAGTACTTTGATATAGTGAGATATACGGTTGTTGATCCCATGCATAATTTACTCCTCGGTGAGCGCACTTGAGCAGTTGAGCCGACTGATTTTTTATCGCTTTTCAGGTCTTGCAAAGACCCAGTGGTATACGGTGTGGATCAAGAGCGGATCTCTGCGGGCCGACACAGCCATTTTCATCGTGAGCTCCATACAATTCACGAATTTCTCGAGACTGTAAGTGTACACCATCATTCGGTTCTCCGTTTCACTATCTATTCAACAGTTTGAGTCTCCGTTGTGGGCGGGCCGTTTACCCTTGCGAGTTGGCGAGCCGGCGGGTGGTTCTCTTACTGCCGATGAGTATAAATTCGCAGTAACTGGCCCTTGGGCCCTAATTGTAAGTTGGCCATGCGCGCGATCTCCGTTCTTCTTTTCATCACCCCTTAGATACCGGTTGTCTGGGATAGATTTAAAGAGGCCAGAGCAAGAAAGAGTTCCAGATCGCCGACCAACGATATCCGGCCGCTTTGAGGGAATACGAAAGGAAGAAGCTAGCCTGGGACGAGGGCCCCCAGACGTCCGCTCAGCCCAAACGCCGAAGCCCCCACGTACAAGACTGCAGGAAGGCGAAGACGACAATTTTCTCCTTCCTGAAAATTGTCGTCGGTAATTCCATTCGTACGGATATGCTTCCCGCTGTTGTGGTGCTGTTGCGGGACTACCTCTTGAAATTTTTCAAGGTACGCTTTCCAAACCATTGATTGCGAACCTAATTGATCTGTATAGCTTTATGGATCTCGTAATATGAGACCGAATCATCACTGGGCCGTCCATATCCCAGAGCAGATCTCCCTATACGGTCCATTGAACGGGTTTTGGGCATTTCTCACCGAGCGTCTGAATAAAATCCTCAAAAACCTGAATAGCAATAATTGGACTGGTGGTCGTCTCGAAGTTTCGATGATGAGAGAATTTCATCGCTCTACGCGGATTGATTCAGTTGTATGTGGCACAAGGCCGCATTCCCATGCTAGTAGCACTGACCTTTCCGTTGCCAGCTCAGTCAAGTCTCACAGACCCTGTTCAACGTAACTCGTCGTCGCAATTTGAAGGGGACCTTGTTCAACTTATCCTGGGTGAAACCGATAATGCCGAGGCCATTGGTACCGTTCAAGATGCAGCTCATGCAGGTATGTTGCGGTGGGACAGTAAGTTGGCACGGTAGATTCACTGGTTCACAGACACACAAGGAGGCTCGCGTGTTTTCCCCGGAAGCGTTGCCCAGGATTCCTTGCATCTTGATGAAGAAGACATACTGCGTCTGGGACTGTTCAAATACTACAACAGGAAGGAGCCGACAGTCCATTTTGCACTCGATAAAGTTGTCGGGACTACGATGCTCTCTCCAGTTGTTGAGTTGCATAATTTTGCATTACTCGATGGTAAACGGCTTACACCAACGGAGCGTTCACGACGCAATACTGCGGGCTCATCACTCATCCAATTTCGATATGAGGGTGAAGCCTTTGCTGGGGAAGTTCGTCAAATCCTACGACACATTCAACCAGAAGTTCCCACGTCCAAAAATGTCATCTTGGTTCACATCTCGTGGATGAAGCGTTCAAATTTGACTCCACTAGACGGCGGGAGGTTTCCTTGGGACAACTAGTTCGTGTTCATTGTTCTTCCAATGACACCACTCACCGTCACTCTGCATAGTCCACAATTGGGTGCTGAAACGTGGGATACGACACTTACGCCGACCCAAAAGACGAGGATTTCCCTCCGATTGTTCTGCCCTTAGATGAGATTCATTGCCAAATTTCTCGCGGAAAAATCTCACATACAAAGCCTCCCCTTTGGATTACTACCACGATGGATCGGGTGCGCTAATTCTCCCTTTCGTCTTGAACGTACGATCTGATGCGTTCTTAATCCAGTTCCCCACCTCTCTCCTTGCGTACGGCTTTGGTGACAAGGTGGAATAGATAATCGAATTTCATCGGCAGCTGCCCGAGATGTATCAAGACGAATCAATTATTGTAAATTTGTTAAGAAACAATTAGGTATACTGCGAATACGCCAAGAACGAGTTAGGTATCAATATGAGTGTGCTAGAACGAATCAGGTAATAATGGTCAAATTCTCTACGAGTCGTCACGATCAGCCAAGCCCTCAAAATCAAACCGCGGATCGACGACCCTTTCGCCTGCTGCAGCAGATTCATCAGTGGGTCCTACCTCCGATCCAATTCCTTCGAAATCCTTCGGATTGCCATGGATGCCCCAGTCCGTGAGCAAAAGCGCAGCCTCTGGATTCTGGCGTTGCTCCTCCAACCACTCACGAGAGATGCCGAAATCATAAGGCGAAATCCGGGGGATACGAGAGCACTTGCGGAGTGTACCTCTCACACGCTTGTACTGGACGTTTCCTGATTTCACGGGCAGCTCCTGGATCCTGCGCGAAAATTCGGAAAGCTGAGGACGTTCATCAGTAGCGTATTCTCCAGGGATATCCGACTACGATGAAATAAATACCTCGTCGGAACGCCATGGACATTCGAGAACTTCGAGGAAGCTTTGGTCCTTGAGTGCGGCTGGAGAGACATCCTTTTCGCCATACTGTACTGCCATACGAACTTTCCAGGCCGCAGGACTTTCAATCGCTTTGTCCTCCGGACCCGACGCTTCATCAGATATCAACTCCTCGTGGACGAGCTCACGGACAACATGCACGGGAATACGATACTTTTCCGCGTATGCTTCGATCCGTTCTTCAATTTTTCCACTTTTCTGGAAACACGGATCGACGACAGTTATAACAATAGATTGTGGCGCAGCACTTACCCGTTCGCGGCGACGATACATGCGCGTGTTACGATCTTGGGTCGCGCCTTGCTCTTCTGCTTCCACGCTCTGACCTCTCTTCCACGCTTTCCTCAAGTTACGGAACGAATGTTTAGCGCACTCCAGAAGCGTGTACTCATCCCACACTGCATTATCGGAAATGCTCTTAGGCCGCTTCCCCTGAAACACAGCATATAAGCGCTCAGTTTAAGATAGTTACATTAGTACTTGCCTTCAGCTGGGTATCGACCACCTCCACAACGGCAAGACAAACAGAATGATTGTGAGGGTCGTCGACATCGCAGTTGAACAACGGAGTCAGATACGGTACTCCAGTGTGGGATTCAGACGGACAACGGCCGGGTCCGGCCAGTTCTTTCCCTTTATACCGCACACACCGCGGAAGGTTTGTGTGGAGTATCTCTATGTTTCCGATGAGAAGAGTAATCAACGGATCATTGTCCACGAACCTGGAGAGCTGTTTTATCGCTGACCCTCTTTTTACCGTCCGTGGGTCGTTCCTCAGGCTCCCCCTCATCGTCGCCGAGAACTTCCTCATCCTCGTCGAGGGCTGCGAGCGGCGGCCGCATGCGCGCGGCAGAATCGAGCTCAGGTGCTATGGCCTCGGGTGGAGGCAACCCTCGCTGAATATACCGCTGCGACCGCCGCTTGGCCTGAGTCATTCTGCCACGGGTTGCCACTCCTCCGCGGAAGGACTCCGAAGATGAGGACGGGGGCGAGCCTCAAGAGCCTCGAGGCGTTTCTGCAGCCCCTCGGTTTGCTGGCGATGGCGTGCCTCCAGTGCCGCAGTTTGTTGGCGATGACGTTCTTCTTGCTCCATCGAAAGCCGTTGGAACATGGCCTCCATGTCGGACATGTGCGAGGTGGAGCGCTGAGAGGAGCGAGAACGACCAGCAGGCTGGGTGGAGACACGAGAAGGAGGGTTCATTGACGTCGAACGCCCATGGTGTCTACCGACAGCGTCAAGGATTACTGACATGCAGGATATTACTACTCACGGAGCTGGCCCACGCCCAAGCGCACCATATTGGCGATGACGAGCTGGAAACACAGGCTCTGCCGGGGGATAAAAGCTGTTCTTCTCATTAGTGGCGGACGACCGATAGCATGACAAAGAGTGTACCGGGGGGGTGTGTCGAAAGGCTCGTCCTCGGGATAGGAAAATCTGTTCTTCTTGTTAGTGGCGGACGACTGATAGCGTGAAAAAACAGTGTACCGCGGGGCTGTGTCGAAAGGCTCGTCCTCGGGATAGGAGTCATCCCCATAACTGTCAGAATACTGCTGGTTCTGGGACTGGGAGCGAGCAAAAGTACTGCGTTGCATAGCTCAAGCAAAAAAAGCGAAGGCGATAGACATGGGTGAACTTGAAGGAAAGAGACAAATGCCACGTTGCACGCCTTGCAACACGCCTAAGGTTGATGAACAAGCACGGGAGAAGGGGATCTGCAGGGCTGATGCGGAATGGTTCCCGAGAGCGTTCAACGACCGCACGGCGGAAATGCCGTTTCAAAATGAGCAGCGCAGGTTACATAATCGCTCGCCAAGACATGGATAAGGAAGCCAGAACTAGTGAAAAGTAGAGGAGAGACCCCCAGACATAGCAAGGCCGAGGTGAGCTTAAATTAGCAATATAAGTTTGGACGAGGTGAGTGTACCACCGAAGACCGAGGTAGCCGGAGGTAGCCGAAGGCTGTCCACCTTAGGTAGCCGGAGGTAGACAGGGGTACACCGAGGTAGACCCACATATGTCGACATGTCAGGGTTGACATATGTCTACCCGGGTAGACAGTGGGTAGACTGAGGTATACCGAGGTAGACCCAGGTAGACCCAGGTCAGTCTACGGGGGGTCTCAACGCAGTGAGGGTCTTTGCAGTTGCATGGTCAGGATTTCCGTGATGCACTGTCAACCTTTTGCCGCCGGCCATCAGTCATCCCCTCGCACAAATACTCATTTCTCGGAGACACGGTTTAGCCCCTCTGTATTGTATTGAGACTTTTTTTAGACTTAGTTGTCTCGTGTTTCACAGTTCCCCGATCAACTCTTCCTTCTTTGATCACTTCCGACGCCGTTGCACACTCGGAATCTCGGAATACTATCGGTCTGATAATGCACAGCAGGACGCGCCGCTGCTTCGCTCCGGCACCTCGACAAATAAATGAAATGAAAATACTGAGTTGCATTGGGAGAAAGTATCCAAAATATAGTCCAGAATAGCCTGTGTCTCAAGGCGCTCGGTTTGCAACTGTTACCCAGAGTTTAAGAGATATTGCAATGATTTGGACCGGGAGTTGACCATTGGGCGCGGCATGCGGGAAGGAAGCCAGAACGGCGGGATAGACCAGATGCGACACTACGACACCTTAGATTCGACACCTGAATCAGATGCGACACACCGCCTCAATGTTCGACACACCTCGGCCAGATGCGACACACCGTGCTTCAACTTCGACACATCAAGTTCGACACACCTGGCCATCAACTATGAGCACGACAGACTTGAACTTGCTAGATAAACACATTGTTCCGGCCAACATATTTATTCAGTGAAGCTAAATACTCTAAGGGGCTCGTCCACCGCCAAGTCAATTACACTACAGCCTGTGGCGTAAATCCGTCAATGACAAAAGAAGATGGAAAGAAATTTAGATGGAACATACCTATTATGAGGATCGCTTTCGTACTCGGGACCATGACTGCCCTTCAAGCACGTTGTTTGCAGATCAAGTCCATCAATATCGTTTTTGCGCTTCCTCGATAACGGCTTGGCAGCCGGAGGGGCAACGAGGGGTACGGGGGGAGGAGAGGGCGAAATTGGGATAGGTGGGAGGCGGGGAGGCGACGCTGGTGCCGAAAATCGAGCTGAGAAGCTCGCAGCGCCGTCAAAAGAGGACGTAATTGATGCATCCGTGGGACCCGACCCGAAGTCGTCAAGGAAAGACCAATCAAAGTTTTCAAGGTCGTTTGGGGGAAGAAGGCGGAATTATTGAAAGCAAACATGTCGTCGATTTTGGAGGCAGTGGGCAGGTACAAGATATCATCCAATCCAGGGAATAGATGATGCACGGGTGCCGAACCGCAGGGAAATATGTACCCGCCGAATCGGGGTCGAAAACATCTCCCATCGTCGCATCATTGGATAGAGGAGGGGCCGCTGAAGTCGAGGCCACGGGATGGATCGAGTCTGTGGACGGTGCATCGGTGGGTTCTTCAAATGAGATTTCAGTATTCAATGCATCAAACATGATAGGAAAAGATAGCTACCGCCTGTTCAATTATTTCTGTATTCACAAGGCGGAGAGGCGCCGTCGAATTGGATCTTTCCGAAACGTAATCAATTCTTGAGAACATTCCGCCAAATAGAAGGTACATAGAGTATACGTAGGGTAACCAGGTCGCTCTGGTGACCTTTCTGGTGACCCCCGCGTAGCGTAGCCGGAGTAACCACACAATTGCCCTACGGTGATCGGTTTTGCGGGCCCGCTGTCCCGATCAGCACCGCTTCTACCTTCTTTCTCATGTGAGCGACAATCCTTAGCTTCTTTTTCCCATTGTCTTCGCGTATTCCATCTGAGGCTCGCTAAATCTGGACAACTCTTGCCTGCATCCTTAGCCTTCACCACCCTTCAATTCCTACCCCCTGTGCCGCGGTATGTGCTATTCCAGGCACAATTTCCCAGCCGCTTACTAATTATTCCCATTCGCCAATCAAAAGCGGATCCCAGTGTCGGCTCGGGTGGCAGAAAGAACTTTGTATAGCAGTCTCGCGTAGTGCTGGCCAAATATGAATACGATACACCAAATGGTGTATCGTATTCATATTCATATCGTATTCAGTGCTCTGGGCCCGTATCATATTTGTATTGTATTGTATTCATATTCACAAGGTTGAATATGAATATATTTTGAATATATCTAAATATATTTAGTCGTCATGAATCTTGATGAAATCCATGTAGTTTACACCGTGGCCAAGCCCCGACTTCAACTATTCCTAACAATATCCACAGACGCCGCCTCCGCAGTCATGGATGACCGAGCATCAGATAGCATGTGCTTCACACTCGAAAAAAGACACTCAATGGAAATGCTTACACCAGAATTGCAAGAATATCCCGCATGGCACACGCCATGTATTTTAAAGTGCCCTTATTTTGCTTCCATAAAATCTTTGCGAGAGGACCATCCCGTCGGCCAGTGAGACAAGAAGCAGGGAGACTATTTATGGCCGCGAGAAACTTGTCCAAATCTTCCTGTACGGAGGTCGGGGACATCTCTGATGTGTCCATAGAAAAGTGTTCCGTCGTCCTGTGACCGTCCACAGAAGCGCCCGGTTTTGATGCGATTCAGAGTCCGCTACTATGCACCAGCTTGATGCCGGGGAGCCTAGGCGAAAGATTGAAAGATTGGCAAGGCTCCGAGAGCAAAAGATGATGGTTTCTGATGGCCGAGATCGGAACTTCAGGCGGGTCACTGTATTCAAATATATCTGAATACGCCCGGCCCCGTATCGTATTGTATTCATATCGTATCGTATTCATATTCACTTGTATTCATATTCAGACAGTCATCCCGGGGTCGTATCGTATTCATAATATTTGAATATATTCAAAATATATTTTTCCGTATCATATTTTTGGCCAGCACTAGTCTCGCGT
>JARKIC010003755.1:0-10111 GCA_029378375.1 Mycena olivaceomarginata | reverse complement strand
GCCCACCTCTACAATGTTCCTGCTCTGTAAAAGGATGGGGGTTACTCAATGTAGGTTCCTCTTCTATGCACACCTTTAGTATGGACTCATTCTATCCTAGTCTCTTCACCTCAAGTCCCCTTCTGTACCTCTGCACTGGCAAATACACATGGTTGGGTCTCTTGTCTCCCTTTGGAACTCCTTTTTTGGCTCCCAACACCCTTTAGGGTTGGATTGTGGTCTCCACACAACATACTTGTTATAGGCCGAGAACAGACCTTGCTCTCATATGACAAGTTTGTATGTGGTGCAGACTGGGCAAAGTGGTTATTCCCAAGCAGAAAGCCCTCACTAAAGAATAAACATCTTGAGTTGGATCTTAGTTGATCCCTTTCCTCCCATGCTCAACTCTTCTCTTATGCTATGGAACCAGATTGTTCAACCACTTAGGTGATTACCCTCATTCCCCTTCCTTTACTCCCCAATACCCATGTCTGCCTCATCTGCCCCCTTGCATTAACCCTTACTCCCTAAATGCCCTGCTCTTGGTGCTACTCCTTGCTATTCACTAGCTATTTTCTCAGCACTATCTTGGTCTATTCCCCAGTGGCTTATCCATTTCACTTGCTTTTGTATTTTGCTCTGAAGGGAAATTTGGTCACCTCAGTTGCCTTCTCACCTGATGGCAAGAGAATTGTGTCTGGCTCTGATGACAACACTGCGCATTTGGGATGCTGAGACTGGAACTGCACTCAGAGAGCCACTTGAGGGGCACACCGATTGGGTCACCTCAGTTGCCCTTCTCACCTGATGGCAAGAGAATTGTGTCTGGCTCTTGGGACAGACTGTGTGCATTTGGAATGCAGAAACTGGAGCTGCACTCAGGGAGCCACTGGAGGGGCACACCCATTTTGGTCACCTCAGTTGCCTTCTCACCTAATGGCAGGTCTATCCCATCTGACTCCAATGATTGCACAACTTGTCAATGGAATGTTGATCATGGTACCAATGGTCCTCCTTTGCAATATCCCCCTCTGCAAGTGGATGGAAATTCCTCAATGTGTGTTCCTCTTCTATGCATGCCTTCCACATGGACTCAATCTCTATTCCAGTCTCTTCACCAGAAATCCCCTTCTGCACCTCTTCATTGGCAAATCCACAATGGTTGGGTCTCTTGTATCCCATCGGAACTTCTTTTTTGGCTCCCCATGCCCTTTCGGATTGGACTGTGGTCTCTACACAACACATTTGTTATCAGTCAACAGCAGACCTTGCTGTCATACAATAAGTTTGTACATAGTGTAGACTGGGCAAAGTGTTATGCTCTGGCAGAAAACCCTCAATGAATAATAAAGATTCCACACAATGTAACCTTGTTGATCCCTCCCTCCTATGTAAAGAGTATAGTGGAACTTGAGTCAACAGGAAAAGCATGTAAGACCATAATAAGATAAAAGCAAGAGTCGTGGTGGACAGGAAACCTGCTACTAGTAAAGATGCATCCTGCCTGCAGGCCGTACTTACATTTTGCCTTTCTGACTTGGCTCGGTCATTAAACAAAGTTGTGCTATGTTAAACAGGTGTTCTGTTAAACAGTTTATCTCAGGTTTGAGGTTGAGCTTGGGTTGCCGACTCACCCAATTACTTACTTAACACAAGCTCATCCAGTTGTTCTGTTAAATAGGTCTTCCAATATTTAAAAAACAAGCATGGCTGATTTAAATTACTAGCGTGATGGGAATATCACTCCGGGTCACAAGCGATAGTAGTGTTTCAGAACAGATTAGGGACTGGGGCGGATAAGGCATATTGAGGCAGTCTGAATGCAAGTCAATTCAGATATGTAAGAAGGAATCAAGGAGGAAGAGGTGAATGAAGAATGGCAGAACAACAAAGACTTTAACATACATACACCATGCTGAACATCTGTGTGCAGTGATGAATCAGATTTGAGTATGTGAGCTCACCATTAGGTTTGAGAGCCAAGTTGCCAAAGATGAAAAAGATTTCTTGACATGAAATCCATCTACAAATGTCTGTTAGTTGAACGGAGAGCAATTCAGGATCCTGTACAAGAGGTAAGCGGGAATTCCCGATTGCACACAGACCTCTTTGACAACTCCCCCGGATTAGGAAAGCTGTGCTGATGGGCCACTTTTGCCAGGAAGAATTGTGAACTTTGAGTTTGCAGTCTCATTTTCAGTCAGAACCTCCCAGAATTTTGGCTACCTTCCTATTTCTATATCTTCTATGTCTGTCTATGTAATCAAAATAATTTCTTTCCTTGTAAAAGAGGCCTTAAACGGCAAATGATCATGAAAATAGATGCTGTAAAATGACAGTTTGGAGTCTCAGACGAGATCGGACCAAGTCGAATCTGGTGATATTGCCGAAAAAAAATGTTATCTCTGGAAAAAAGACTGAGGTCCATACAGACCGTGATTCGGACCCTCCCTCCCTCCCCTGCACAGCATGTCAAAACTTTTGGAGGTTGATGTTCGAAACTTTGATCCCGCCTACCTCTTGATCTTGTATATGAGAAATGGTCACATCTGGTTCAGAATTCAGGTGCAAGCTGGGGAAAGGGCCTACGTGATGGGGATCTAGACAGAACCAGTTGGCTACAGATGGTTTAGAGGTGTTAAGCTGTAGGCGTTGAACTAGAAGGTGATGAACATTATCTATGATGATTATCCTGTCAAACTGAAGACAAATACACCAGTCATTTCAAGCTTGATGCAATGATTCACCTTGCTACTGGATGAACTTGAAGTTGAACCAGAACACCCTCGCTTCAAAAGTAGCATTTGGCATCAACATTGATCTCCTGTAAGAGATTCATCATGCCAGGATGAGCAGTTGAGTCCTCCAGAGAAGGTTGAAATGGTTTTTGACAGTCTCCTTGAGCCCTCAGTCACTCTGGAACACTGCCATACATGGTGGTAAACAGACACAGCAAGAGGGCCAGCAGGTGGGGGGAATCAGAAAGCCAAAGAGGTAGAGAAGACAGGGTCGACAGCATGACATGATCTTTCCGGTCTGATAAACATGAAACAGGTGATTTGCATCTACCTCAATTAGTGCAGTTTGTGAGCCCTGGTGTCATGAATTGTCTTTTCATTTACTTCTAGAACCCGAGCAACCCAAACAACCTGATCATTGATCAGATCAACTATCTGATCAATCAAACTAGGGATACCCTTTCGGGATCCCAAACAGTTTCAATCAGTTCTCTGACTATTGGGTTACCAATTGACTCCTTTACGCTCATATACCCCTGCATTTACTTTGCATTTATCTTGTCCATTGTCCTTGGACACTGTACCTTAATTACAACCTCTAGGGACTTTAGTATATAAGCTGTAGTTATTTCTCTGTACTTTACACTATTCTAGTCTAAACTCCAGACTTATTTGTTGGAACTCTTTGTACTTCACTTGCCCTTGTCATCTCAGAACCTGGAATCTGCTCTGTGCTGACACCTGGAGAGATTAATGTAAAGTGTTGAATGGGGAATCAAGGAAAACAACCACTCAACATGGCAGCAACCACTGGTGGAACAGGAAGGACTTGCACACTGTGTTTAGTCAGGAATAGTACAACCTTTGCATTTTCAATGTCCAACCAACACCCATCAATGGTTGTCGGGCATTCAATTGTTCCGGAAATGTGCTGTAAACATTGATTTGAGGCTTTTGAGACACTTGAATTGAATCTTGGCTCAACCGATGTGGAATAGGAAGGGTAAGAATCCTGCTCAGCGAAATGTCAGGTGGACCAGGGATCTCAATCATCTCAGGCTTCCCAGTTGCAACATTGTATATTACCTTCTGTGTGCTGGGTCCAATTATTAGAGGACTCAGCATGTTCACAATCAATTTCAGGGTTGCTTGAGAGATTGGGAACAAGATTGAGTACCTTGCCTTTCTTTCGGGGAGAGGAGGTAGCAAAGATTTGACTACATAGGAGGTATTGACTCTGGACATTTTGCCTCTTCTCCTGGTTGTGTAAACCTTCAAGCACTGTTCAGTTATAGATCCAGGTCCCTTCCATCACATTATGTTCAGCGATACATCAAAGTTGCCAGTTTGAATATATTCACCAGTTATTATAAGTTGATGATGATGATGAGCAACTGTGTGACGTCTCCTACTTTGATGCTGGAACAAAGATAAGAATAACCATGAAAGAAGTTGAGTTGTTAAGTTGTTGTTCGGTGAGTGTTGAGTTCGAGCTCAATTGCGTAGTGAAGTTGTTGATTCAACTTCCCTAGCTAACTATTAACTAGGGTATTTATACTAAGGTTCAGAGTCACTACTGAGTCAACTAACAAGTCAGAAATATGAGTTAGGTAAACTAATAAGTACTGTGTCCACTGTTCCTGTGGACTGCGATAGCTGCAGCACCTGTGGTGCAGGTTCCACGTTATGCCGATTGATGGCCGAACCAGGATCTTTCCATTACATTCGCCCTCCAAGGCTCACCAGGAAGCCTCCTTGTTCGCCAATCAATGGTTAGCCATGTCCATATTCATTCCATCATCCTCATGCGAGGTCCAATCATCCTCTGCAAGGATGGCATCCTTGCACCTCAATTTGAGCCTCAACTTGCTCATCAAACTCCGGTGCATCCTTCTGTGCAACCAAGTCTACCTCCTCAATAATAGTAGTCAGACTGGTGCTCGAAGTATCCGACATCATCTCCATACTAAGTGAAACATTCTGCTTCCATTCAAACGGTTGTGACAGTGACGAATTGCCCACGTACCCATGCCACAACATTGTTCTGGCGCTTGATGTGATTTGCCAATGAACAGCTGGCATTACATGCATGGTTGAACTCGGGCCGGGTCGTACAAGCGACCAGGCCACAATGGTTCCTGTGGTTGTGCACATGATAAATGGGTGCCAGCATGAAACCTGCCGAGTGACCCTCACAAATCAAGTTCGTAAAAGTGTGCAATGCCTCAGTGGTCATCACAATGTCTGGACCCGCAGCCCGCAAGGTGCACTCAGTGCGGTAGCCCAGCGGTGTGGGACCCGGGTTCAGACCGTGAGCGTTGATGTACAGCTTCAAAGCGGTGAAACGGTGCACTTGATATACGACTAGAAATAGCTTAGATTCGTGCTTGCACAAAACAACCACAAAACCACCACTACAACAATCTATTCCTCCAAAGATGTAAGTGCTTCTCTTTGTGAGTTCGGGTCCGGGCCGTAGTATGCGACCAACGGGTTTGGAACAAACACAATTCGACTGCTAGACTTCAACAAAGCTGTTCAACAACACGCTAGCACTACGCAGCTGCCAACAACAATACCGCTAGCACCTGGGATGGGCAGGGGTTTATGGGTTGGATACAAGGTGGCTGGATCGCTAGATCGAGGGCACCAGGGCAGAGTATGTAGGTTTGTGAAAATCCTCGCAATGGGATACCCAAAGACTATTGAGGCTAACAACAAAGGGACTTCAATCCTCAAGCGACAAGGCAGTCCTTAAGCCGCTGACCTATTCCTTAACCAAGAACAGGAACGTTTCCACTTTGTATTGGCAATAGACACTATAAGCGTCCAGCTAGCGACCCAACACACTACGACAGCGCTTCCGTCAATATCGGGGTGAAGGCGAAGTAACTGACAAGTTACAGTCGGTCTAGAGGTGGGGGCACCTAGTCCGTCTTCTTCTTAGTGGGCTCGAGTCAACACACAATCACCTAGCAGGCGATCCAACACACTACGAATATATCGGGGTGAAGGCAAAGCTGCTAGCGCAACTGCTAGCTGGTTCTCGAAGAGAACACCCTTGGTTTTATACGTGAAGACTCCGCGAGCCAACAACTTAGAACCTCAACTTAAGATCTCGACGTGTCCAGAGTCAACAGTATTGATTCCAATAAAGCTACTACTTGTGAAGTGTGTGTACAATCTCCACTAGCAACCTGAGACCACCTGCACCAACTTCGTACAAAGTCGGGGTGTAATAATCTGAGGTTCTAGCCTGCTCTGTGCTCCCTTTATACTACTGAGGTCCATGGTACATGTGATAAACAGAATGAATAATATAAATGAGTGAAAATGATGTGATAGATACGACAGCCAATGAAACGACTGCCGTTTGGTTTTATGATGGGTCTATGCCAAGCAGAACAGCCACACTGATCCGCTAGCGTCCATTTAAGGGTATCGTGAGTGATCCCTCAGCTTGCCATCAGCTGCTGGAATCGCTATCCTGACGAAGCGGAGTTGAATCCGCCGCCTGGAGTCATCTAGCACGAGTCAGAGCACCGGCTAGCAGTCCGTTTATCCGTTACTGCATATGTGGTGACCCGCGCATCCGCACCAATAGCCTGCTAGCTATTCCTCTGCTATCTACTTTGTCTCTGTTTGTGACTCGCGACCGCGTCGCGGCCGTCACGTGCTCGCCTCTGTGTTTCGGGCCTCGGGTCGATCGCTAGAGGGGTTCCGCACACTAGCGCCCTTGCTAGAAGGCTGCTAGCGCATAGTTTACTACCCTTCAGATCCCAGACTCGCCGCTCGCACCCCAGCTAGCGTGCTCGCAATACCACTCTTCTGTGTCTCGCTCCCTAGGTGCTAGCACCTTGACTGTGTAGGCTTATGGTTATTTCCCCGTGGTTTGTGCCTTCAGACCATGCTAGCGCGTCACACTAGTCGTATCTGAGGCTACAACCGGCAGCTTGGGCTCACTCCAGTTCTCCTTTATATCACCTAGCCAGAGTCCTGAGTGCTAGTAATAACACTTCAGAAGTGCTAGCGCTTTCCCGTTGTATAAATACTGGTCCTAGGAAATCGCAAAATAGCACTAGATGCCGCGCGCTCTTGTTACGGCGTTTCATCTCCCCCTCACTAAATCTAGACCGTCCCCGGTCGTCGCGCAGTGCCATTCACTTTGCGATATTTAGTGGTCCTTCGGATGATATCTCCGCCAGGACGCTTTTTGTAATTTTTAGCCCATTTATTTGACGCCAGTCAAGTTATGCCTTCCCTAGCCAGCTCCACTCCATCCAAGTGTACTGCTAGAACTTTTGCCAAGGGCTTCTACGTCAAGTCCCTATCTTATCTAGCAATCTGCTTCCGTCAAGCGGACCCACAGATCGACCATCAACTGTCAGAGTGTCTTCAGTGCGTTGAGGTGTTTTATATCTGCGACAGGAGGTTAATCCTGTTGCTTAATAATACTCCTGACTACCCTTCTAGTCACTCTTCTGCTTCAGCGTTCTCTTTCACTTGTCTGCTCGCAGATTCCCTACTTAGGTGGTTGCCAACTTTATTATTCCGTGGTGAAACACCGGGTGGTGATCCATCACGCTTCTAAAGCTTAATTTACGGCATTTCCTTTTTCGGTGAGCCAGCTCTTTCTCGCTCGAACCAGTCCCTGCAGGGACTGGTCTTCTGAACTGCGGTCTCCTTGAAACTGTTCTGGGAGGTCGCCGCGGTGCGTGCCGAGTTCTGCCGTCTGACTCGGGAACTAACATATATTTAGGGGACAAATTTCTTGTCTCGCCTTTGTATTTTATGTCCACAACCCGCACTCTGCGCGCCTCTACTATCGCCAGTTCGTTCAAAGCACAAATGTCCCGCAAGGTCAAAGCAACTCCGTCGTCTTCGCCTGTTCGCCCGGTCGGTCAATCTGGCCGTCCCCTTCCCCGAGCTCTGAACCCCGTCTCCAAGGCTTCAAAAAGCGCTGCCACTGTTGCGTTGTCGAAAGACGCGTCTCCAGAGCCCCCAAGCCTCAGCAGCACTCCGCGTATGGCGAGCGCCTGGCCCACGACCATCCGGACGCCGACTTCTGGGTCCCGTTTGACAACACCGTCTCTCGCGGCCTCATCCGCTACTTCGACAGCGACGCGCTCCCCACTTCTGACGCGTACGAGTTCTTCGACGCGCTTCGTCTTGCGAAGCCGCACTTCGTACGTATCTGTCTTCCATCTCGACCCCGTTTTAACCATTTCGTATAGGTTAATTACCGCTCGTCATTCCCGCATCCTCCTCTCAAGTTGAGCGCTTCCTGTACACCGTGTACAAGTCGCGTCCGCCGTCGAGCTCAAGTTTCCGAAACCGTTCAAGGCTCCCAAGACCAACCCGGGTCAAGACCTGAGTTTCTTTCTCCGACTCAAACCCACTGCGGAGGTGATGCAGGCCCTGGTACGTGGTCTCTCTCAGCTCCTGCCCACTGCGGCTCATGCTTCTTTTATTCGCTAGAAAGTGTCCGTTAACGGCGCTCGCATCGCCCTGGATGCCTCCTTTGGGATTCCCAGGTTGATACGCGAACTCCTACGCCTCCGTACCGTCTGCGCGACCCACTCGACGATTCCGACGAGGAAGACGACGAGCTTTCCGGCACTGGCCAAGGGCAAGGGCAAGGCCTCGACTTCTAAGGTACTTTTGCTAATTTTCTTCTCTTTCGCTTCGCGTCTAACCCTGCTTGCTTTCAGCGCCCTCGCAGTCCCTCCGACGATGAGTCCGTCCCCAAGAAGCGTCAGTCCCGGCGCAAGGCCAAACCCAACGACTCCGACGCGGACTACGTCGCCAACGACGACAACTCGAACCATGACGAGCTCGCGAACGACGCCGAGGAGCCTGCTGAGCCCGAACAAGCGTACGAAGGCTCAGAGGCGCGCGAGGACGAGGAGGAAGAGGGCGCGGACGACGAGGACGAGGACGAGGAAGAGGAGGAGGCGACTCAGGCACCGCCCAAGAAGGCCGCGAAGGGCGCGGCCGGAGGCAAGGCCCAAGCCGCGCCAGCGACTGCCCTCGCTGCTCCGGTGTCTCCGCTGTTCGCAGGTCCCCGTACGTTTGCCACTTAGATTCCTTGCCTCTTCGCTAACTTGCTCCACCCTGCAGCCAGCAACCGCAAGCAGATCAAGGCGATGCCGGTCGAGCAGGTCGGGCACGACCTCGTCACCGAGGCCTCCAAGCCGCCTTTCCTCAACAAAGGCCCTCCTGCGTGTACGAACTGTATCTCCCGCGGCCACGACTGCAAGCCTTGCATCACTGCACGCACCAGCCGTTGCCAGCGCTGCAACGATGGGCATATGGTTTGCTCGCGCGGTCGCACTGCCCCGGAGTTGCTCACTAGCTTCGAGCGCCTCCGCCCCGTTCTCGCGGTTGCGCCTTCTGGTATTTTTCTCTCCTTCTTTTGCTAGCCCATTACTAACTTCATTTTTCTAGCGCTCAACACTGCGCTGATCTCTCTTGTGATGGCTCGCCGTGAGCTGGATCTGCAATGGATCCAGCTTACTCGCATGTCGGCGCAATACGACCAGCAGTTCCAGGAACTCGTCGACATCATTCTCCAGCAGAACGACGGCTTCGACGCCGAGTATGTGCGGCTGTTCTACGAAGACCCTGGCGACCGTGAGGTCCTTCAAGGTCTCCTCGAGCGCGCTCTCCGACACACTTCGCCTGAGGAACGCCACCGAGATCGGTATGCGCGGCACCCCGTCACTCCCGTGGTCCATAAACCCAAGCCGTCGGTTAATGAGCCGTCCAACTCGTATACCCGTCTCGTGCCGTCCGACGACCACTGCATCAGCGACATCGATGCTCTGCCCAACTTCGGCGCCGTCAAGCACATCCTTCAGCAGGCCCCTGGCTTAGTCCCTGTTGCGCCGTCCCACCCCCTGGCGGTCCCGCTCACACAGGAGGTTGCGCTCCGTGCGTTCGCGAAGCCTTCGGCGGCAGTCGCGTCCAACAGTGCCCCGCCGGTCGCTGGTCCCTCTACCGCGCCGCTCTTCCCGAGCCCCGGCCACACGCTCGTCGGCCCTGCGGTTCCTCCTTCGACTTCGGCGGAGATGGAGGGGTGGAGGACGATGGCTCGTAGCTCGTCGGTTGCGTGGGGACATTTTTTTCTCGTTTTTTGATATACTGCAACATACTCATCGTGCGGCCACTGGCCCGAAATATGTACAATATACTGCTCGCTCGTTCTTTTCCTACTACTAGCTTCTCAAAAGCTTAGTTACGACGTTTCGTAGCTAGTAGTAGATGGTGAAATACATAAGTCATTGTCTCTATTGGCGTGAACCATTTAAGCAAATTTTCGACTTAGTCAAATTTTTGTGACTTGTGTGAATCCCCGTAATGCCTAAGTCTTCGTCTAGCAGTTAGTTGGT
>JARKIC010003754.1:0-10167 GCA_029378375.1 Mycena olivaceomarginata | reverse complement strand
GGAAAGGCGTCCTGACCTTCTTTGTGGAACCATTACCCAGCAAGAAAGAAATGGCCTCTGAGATTATGGAAATCATGGAAACTGAACTCAAGTTCAATATCTGTGCTTTGCCAACTTCCTACCTAAAGAATGTGGACATGCCAAACATCAAGCAGTCCATTCAAGCAGGTATTCCAGAGCACCTTCAATATAATGTCAGTTTTGGGCAGACCATGTGACTGCCATCCCCTATAATCATGGACATGGACAAACAACAGAAAGATTCCTTTTTGACAAATTCCTTTTTTGGCTAGAAACCCTGAGCTTGTTGGGAATAGTGGGGTCTGCAAACCATATACTCTCAAAATTCACTTCATGGGCTCCATAGTAAGGAGATTTGCTGGGTAACTTGAAAGCTGGGACTGATCAGAAAGGGTTCAGGATTCATCAGGTGTTCACCTTGCCCAAGACGGAAAAAGATTTGTGGCATTTTTTCAGAGGCAATTAAGGAAAGTGCCCCCCATATCTACCTATCAGCATTGGCTTTGGCACCAACACAATCAAGAATCGCTCAGCGATTCTGGCCTCAGTTTCAATATTTGCCATCAGTTTTGAAAGGACAATTGGTGAGATGGCCTGCCAGCATGAGAGTTCTAGACCACCCCAGTAGGATCAATTCTGTTGCATTCTCACCTGATGGCAAGCAGATCGTCTCAGGCTCCAGTGACAGCACTGTGCGCCTTTGGGATGCTGAGAGTGGGGAAGCTGTTGGTCAGCCATTTGCGGGCCACACTGACTGGGTCACCTCTGTTGCATTCTCACCCGATGGCAAGCAGATGTATCAGGCTCCAGGGACAGCACTGTGTGCCTTTGGGATGATGAGAGCGGGGAAGCTGTTGGTCAGCCATTTGCAGGCCACACTGACTGGGTCACCTCTGTTGCATACTCACCTGATGGCAAGCAGATTGTGTCTGGCTCCAGGGACAGCACTGTGTGCCTTTGGATGCTGAGAGTGGGGAAGCTGTTGGTCAGCCATTTGCAGGCCACACTCGTAGGGTCAACTCTGTTGCATTCTCACCTGATGGCAAGCAGATTGTGTCTGGCTCTAGCGACCACACTGTGTGCCTTTGGGATGCTGAGAGTGGGAAGCTGTTGGTCAGCCATTTGCAGGCCACACTGACTGGGTCAACTCTGTTGCATTCTCACCTGATGGCAAGCAGATTGTGTCAAGCTCCAGCGACAGCACTGTGGCCTTTGGGATGCTGAGAGGGGAAGCTGTTGGTCAGCCATTTGCAGGCCACACTGGCTGGGTCACCTCTGTTGCATTCTCACCTGATGGTAAGCAGATTGTATCAGCTCCATGGACCGCACTGTGCACCTTTGGGATGTTGAGAGTGGGGAAGCTGTTGGTCAGCCATTTGCAGGCCACACTGACTGGGTCACCTCTGTTGCATTCTCACCTGATGGTAAAAAGATTGTGTCAGGCTCTAGGGACAGTACTGTGCACCTTTGGGATGCTGAGAGTGGGGAAGCTGTTGGTCAGCCATTTGCAGGCCACACTCGTAGGGTCAACTCTGTTGCATTCTCACCTGATGGCAAGCAGATTGTGTCAGGCTCCAGGGACAGAACTGTGTGCCTTTGGGATGCTGAGAGCAGGGAAGCTATTGGTCAGCCATTTGCAAGCCACACTGACAGGGTCAACTCTATTGCATTCTCACCTGATGGCAAGCAGATTGTGTCTGGCTCCAGCGACCACACTGTGTGCCTTTGGGATGGAGAGTGGGGAAGCTGTTGGTTGGCCATTTGTAGGCCACACTGATAGGGTCAAACTCTGTTGCATTCTCACCTGATGGCAAGCAGATTGTGTCAAGCTCCAGAGACCGCACTGTGCGCCTTTGGGATGCTGAGAGTGGGGAAGCTGTGGTCAGCCATTTACAGGCCACACTGATAGGGTCAACTCTGTTGCATTCTCACCTGATGGCAAGCAAATTGTGTCAGGCTCCAGTGACCGCACTGTGCGCCTTTGGGATGCTGAGAGTGGGAAGCTGTTGGTCAGCCATTGCAGGCCACACTGACTGGGTCAACTCTGTTGCATTCTCACCTGATGGCAAGCAGATTGTGTCGGGCGGGCTCCAGTGATCACACTGTGTGCCTTTGGGATGCTGAGAGTGGGAAAGCTGTGGTCAGCCATTTGCAGGCCACACTGACAGGGTCACTCTGTTGCATTCTCACCTGATGGCAAGCAGATTGTGTCAAGCTCCAGTGATCGCACTGTGCACCTTTGGGATGCTGAGAGTGGGGAAGTTGTGGTCAGCCTTTCACAGGCCACACTGACTGGATCACTCTGTTGCATTCTCACCTGACGGCAAGCAGATGTGTCAGGCTCAAATGATACAACTGTGCGCCTTTGGGATGCCAAGAGTGGGGAAGCTGTTGGTCAGCCATTTACAGGCCACACTGACTATGCCACCTCTGTTGCATTCTCACCCGATGAGAGGCAGATTGCATCAGGTCTCAATAATGGCACTTTATACCTCTGTCCAATGTGAGTTCAAATCTATCCAAATCTACAAGTTCATATTATTCCCCTCTGTAGGCAACACAATCCTGGTCTTTTCATGGTGGTTGGGCCCGATCTGGGTCTAACTACATGTATGGCTTCCTAGTCACAATAGGATTGGATTCTGGACACCATCTACCAAACTAGTCATTAGCACACAACAGACCAAGCTTTGTTTTGACCACTGTGTCCATGGAGAGGAGTGGATGAAATGTTACATAAGGCAGGAACCAGAAATACATAACTATTGTTACTATGTAGGTTGACAATCCACACATACAATCAACTCTACCAATTCACTGGAGAATTGAAATACATTGTTGTTCAAACAACATTAAGCCAAAGGTGCATTGTATGCACCTGCATTGAATATCCCTCCCCTAATATAGCAACTCAGCACATTTAACTTTGAGACTGCATCAGTTATCTACACACAGTGTGCAGGGCTACCTGTTGCTGTGATGGTGAAATGGTGCACTGGGTGCAGCCATGAAATCTAATGAAATTGACTAGAGAGTCACATGAGCTAGTCGCTATCACAATCCAACAAAAATCAAAATATATCACAAACAACTCCTACTAATGCTCAGTTTGGGGAAGTAGGGTACGTTGAACTGTCTGGAATTTGACTATACCTCACACTTTTTGCGCATTTTTGGAATAGTCTGATTATGGTATAGGCTTATTTCTAAGAGCTGGTATATGGTCTCGGTATAGCCGGTAGTCATGATCACAGAGTAGCGGGTGCAAGGGGTAGGGAACCACCCTGCAGACTTGCAGTGCTCACCTCGAAAACTGTAGAGGAATGTGCAGCCGACAAACCTCTTAAGGGAGTATTTCTGGCCTTATTCCCACACAATGGAATAAGCCAGATGTACTTGTGACAAGGGCATGCAGAAATAGTCTTATTTCTGCACCAATGGGCTGTGCACCTTCTATGTGATAGACAGTAGGGCCCAGGGATGTATATTCTGATGAGGTTCTGGGATAAGGGAAGGTCAGCTAAGGCAATCTGAGAGGATTTTCTTATTCCAAGTAAGCGGAGTTGGGGAAATAAGACCCCTTTCTGGGATGAGTCTCACTATGGGTTCTACAAGGAGCTGGAGGCAGGGGAACACAAACCGATGGTCAGGAGTGATGGGAGAGGACCAGGGATGATGGGAATAAGGAGGACAACTTGATATCGGTTAGCCAGGAGACTGAGGGTTTCAAACCCATAGGATGACCAATGCCACATAGTTGGACATCAGGATCGACCTGTACACTGGCCAATGGCAATACACTTGTGGGAAGCCTTCCAACAGATAAATGGCTAGGTAGGGGGAACTCAGGCGACTTTACTAATTTCTGCTTTGTTTTTGGACTTGCATATGATTTTGGGGTTTGTATAAGTAGTCAGGACATTGTTTCGAGTAGGGCACAGAATTACCCATGTACTAGTAGGCTGAACACTTGTGATTGGGGTATTTCTGGGTTGGCACAGTGTGTATTGTCATTGGACTTTAACATAGGATCTGGTTATTTGGAAACATCTGGACTGATTAAGGCAACCTAGTGTCTGGAAAGTGAAATAAGCTTGTACGTATCAGACTATTGCAAGCGGGCAAAAGTGCAGTGTTTACATATAGTCAAATTTCAGACAGTTTGTCATTTGCCCTTCTGCAAGCCTGAGAACCACATTTATCAGCTGAAAAACACTAAGAAGTACAAGAAAACTTGCCAGGCAGAACACATATCAAGCGCATGAAAGCAGCACTCATCATGAAAATATGCAATGACCCGCTTTACTCCAGGTGGCAGAACGGCTCAACAACTTCAAGATTTGGTCTATGATACTGTGTCATGCATACTTCAAATTCAGCCATCTTTGGCAGGAATACATCAGTTTAATACTGCACAACATCAGGCCATTCATGGCCATCCATGTAAACCCCTTCTGTTCTGTGATAGCCAAGTCTGACCAGCCAGTGCCTGCAGTACACTCACTGATGGGTTGTTTGGTGAGATTAGCTCTTCTTGTAATACTGGAGAGGATAGAGAAGATAAGACTGAAGAGGATGGAGCAGAGAAGAAGCTGTCCAGTTTGGTTTGTGTTCTGTTGTATTTAGCATCTTGAGTGCACAAAGATTTGCTGCTGTATTGGGGCCTTTAATATACTTAGCGGATGCCCTAGAAAACCCAATATGAATGACTTGAGGCTGCTTAGATATCATAAAACTCACCGCCAGGTTTATGTTTGTCAGCTACCTGTTTAGCTGTATAAGCCTGTCTGGTAGGGACCCAATCATCATCCCCTGCATCCCATTGGTCCTCTTCAATTTGTGCAAGCAACCCAAACAAACAGGCTTGAAACTCTTCATTGGCCAATTCATCCCAGTTTACTTCATTATCATTCTTACTGTGGTCTGAGTCCACCTCTAGATAAGCTAAACTGTCAAGTTCTGCAAGATCAAGAGTTGCAGAGTCAGAATAATCACCATCAGAGGAGTTGCTGTCAGAGGGGTTGCTTGGAGCCTCAGGTGAAGAGGGTTGCCTAGATTGGTTCTTGAGCCCACTAATATTGTGTTTAGCATGTTTGCTGGGTGTCCTTGCTGTGGCTACATGGTGGGGAATGATAAGAGCGAAGGCTGAAGTTTCTCTGAATGAATCAGTTGACCATAAGGGAGAAGCTGCAGTTTCCCCAAATAAATTTCCCACAACTTTTAAGCATCTGCTAAAATTTTGAGTGGCTTGGAGATTACAGCTAGTGTCAGTACCGAAGGCGGGATCGAAATTTTCCATTTTGGGCAGTTTTTGATCCTCTGCAAAGAATTGCATGTATCTCACTCAGTTCTGCACCGTTTGACTCGGAACATGGCTAGAACTTCTGGAATAATTCAAGCGCAATTAGTGATAGAGCCCTTCCGTAATAATATGTTATTGAGATGCTCCCGAAACCCAGCTCCTGGAGCCAGATTTCCGTCTACAGGACTCAGATTGGGTCTAATCAGTTTCCTTTCTGGGGACTGACCTATAGCGGTCTTTAAGGTTGTCATAGAGCCACATGTTGTTATATGCCTTGTGCTGAAAACACCTACTATGTTTAGACCCATTTGAATTGTAAATATATATTTAGCTCCTAATGACACAAACTTTCAGCCCAATATGTGGTTTCAGCGCCGAGACAGGACTTTTATGACCTCTATATACGTCCACACGGTCAATCCTGCACCCTGCCTTACCGGAACAAGTGTATTTGGACACATCAGGTTGCAGTGACCACCAAGTGCTGTTGTGCTCTTGGCAGTCTCGACAACGGAAAGCACTCCAGATGCGCATTTACGCTTTGAAATGGCCCGAGGAGGAGGGAGCAGAATAATTTATAAGGTGGGTTGTCATGCGGGGAGGCGCCATTGGTGTTGGAGAGTCATGGGAGTGAAGGGGCTGCGCTGAGTTGGTCAAAGACGACACCGTCAACAGTCCAGTCAACTGAAACTTTTGGTGGGCACCGCAATGGCCTTAGTTGCTTTCAGCCAGACATTGACTAGTTTGGTATCTGGCGGCTGCAAGAGTCGCCCCACTTGAAATGGATGAGCTACAAAGAGGAAGCACTGACTGATGCGTGTGGGACGATGATCATCACGGCAACTTGATGGTCACTGCACCGCAACGCGATGCGTCCTAATTACAATGCAGAGATGTCTGGGCAGAATTTAAATTATGGACATGTATAGAGGTCATAGAAGGCTTGTCTCGGTGCTGGAACAGCATATTGGGCTGAAAGTTCGTGTCATTAGAGCTAAATATATATTTACAATTCAAAATGGGTCTAAACCCTGGTAGGTGTTTTCAGTAAGGCATATAACAACATGTGGCTATTACAACCTTCAAGACCGCTATAGGTCAGTCCTCAGAAAGAAACTGACTGATTAGACCCAATCTGAGCCCTGTAGACGGAAATCTGGCTCCAGGAGCTGGGTTTCGGGAGCATCTCAAAATAACATATTATTGCGGAGGGAGTGGCTCTATCACTAATTGCGCTTGAATTATTCCAGAAGTTCTAGCCATGTTTCGAGTCAAACGGTGCAGAACTGAGTGAGATACATGCAATTCTTTGCAGAGGATCAAAAACTGCCCAAAATGGAAAATTTCGATCCGCGCCTTCGGTAACTGACACTAGCTGTAATTAATGATTTTCCAACCAATAGCTCAACAGAATCACTCAATTTTTAGATGGATGTGACCACCTTGAGGAAATCTATTGATCCATGCACTCATCTTGGCTATTAAAAAGATTCTTTTTTTTTTTCTTGGTGGACTTTGTCTGTCCACAGCTGTACTAGTCAGTAGCACATGACTGAAGGGATCTGCAGTGATCCCAGGCACGGTCACATAACACATGCCAGTGCAAGTGACTGAAGGGAGTGGGAGTCAAGTAGACAACAGGTGAAGCCCCAGACATGGGCAAGGTGGAGGGCAGAGCTGTGGACAGAGCTAAGGACAGAGCTGAGAGTCGAGCCAAGGTGGCCGAAGTGAGGGTTCCCCTGACAAAAACATTCTGTAAGAGAAACCTTGCATGGAAACTAGCAGGGAATCTGAAGGAGTTTGATAGGCAGTACTAATACAGAGTAGAAGTAATACTCGCTAGCAGGGGAATCCAAAGAAAAGAAAGGATGAGGATTCCCATGCCAGGTGAAGCTTATAAACTAATAAGTAATAGCCAGTGGCACATGACTGAAGGGATCTATAGTAATCCCAGGCCCAGTCACATAACACATGCCAGTGTGAGCAACTGGAAGGAGTGGGACTCGGTGGAATGGGAGTTGGAGGGATGGATGTCATGAATTGGCTAATGGACCCTTGGTCCAGAAAACTGTCGCCGAGGGTCATAAAGTTCTCAGTTCCGATCAGTCTGACACCAATTCCATCGGTTCACTCTGGCTCCAAGAATCCGAGATTTGGAGCAGATCAGGTTCAGCAATGCCCAACTCAGGTACCTCCTCGAACATTGCAAGTACCTCCTCAAGGACTATTGCAGATCCTTGATGCGCAACACCAGCGCACCCCAGGTGGATCCTCGGCTTAGGTATTTATGCCATGCTCGAGACATTATCTTTGGCTCAACACTGGCACTCGTATAGGGCTTATGACAGCTGGCCCCCGCTTGTGGACTCTGGTTCCAATGTCTATTTCATGGACACTGGAATGCCTTTGGTCCATCTCCTTGGGCTTGTCACTTCTGCCAAGAGGTAGGGTATTTCCACGCAAATGCCCCTACTTGAGCACTAATATTTCCGCTGCCAAATAAACCACTATTGTTTCCGTGATTGGTATTTTTCCAACTTCGTCCAACTCCGTAACACAGTCCTTCCTGTATCCATTTCACTCATCCAACTCCTAATACCGTCTTTACTGGTTCATGGAATGCAATGCCTATTACTACTTGACTCATTTAGAACACCTCAGACCATCATCCCTGTGGTCCTTATGAGTCTCATCCAAGTCTATGTCAGGTTCTTCATCACTAACATAGCTCTTAGCATCGGATTCCTCATCGTTCTGAGCATCTGCAGTTGCTAGTTCCCCTACCGGTTTTACTCGGATTTTATGGAACTGCAAGTCCTTGCTCTTGGTCTTCTCTTTATCTTCGTCCTCCTTAGATAATTCCTCAAGAGCTTCGCCTGATAGATCAATTAAGTCCAGGATATTATCCGGAATTTCAATCTTATGACGCTGCTCAAAAGGTATAACCCTGAAAGCGGCAAGTTTCCTGTGGAACATAGCACCATTCATTTCACAACAGAGATATGAGCCTCCTGCTGTACAACAAACTACCACCATAGGTCCCATATAACGTTGCTCCATCTTTTCATCCAAATATTTTTCAACCGATGTATTTCGTACTAGAACTAGATCACCAGGTTTGAAGTCATAATCAACTATAGTTGATCCAAACTCTTCCTCATATCTCCGGACTAGCCTTTGCTTCTCCTCACTAACCCTTATCGCATTTCTTGGACGTGAAGCAGTGTTTGGCCAGCTCTTGCTGAGGCCAATTAACTCTGCTGTGCTGATAGGTTCACCAGGATATTCAACCACCAGGTTGCTTCTTCAACATCTAATGGAATAACAGGATGGGGCCACAGACTGCGAAATAAGGTGAACAGCCTAACCTGTGTCTTATAGTAATTCGATCTGCCCATAGTATCTGAGGGAAGAACCAATATCATTTGCAACGTCCCCATAGCTTTCCATATAGTTGTCGCATATCCCAATGCCTCTTTCAACTGGTCCGTTTGCTTGCGAATTATAAGGCGAGACTCGGATTCCGCGAATGCCATATTTTCATTCAGCCATTTCAACGCCGCTATGAATTGCGGTGCGTTGTCGGTTACAATCCATTTAGGACAGCCCCATCTACAGATTATATCTTCTAGAAGGAACTTTCCTATCGCTTCGGCATTCTCATCGCGTAGGGGTCTCCCCTCTACATATCGCGATAGCGAATCCGACCTGCGACGGCGTACCGTGGCCATTAGAGACTTTGCCCATGATCATTACATCCGTATGAATCTTTTGGAACAAGCTAGGCGTCAAGGTTGGCACAGGTGGAATTTTCACAAGAGTCTTTTGTCAATTGACAAGTATGGCATGTGTTAACAAACCAATTGACATCTCGTTCCATTTCTGGCCACCAAAATCTCAGTTCTATTAGAGACTTGGTCGCATATACTCCGCGGTGTCCAAGGAATCATGAGAAGCACGCAACATGTACATTCTGTGTTCCTTTTCAACCACAAGTTTATGCGTTGAACCTTCTCCTTTCGGTACAACCTCCATCTTTACTCAGGAAGAAGTATCTGCAGTATCTCATGAACCGTTTGAACTCTTTATCACCCATCCCTGGGTCGTTCCAAGGGATTCGTGAGCCAGCTCGCACTAGTTTTAATCTTTCATCCTGGGCAATTCCCGCACCAGACCTGTGTTTTCTAGATACGGCTCCGTTTGCAGGATCGTTCTTAAACTCAGGCCTTGGTAACAGTTCTCCACCTGGAAGTGTAGATGTAGATACTGAGGCACTACTAGCCCTTCAGATTCATAGGCGTGGTGTATTTGGACCGAACTTCTTGTTCCTCAGCAATCGCGATTGCTAAATCCTCGTCGAAATGTCGAGTGAGACCGCTGAGCCCACCATTCTTGTAGGTAGCCGCCTCTCTCGTCAATATCGTCCTTGAATTCATCAAATTCCAACGGTTGCTGGCCATCATAGTCCCATTCTTGTGATTTCTGGAGACGGGTTCTCATCAACCCATCTTCATTATTTTCTCAGACTTCGTCCTGGTTGAGGTTTCTCCTAGACAACCATCTGTTGGAAAGGTAGCTCCTTCACATGCTTCAATTTGAAGTGGAACATCAAGATTTGTTCAATCCAGCAATTTATCGTAGCATTTGGGCCCATGCCTGGATTATTTAACATGCCCATGATGTAAGCACATCTGTCTCTACTACAAGTCTATGGCACCCTAATAACCAGTATTGCATCGCCTCTAATGCTCTCTTTAGTCGTATAACTCCTGTTTAGGCTGAGAAAATCTCGATACCCTTCGGTTCAGAGTTTGAAGTGAACTTGCGTAGTGTCGTTTGAACTT
>JARKIC010003753.1:0-10241 GCA_029378375.1 Mycena olivaceomarginata | reverse complement strand
CAGAGCCAATATATGGCTCTGGTATTCGAGCAAAACGGCAGTTACGAGACGAGCACGATAGCATCAGGTAAAGCTAGAGGAGATGATTCTAACGGATTAAGGCAACGTCACTTGAAATTCGAATCGGCCACTGGATCTGTGATAATTCTGGAGGAGAGCCTCGCTTCTCCAAAAAATTCTCCAACCAGGCACTTAGCACCCGTTGCAACGGTCCAGTCGCCAATACAATGCAGATTGAACTCTGTCCCGAGCTAAAAATCGCATCCAAAATTAACGGGGAAGCGGTACCCTAAAGGAGCTGCCGCCCAGAAGACCGACATGACTCTTGGTTGGCGGCAATTACTATCAGGAGGATAATGTTGCGATGGAACCGAAACCGATACTTTCGGCGATGCATGTGAACAGTTCGAATTCGATTGCGTGCTTGAACGTGAGCCTGTCGAGGATGCCAAGTTGACGTTCTGCTGGTTCCGTGTCGCAGCGTGTCGCAGAGACGGCTTGGTTGATTGAGCTCTGCAGCAACTTGTAGACCGAAAAAAAGCTTCAGTTGCTACCAAAGAGGAAGATGACTTCAGCGGTCCCCGGTTCAACTGAGTTCAGCAGCGAGGCGAGCAGCACAGACTTGGCACGAAAGACAAGTGTGTGCCAAATAATCTTACGTAAACACATTGAACTTGCCACCCAACCAACCATCTACACTTTGCAGCCGGCTGGCAGTGGCATCGAACTGCGGCGATGGTGCGAGAATTTGGCCGACTTTTCCCGGAGCTATACCTTCTATTAATCAAACAAACGTCGTTTCTCAGTCTGGAGATGTCCGAGTCGGGCAAAGTGCGCGGGGAGGAAGATACCAATTCTGTTCTGAGTTTGCGACAACTTTCCAGACCAAACCCATACAGGCAGCAGCTCAGTTAATTCTGTAGTCTTCATGCTTTCGACGCGCTGCCACCCTTGTTCTTAGACATGCGACGAACAACATACCCAGAAATTTACGGGTGGCGCCATCGAGATGTGTGTCTAATCGAGCGGCGAAAGTAGGGCGCGACGAAGGCAATTGCAAGCTGAACATTCTAATACGGCATTTTCCGGCCTTGCCGCTCATTGGTGCGGACACGAATACATCCGCCGCACCCGCCAATTTTAGCCCTCCACCGGTGGTCTTGAACGCCTACTCCTCTTTTCGGTTCAATGCGTCGATTTACGTGAATTTTAACGAGTGGAACGACTTTCACCTACCTTCCACTGGTGGTCTTTATGCGCCTCGTTCAATGTGCCGTTATACGTGAATTTCGACGCGAGAAGTGGATATACACACCGGAAAATAAATAATTTTACAGGGTCACGTGCAATGGGAGTGTGTAACTGAATCTCTGAAAGTCTCTTGACTTTAGAAATTCATTCACAGTTTCACGAATGATGGGGCTGAATCTCAGAACTTCAGTTACAGACTCAGTGGATCGTGTGCTGTGAAATTATTCATTTTCCGGTGTGATAATCGGAACCTTCGATTTACGTGGATTTTAACAAGAGGACCGACTTTAACCTACCTTCCACTGGTGGTCCTTATGCGCCTAGTCCTCTTCTCGTTCAATGTGCCGTTATACGATGCGAGAAGTGGATATAATCGGAACCTTCGCCAGACACTACCTGCCGCAGCCCTTTTAGTCTCAACGATCTAAGTTATCAAGCCGCCGACTCCCTTGTATTTTCCCCCATTTGCTTTCATTGCAAATGGATGAAGTCAACCCAATGAACGTCTTCACGGGCGAAAGCAGCCTGTTAGATTTCTATAATCCCGAGCGGGGCCCCCCAATTCCGGCAAGTGGCCCTCACTCTCTCGTCGTTCACTCCGTCTGACCAGGCTCCAGCTGGTTGAACTGCCGTCCTCGCTTAACCCTTTTCGCCAAGGTAACTCTTGAGCTGTCCATCTGCGTTTTGTGTTGATTTCCAGTAGATGGGGTGCGGATATACGCAAAACTGACGAGCCATGTCCCCGCAGGCACGTTGTTCCCTCTTCCTGCCTATATTTTTGACGTATTTCTTGTCCCAGCCAATATTAAGTCCCTGCCTGCGCTCAACATGATACTACGTGCTCAAGAAGACGGCCAGATCACCAGTGATACCCACACACTGGTCGAGTACAGTTCTGGGAGCACCATTACCTCGATTGGACTTATCGCGAACATCCTGGGAATCCCGAGAGTCAAGGCGTATGTGACAAACAAAACGACCGTGGTCAAGCTCCAATTGCTTCAGTTCTTCGTAAGTTTTTACTCGCTGGCCAGCGAGGCTTTCTCATCCAAGAGGCGTTTTTCAGGGACTCGATGTGTTTGTCAACCATGCTAGTTAATCCAACATTCTTTAACCCGTCTGTAGGACCCTGTTTGGGGGACCTGTTCATCCTGTGCACGAGGACCCGAATGGCGGAATATTTGTAGCGGCTCAGGAGGGAAGAGAAGAGCCTGGAGTCGTGAATCCAGATCAATACTTCAACGCCAATAATTACGAAGCACATTCGCGATGGACCGGCCCACAGATTTTCGCCCAGCTCCCAGGAATCAAGGTAACTTTGGTATTCGTCGGAGATCCCAAAAAATAATCCGTGTTTTTCAGGTGTTCGCCGCCAGCATGGGAACGGCAGGTGAGGATCGTGGTACCAAATGCGAGGTTTTCAGGCTGACGAGTTTGGAAGGCACGCTAACAGGCACTGGTCTTTATTTGAAGAAAGTTACTTCCGTGGTCAGCATAGGGTACGCTTGTCCTCCGACATAGACACTCTGGTGTTCGACTATTTCAGTGTGGCTACGGCCCCAGAAGATCGTGTTCCTGGCGGGTTTCGCATTATTCCATTATCGTGTCGGTTTCTTATTTGGATAGATAGGCCCACGTTCTCTCAATGTTCTCCGTGATATCGAGTTTCCCTGGAAGGAGGCCCACGACGCAGTGGAAGAAGTTGGATCATTTGAAGCGTACGAAAAAAGGTGCGTTTGCCAAGGGAACTTCGATGTTTGTAACATTGTTCTGCTAGCATGGAGCTCAGCCGAATGGGACTCCTCGTGGGGCCTTCGAGCGGTTTGACGCTCGTTGGCCTGTTCAATTTCCTGACCAAACGCAAGGAGGGTGGGACCCTTGACGAGTTGCGAAATGCGGACGGGGAAATACCTTGTCTGTCCTCCGGGCCACGCTTCCATACGGTTGCTAACTAAATGCAGGTGTCTTCATTTGTGCCGATCAGCCGTTCCAGTACATCGGAGATTATTTCAAGAAACTTCCGCCGTCGCATTTTTGCCCTGTTACAAATGCGGAGCTGTTCACAAGTGACTCTTACCCGTTCGTATTCTTAATTTTGCAACGGGTGCAAAAACTGACAGTCATCAGATATAACATGGACTGGGAAGTGAGCCCCGAAAAAGGCAAGCGCATGCTCGAGGGCGACGGTGGATTGCCGGTGTGCATCCTCGATCTGCGTAATGCCAACGATTTCAACGCGTCGCACATCTCTGGATCCTTGAATGTGGATGTCGGTGCTCGAGACCTCCCGAACCCCTACAAACACGCGCCCACACTGTCACAGCTCTGGCGGCAGCTAGACGAGCGGCTTTCGGCGAACGACGCTACGTTTGGGCCTGCGTTAGAAGGCAGGCGAGTGCTCGCTGTTTCATACGATGGAAATGTTGCGAGATTAGCGATGAGTATCTTGCGAAACCGCGGATTGGAGGCGTATTGCGTACAGGGGAGATGCGAAGATTTTGTAGATTTGGAATAAAATCAATATTTCGCCAAGCTCGGCGAAATTGTGGCGAAGCCGCCGAAGCGTAATGCAGATTTGGCATTGGATCCGTCGCCGAATTCCCACGATCCTTTTCACGTGCTCGCGTTTTGGTCGGGACATCATTTGCCGGCGCTGCTAACGCGTCTGCTCTTTCTCTATCATGACCACTTTCCTCGCACAAGACGCCCTCCGCCCTCTCCCGGCACAGATACCTTTTGACAGGCAGTCGGTCCCTGTCGCTGGGACCAAGCGCCCAGGCCAGACTGGTTCGTAGTTGTCCTCCTTGAATCGCGTCGCGGAAAAATGACCTGATGCGTTGGCCAGCGCACTATATCAATGGTAAAGCTGAAGCTCCGTTATTTGGACGTGGACCTAATGGATAACCAGGGATGTGGGGCGCCATGGACCCAACGAAATACAGCATCCAGACTCTACCGGACACCTTCATCAGCGGACTCTCGAAGGGAAAGGACAGGCCGTTTCTGGGCCACCGACCCGTCGTTTCCAAACAGCCTCTCAAGTTTGCAAGCCACTACGAATGGCAGACGTATGGCCAGGTTGACGATCGGCGCCGCAAAATCGGTAGCGCCCTCACCCACTTGTTCACAACCGGTGTGATTGGCGGAGGGGATCTTGAGACGGCGGGAATCTGGTCGATAAACAGGCCCGGTAAGTTCGCTATATATCCACGTCCGTCATATTAATCGAATTCTGCAGAGTGGCAAATTATCGACATTGCTCTCTTAAGTTACAAAAAAGTCGGTGTCAGCTTGTATGATACCCTCGGCAGAGAATCAGTCGGTGAGGCTTGTTTTGTTACTCTCGGAAGCGGCGCTGATTCCTCTCAGAATTCATGTAGCTTTTAGCTTTGATTCTTGCTCGCCCATTCTGACCAAGTGACTGGCAGAATCAACCACGCAGAACTAACCGTCATCTTTGCGACTCTGGATCATATTCCAGCTCTATTGAAGATGGCCGCTAAAACCCCCCTTCTCAAGTTGATCGTCAGCATCGATGCGCTGTCCCCAGAAATCAGAAAGTTTTCACCGAGTGGGGACAGATTCATAACATCTTGGTGAAGGACCTGGCGGAAGGTTGGTGATTGAATATGTCTCTTCTTCACGGGTGTTCACACTATTATAGTCGAGGCGTTAGGCCAGGCCAATCTCATCGAGCCAATTCCTTGCGTCCCGTCGGATGTTGCCTCAATATGCTATACTTCGGTGAGCAAAAAAAAGCATCACAGCTGCGGGAACTCAGCTGATCTGTCTCCAAGGGTACCACCAATATGCCCAAAGGTCAGTTGAATTGTTGAAAAGAATACTTGTGTCTGAGTCGGTACTTCAGGCGTCGTTCTTACGCACGGTCAGTTCGCCAGCGGCGTTGTTACCAACCTCTTTGGCCTCGAGTTGCCCGATGACGCTTCCGTGTTCTCCTACCTTCCGCTGGCGCACATTTACGGGGTATTAATTCGATTTTGCGTTGGTGATCACGTTCTGACCATAGACTATAGCGCGTCAACGAGATGGCTACGTACGCTACTGGCGCGAAAATCGGTTTCTTCACCGGAGATCCGCTTCGCCTGATTGAGGACTGCCAGATTCTCCAGCCTTCGTTCTTCCCTGGAGTCCCGCGCGTGCTGAATAGGATTTACCAAGCGGCAATGGTTGCTGCCGACGTACCAGGCTTCAAGGGAGACTTATTCCGGAAGGCATATGCGGCCAAGTTGGAGAAGTTCCGCGCCACTGGCGACAACACACACTGGTTCTGGGATAAATTGGTCTTCCGCAAGGTGGGTACAAAGCTCGAGAAACCGTGTCTCGGTTTCGCTGACTTGAACAATGCAGATTCGTGCTGTTCTTGGTGGAAAGATACTCCTTATGTCAAGTGGCTCAGCGCCCATCAGCCGCGATGTTGCGGATTTCTTGAACATCGCCTTCTCCTGCTACGTCAGCGAAGGTATGCGACTCTTGCTTTCCATGAGCTCTTTTCACTCAGCCTGATTTTCCCAGGATACGGGATGACTGAGACCTGCGCCGTTGGCAATAAAACCTGGAAGGACGACGCGGATTCCTGCGGCACCGTCGGGCCACCGCAGTCATCTAATGAGATGAAACTCGTGGATGTTCCCGCTATGGGGTACACCTCGGAAGATATTCCTAACCCGCGAGGCGAGCTCTATGTCCGTGGCGCCAACTGCTTCTCTAGGTATTACAAAGGTCAGCACCTCATAGAGTGTATCTTAGTGCGTCGGTTGACTCTATCCAGACGAGAAAAACACGAAGGAGACCATCGACGAGGAAGGATGGGTTCGCACTGGGGACGTAGCAGAGATCGACTCCTGTGGCAGGTTCAAGATCATTGATCGTGTAAAGGTTCGTGTCGCAGTTCCCTCGCAGGTCCCCGACCGCTGCTAATTCCACTGTGCACTCCAGAACATCATGAAGCTCGCGCAGGGCGAATACGTCGCGCTCGAGAAGATTGAAAACACGTACAGCACCTGCCCCATCGTGATGCAAATATACATCCACGGCGACTCGCTGCAGTCCTTCCTTGTCGGCGTCATCGTCCCAGACCCGGTGCAACTCGCGGGCATCGTGTCTACGCTCTATGGCAAGAAGGTGGCCGCAGATGATACCGCGGCGTTAGCGGCCGCGTGTAAAGACCCGCGCGTGAACAAGCACATCTTGGGAATGCTCACCGCCGAGGGCAAGAAGGCCTCGTTGAAAGGGTAAATTCAGCTGTTCTTGCCTATCATATTCTGCAGGTCTCATTGTTCTGCAGATTCGAAAGCCTCAAGCGGATCCATGTCTCCCTCGATCCTTTCGGCACAGAGGACAACACCATGACCCCTACGATGAAGATCCGGCGGAAGGATGCCTACAACAAGTTCAAGAAGGAGCTCGATGCTCTGTATGCGCTGGGCGATGCCAAGCTTTAATTTCGAAGGAAACGGGAAAGGATACATAATGGAGATGAATTTTTATCATGTTGTTGCGGCCATAGCATTATCTTTATCGTTCGTCGAAATGAAAGTGATAGATAGAAACTTCAATTGTCAAACTTGAATCAAACTTGAAGGACTCATGGCATAGTGCTAAAACTGTACAACATGCGAAACTAGATGAAAGCGTACAATATGGAAGAAAGGTCGAAAAGTAGACATCATCAGAACGTTCACGGCGCTGCGAGTGTCATCTGGGAGGAAGAATTTGAGCGAGCGAACAGACACGAAAATAGACCACTAACGCTCATAAATTGCTCGTAGCTCAGCTGAACCCAACCATCACGATCCGTATCCGCACTGAACGATATTAGAAACAACGAGTGGCCGTGTATGGATTGTACATACCGCTGGAAAGACTCTGTCAAGGTCTTCACCACAACGCAGGCCCGCACGAAGCGGTCAAATGTTATTCCTGGAGGAGGGCCATAGCCGGTGGTTGGTGCTGAAGCTACTGGAGTCATGAGAATATAGAATGGTAAACGAGGGCCCGCGACCCTTACCGTACTTCCTCTCTACTAAAGTCAGGATAGCCGGGGAGAGGTTGTATCCGAAACTCTTCATGGCCTGCACAAGAGGTTAGTTTCAGTTGCGGGTGAATACAGTGCACAATTACTTCGGCCAGTTCCCGCCCTTCTATAGAGCCGCTTCCATCGCGGTCAAAGTGTCGGAATACGTTCTGCCAGTCTGAGATGTACTTCCACAGCCCGACGAACTCTGGATCGGGAGTAAGCAAGATTTTTGCGAGAATCAATGATTGCCTACCCTTGAAATCAATCGTCCCACTGCGATCCGTGTCCTGCGCCAAGTTGAGTCTCAATCTAATACATTGGATCGCAGGCACGCACAAATATCCCCATGAGCATCTTGACTGTGTCGAGATCGAACCCTAGATAACCATTGGTGAGCCGAAATCACGGTGCATGGCACTACGCACGAGTCCAGTTTCCCTAGGCAGCGAATCAGTCCTTGAACCGACGTCATGGCATTTCAGTAACTCACATTCACTAGCGCAGACTGCAGCTCCGGAACGCTGATACTCCCCGATTTGTCTTGATCTACTGCGGAAAAGTACTGGTACAGCTGTGGGTCGCCCGCGGGAGGTGGGGGTGCCTGATAGCTTTGGTGATGACCGTGTCTTGACCCCGAATTGCCATAGACAGGAGGGGGGGCCGACGAATGTGGACGGGATTGGGAATGATGGGGCGCATGTTCTGCGGATGGTTGTAGTTTTGTTGGGCGTACATGACTGAGATGGGAACGAGCGGTAAAGGGACGTCACAGACACGGATCTTTGCTTTATGAGTGCTTGGCCCGCGATCGTGGCTGTGCCCACAGCCACAGCGCCAACACCGCCCGCCTTGGAGAGACTGTGGAGGGAGACCTGGAACATGCGGAAGACTGCGATGGCTGATGACTCGGCGGAGTAACTGCGAGAAGTGAGTCCACCTTGGACTGCGGATTGGGGCGGGGCCGGCAGAGATAAAAACAGCTTTGAGTGGAAACATTGCCTCGTTGCCGCGAAGATACGGAACGTCTGCTAACCAAGGAGTAAACCGCAGTCAAGTATCAGATTCGGGAAACGGAATAACGCCAGAACTTGAATATGCTGTGTGTTCGTCTGAAACTGTTCCATTCAATTACTGCCAAAATTACTCTTGAGCCTTTGAAATTTGAGGGGAGGGAGTTGGCGAGTTTCAGGAAACTGATGTGCCAGCTAAGTAGTGAAAATTTGCGAGTGGATGTAGAGGTTGTGGACGAATTTTGAAAGCAACAGCATTTACGTATCGATTCGGATGATGCCCGATCAATCACAAGATCTGGGTGTTGGATGCCAGATTTTGCCACGATCAATGCCACCGGCAAGCGGCATTGGGCAAGCGGCACACTTCGGCGGAGTTTGAATATGCTATGATTTGTAATCCCTCAATTTGTGAGTAAGTACTTCTCAAGTATTGCGTCGCGCGCGGGCTCAGCGGGAAGATTGCTTTGCGACGGACACAAGGCATGTTGCCCATGACTCAGTTTCCTTGCTCTTTAAGTTCCTCTCTCTCTAGAACAATGTATCTGTATTCCGGGGCATTTAATTCACATCTAATCTTTCCACGGATGACCCTGGATGACCCATTTCAGAGTAAACACAACGGGCTACGACGCAGACCAGACGCAAATTGTCTCGACGTGTGCCTCCCTCGAAAATATCGGGACGAGACGCGATCGAGGAACGTCGCCCCGTGACCCTCAGGGGGCCTCGACGATCGAGGGGAAGTTGATGGCAGGCCCATGGCGTCGGCGGTGAGGACGGTCGTGACGCCGCCGCCGCAACGATTCGTCCGCATCCCCGTCTGAGTCCCCAGCAATCCGCACGCGTGGCCGCGCCGGCGTCCGACTCCGCCTGCCCGCCCCCGCGCGCGCAGCCGCCGGTCGAGAGTGAGAAAGTGGGGACAGCGCCCACACTCAGCGCGGGCGTCTGGGGTCTTGGAAGTCGGTGTCGCGTCGGAGGGCGGAAAACATGGTGGTCGCGCTGGAAGCCGTATTGATGTCGTTGATGGCAATTTGATGGCCTTGACTTGTTTAATTGCCGCCACGGTTCCCATCAATCCCATTTCCCGGATGCTCTCCGATCAATGGCGGTGCTCGACGTCGAGCCGGAACAAACGATCTCCGAGTCCAAATCTCAACCTTCTGCCTGTCAGACTGCCCCGAATCGAACGGGCATCCGCGGACTGTGAAAGGATGCACGTTATGGTCAACACAATTACACGCTCCTATCAGAGGAAGACCGCATATGTACTTAATCCAGCAGCATTCTCCGCTCGACATTGTAGTACTCCTAAATCATGATTCATGACTCAGAATGACTCAGGATGTTGCAAGTTGACTGACATCGTCGAGAATTGTTCTGGTATTCCCCTCGTATCAAAAGCCCTCCGCAACCCTACTGTTAAGAAAAGTAATTTGAATGATACAAACAACGAACACATGAACTTGAAGATGCCAATGTTGTGTGTCCGTGAAAACGATTCAGATGAACATTAGCTACACCCACCAAGAAAACATCGAATCGCGGCGACAACTAGATAAGAGTATAGCCGCGGGAGAAAAATCTCGGACTATGCCGCTAGGGCCGGATGATTGTTTGTTTCGTTGAGTCAAGAATTGGGGTGTATTTCTCGCCACTGTATTGGGCCGGGGTACTGAACCGCGGACAGAAATAAGTACAGGGTCGACCATATGTACGCGAATTTGCTTCAGATCGTAAGCTCAATGGCCAAGCGAGTGGTTGGCAATCGCGCGCGTAGCCAAGCGGTCAGCGGGGCTTGGAGCTCACGCCCGACGCGGAGAAACTAGATCTTGAGGCCGCGGCTCTCATGACCGGGGACCAAATGGTCCAGTCGGCGGCAGAGATCGTTGTTTTCCACACGGCGGCCAACTAGCCATATGAGAAGTTGAACAAACGGAAAA
>JARKIC010003752.1:0-10248 GCA_029378375.1 Mycena olivaceomarginata | reverse complement strand
GAATATACTCATGGGGCTATAGGATAAAACGCACCGTGTAAAGCGATAACGACCGCTTTTCATGCTCGCGTCTTCAAGGTTTTACTGTTACGTTTGGGGTTTCGGGCGCCAGGTGCGGAAGGAGTTTTGGCATATGGTGAGTTGTCATTCGATAAGGTACGCCGCACGAAGGAGACTTGGTTCATGATTGAACGAGTCAAGCGTCGACGTCGACCGGGGTCTAGATTCTAGAAACCGGCAGTTCCGCAGAACCGGACCGTTCAAGCTATTATACTGCTTGGCTCGCCATGCTGCGGAGGCCGGGTGAGGTTAAGAGCTCAAGAGAGAGCAAATGATGGGATCGCAGATGCCATCTGAGCCGGCTTCTTCCGCCGAACGTCACGTTCTTCAGCTTCTCGACGGCGCCTGTTCAGACCTCCAACCCGCTCATGTCGACTCTTCTTCGCACTTTAAAATCCCAAGATATGTGCTAGGACTTCCGTTGTAGTGGTAGGATCTGGTCGAGTGCCCCAGCCTGCCTCTGTTGCATGTTTGGCATTGTCCTTTAGCTTAGTCATACCAGCTCTTGTCTTTGACCACCGCTATCCGATCCTTTGCACCGCAGGATCCTGGTTCTTTGGCTGCCACCAAGCCATTCTGCCCGACTACACTGTATCGAATGTTTTCCTTACTCAGAGCTGCTCTGCTCGTAGCTTCAAGTTGCATGCAGCAAATCCAGGCGGCCAGTGCCATGCTGCTCCGATAGAGGCTTTCCTGACGGTTCTGCGAATAGAAATGGAACCGCATTTGAACCCAAACGTATAACCTAGAACTTTCCAGTTGACTGGCCAGTCCACCGAGGAATCGGCAAATAACCCGACATTCAGTGTACTTGCAATTGGTCCACAAAACAAGGAGATGGACTAGCTGACAACCAACTAACAAAAAAATTGACCCAGTCATGTCAAAGAACTTTTGGATTCTGATTTTATTGTTCGGTGCGCTGGAACTTGATGTTGCACGACTTCAACGGCCGGGGCTGAATCGACAACATGTATGTCACGATGAGCATGGGCCGAAAACAGGAAACACACGCACCATGTGGATATCATTCCTGTGGATCTGCGGTACTGCATACTGCGCTAACCGACCTGCCCACCAGATCCACGACCTGGTATTCGAAGCCCGCCAAAAACGCAAGCACCAGCTTCATCTCGAGCTTCGCGACTTTCATCCCGGCGCACGGCGCGGCCTGAGGGATGAAGTTAGGACGCAGGGAATACTCAGAGAGCACACACGCACCGGAGCCCCACCCTAGGTACCCAAACGGCGCGCGTTTATCTTCCTCACGCCCTGCGTCATATCACCCGAGATCGAACCTCAGCGGGTCGGGGTAAATGGCCGGGTCGAGGTGCACATCCGCGAGTGGATATGCGAGAAAGTCGCCGGCGCCAGGGTCTCTGCACCCACCGCCAGTTCGCCGCTGGGCGAGGCTTCTGCGCAACACGACGCCGCCCATCACGAGGCGCAGCGTCTCACGTATCACAGCGTCGAGCGCGGGAGCTCGTCCTCCCAGGCCGCGAGAGGAATAGACGCGAGGCGCGTGTGCAGCGCGTCCGTGTTGCTGGCGCTGTGTTTGGAAAGGAGGGCACGGATCTCGGCGGTGGCCTTCGCCTTCCACTCAGTATTCATACTGGTGTAGAGTAAAGCCCAAGACGCTGGGTTTTGGCGCGTCCATGAGTGATGGGGGATCGGAGGGATAAAGGCACGCACCGTTCATGCCGGTGTTGATGACTCCAGCAAAGATGGTGCGGAGGACGAACTGGTGTGGCGTTAATCATACATGTACACACCCGCAGCTGGCAGGTCAAACATACCCCAACTATGGCTTCCGTTGGTGTTCCTTGGGAAATGAGGACATCGAAAGCATCGCTTGAGGGGACCGCGCGTTGCGTCGAAGCTCGACGTAAGTATACAGCATCCGAAGAGCCCAGCGGTGGCCTTCTCCCTCGCCTTTCGCGCGGCGAAGGAAACCAGGGAAGGAGAACACCAACGGGGGTCGTCCCCTTCTCGAGTAGCCAGTACAGATTCGAGAGAGAGGAAACCGCGCCGGGATCGTCTGCGAGCTCTCTGCAGGTCGCGACACGCCCGTCATCTGGAATACAAGCTGCGGTGTGTACATTAGCATCTGCTCTGTGGTAGCAGAAGTACAAACAAACTTTGTAAATTTCTGTGAAGGGATCAATGGATCCAGCTGACCCCCATGCGGCCATGACCTTGTAGATGTCGTTCACAAAAGATGGGACGACTGGGACTAAATCAGAGACGTCTAGATAACACACTGCTTCGCACCATCTTGTAGACGATCCTTGGTCGTGAGAGAAAGCAGCTGGGCACAAAGTGCGCCTCTTCATCTAGACCTCCCGTTTCGACATTGATGTCCGCCAAATCCGGCCCACCCCCTAGGATAATCTTGTAGCCCTCGCCGAGACTTAGACACTTTCAGTGAGAAACGCCTTCCGCGCATCCAGCCCGGACGACGCTAGCACCGGTGCTTTCCGGAAGTAGAATTAGATGCCTGAAAGCGCAGGTTCATGATTGCCTACCTGCAGGATGCGGAAGCGAAAGAACTTTTTGCGAGAGCGACGGAACGTGTCGGCCAAAAATCATGCCGCCTAGTAAAAAACGACCAGGCGTCCAGGATCCAGATGCCACGGAGCTCGTGCGTGTCCTTTCGCGACTCAGTGCCCTTGACATATAGCCTGTGAAAATAAAAAGCCGAGGACACCAATCGTGACCGCAACCGCAACCACCCCTTGGGAAGTGTACGCGTTTGCGATGAAGGTCATGGTACCCCGTGGTAGTTTAGGTGAGATTGGTAGGGTTTGTATTGTCCAAGTGGAACAGTTATCCGAGGCCTTAAAAGTGTTTATAGCGCGACTCGAAATCGCAAATAGCAGTATCCAAAATTGGTTCGCCCCATGTAGCCTGGCCATGTCGGAAACTTGTTGCTTCTCCGCTCCTCTGACACTGGTTCAATCTAGATTGATGGGGTTGCTTTTACGCTGTTGAGTTGAGATTGAGATGGCGGGTCCCGGACAGAATCCCGCCGTTATGCTGCCTCTGTCGCTCTCTTGACTGCGGCCTGATCGGGTGCGCAAAAATTCCGTCGCTTCAAAGTATTCTCCGCACCGCTGACTACGATCTGTAATACATGGTTAGTTTGGGTCGCGGTCGGAAGAAAGAAAGGCGGTTCTATATGTTTTTTATTGCCGTTGTGCGGACGTCGTCGCTCTCTTACTGGCCTGAATGATTTGGTGCGAAAAACTCCGTATGTACTCATCGCGACAACCAAGTTTTCATTTATCTGTTTGTTATCGGGTTTTGTTGTTGTAACCAAAGCAATTGTTGAGATGTATCACAAGAATGTCGAGTTCACTGGGTCGGCTTCAGCAGGAAATCGACTCGTCAATCAAACTTTACCTCCACGGCAATGCCGTCGAGAACCCCCAAAGTAAACCGCCGATGCAAAAACTTGATACCTGAAGCATTACTTATTTATGGACAGGAACCAAGAGAACCGCGAAGCTCTCACCTCGATCATGGTTTCAGCCCATCTTGGAGAAGTTGCAGTACTATTCCCAAAAACGAACGCCTCTGTCGTTTCTACATAGCCCAAATAGAAAGCTCGGAAAACGCGTTACTTGAATGTCAGTGACTGAAAAAATGTCCAGATTTATGCTTCAAACTGTTTTCTGAGCGCTACCGTGTGGGAGCTGCGAGCTTGGTTAAGATGGCAGTGAGTCCGAGACGAAGGTATATTTAGGCGCTTCAAGTTGTACACCGCCAGTGATAATTCCTGGAGCCGGCGTTCGTTATTTTCATAATACCTAACTTACCTACCGTCGCTTTGAAGAATTCCCCGCTGACTAATATCTGTGTGTTGGAACAATTAAATAGTTAGTTTTGAGTCGAAATCGGAAAAAAAAATCAGGCCCTATATCTTTTGATTGGGTGCGCAAAAGCTCCGTCGCTTCTCCGCTGATTACGACCTGATTCAGTCTAGATTGTGGACAAGCGCTCGAGATCAAAGGGCTTCGTTAAAGACGGTGAATCTTTCGAAGTTGCGAACTCTGCGAAGTCGTCGAAGTCAAGACCAAGAGGAGAATTGTGGCTATGCTCGGCATCAGTGATGTGCCAAGCACAAGGCCAAACAGCTTGCTCTCAGACTCCAACCCAATCGCCCACTACCGTGATGGGGGTGTTATCGCAGTTGGGCTGACTACGTGACTCTGAACTCCGAGATTGGGATGGCGGGTGCTAGACAGAATACCGCCGTTCTGCGACAGTGCAGACAACTCGGTTCTCAAGTTGATTATCGCCTGATTGGGTATACATACAACTTGTGAGTAACCAAAAGGGGATGGTTCTTAAAAGCGCCTTTACCTCTCTTGTCGCCCGTAAGAATCAATAATAGTACCGGACCATGTAAATGACATGCGAGCTGTCTGTCTGTAAGTTCAAATTAGCGCCTCCGGAGGCTCGGATTCCGTGGTCAGCGTGGGGCAATGCTCATCGGTATACTTATAGGGTCTGTTATAACACCATATCTCCAACACCTCTTTCAAAGATGGCCAATCACACCACTGTCACCATGATCCCACTTCTCGATGGCTACAAAGTCGACCACATCAATGTGGTGGTTTTGCTCTCGACAATGCTTGCGGTCTTAGCGTCTCTGGCAATGGTGATGTCGTGGGGTCGCAAAAGCGAGGCCACTCATGATTCCATAATCACTGTCCCCCCTTACACCCATCTCGCCTATCCCATCCTCGGGTCGCTCCAATACTTCTCTGGCCACTGGGACTTTCTACGGACAGCGACTCAGAAAGGCAGTGTTTCCTTCTACCTTGCGAATCAAAATTGCATCGCACTTTCTCCCGAGACCCGGCATGCCTTCTTCAGCGACTCGCGGACGTGTTCTGCGCTCGGATACGCCATAATGTTGGCCGGCACTCCGAACCTGAACAAGGATTTCATGAAAACGGTGGGCATTGACGTCACGTTGAGCGGCCGCTCGTACAAGTTCTTGACTGCACTCATCCGCAAAGAGCGCGTCAGTAACAGTGAGTATTTCTCCTAGAGTCAGCGCCAGTAGCTGATGAAAAAGATATGCCCACCCTGTATGGTTATGCGTACGATCGTATCGACGGTCTCGCGGCTACGACCATTGATCCATTCGAGACTTTCCCCGAAGTCATCTTCCGGCTCACTGTCACCACTACCACATCGTTGAAAATTGCTGCGAACGCGGCTGCCTGCGACACGCTCCTCAAGACTTTCCACGGACTTGACAAGGCTGCCACGCCCGTGACAGTCCTTTTCCCGTGGTTCTTCGGCCCAGATCGGATACGGCGCTTCTACCTGATGAAGCAATTCTACAACACCATGCGCGACACCATCGACGAGCGGAAGAGAGAGGGCCGGAATGATGAAGACCCGATGCAGTTTCTCATCGACCAAGGATTATCCACGATAGAGATTGCGCAGGTTCGTGTCCCACCCCTTCAAGTTCATCATTTATAACAGGTAGGCTGAAACCACCTTTTCCCCCCCGCTTACTTAGTTTTCAATTGCTGTGCTCTTTACAGGGAACGCCAACACGGCAGTCATAGCCCCGGCTCTCGTCTGTGACCTCGCTACGCACCCCACCTACCTCTCTCAGGTCCGAGAAGAAGTGGAGGCCTTCATCTCGTCTTTCAGCCCGAACACATCCCTCCCACTCAGGACGCGCCTCCAGTCGATCGCGTACGACGACTGGACCAAGCCTGGCTGCCTGCCGATCCTCGAACGCTGTCTGAAGGAGACGATCCGTTTGCGCGTCGGGACGCCGCTGCATCGGCTGAATGACACCGAGAAGGACGTCCAGATCGGCAGCGTGCTCGTGCCGCGCGGAACCATCGTGTCGTTTCACACGAGTTTCGTCCACCACAACGAGGACATATTCACGGCCCCGTTTGTATGGGATCCCGAGCGCTTCAGCCCGGGGCGCGCGGAGGACAAGGCAGCACCGATGGCGTTTGCGGGGTGGGGCCTCGGCAGACATCCATGCCTTGGACAGAAGGTCAGCATCTGTCTATTTGTCGTTCGCCGGGCTGCTAATGATTCTTATTTATTTAGTTCGCGACGTTCGAGATATTCTTGCTGACGACCTTGATGGTGACTTTGTATGATATCCAGGTCGTGGACGAACATGGACAGCCGCTAGCAGAGATGCCGCTCGTAGACCTCAACAACCCAGTCGTTTCCCGCCCATCACGCCGGTCCACCTTAAGCTCTCTGCACGGCTTTGATCAACCACGTTCCTTTTATTTCACAGATATGAGAGACATTATGTATTCGAGATGTAGACGTAGACCACTTGACCATTCGATTTCGATTTCGGTGACGGAAATAAGTCGCTGGGGGTATGGAGGTTTTAAGCTGATGCTGATGTGCGAGCTTGGTTCCAGTAGATGCAAAATTGTGTTTAAATTCTATAAGAACTCTAAAATGAGTCAGCTGCATCGAGCCCTCGCCACAAATCAAAACTAATGTTCCCAGTTCGTTCTGGAGTTTAGGCACATGGTCCAGGTTGGAACGACGAAATGATGGAAAAGTGAGGTCGGTGTTACAGTTCAATGTTCGCACATAATGAATGTATACGACAGTTCTTCCCTGCGATCCCGCGTGAACCCGGTACGCTCCTCTATGAGGTCCTGCCTGTGTTCCTCAGCCTCATCGCGCGTCATCAGAGTGTACGCGAGGTAGTCTTCGAGTCAAACCCAAAAGCTCCAGCGGCAGCCGAGAGAAAAGCGAGTTGGGATCGTTTCGAGCGTCCACCAAGGCGTCGAGAGTCCAGTAATGCTGCTGAGGAGGGATATCGGTCGCGGATGGGATCGGTTCGATGGAGGGGTCGACGAGGAAAACGGCAAGGATTTTCCTGTGCCCTGGTTTGGTTGGGTCAAAGAGACGGAATGGGGCCACGCGGTGTTGGTAGAGGTTGGGCCAAGCGAGGACGCGACCAGCACTTGTTGCCTAAGACGACACCGTTAATGGGCGAAACGAAAGAAAATTGTCCCGTACGATGGACCCAAGATCCTGGAAGCAGTGAGTGTTCCTACCGCCATTTCAGCATCGTCGAACCTTTTTCAAGAGTCGTCGACTCGCCGTTTAAGCCCATACAATATATCTATGCACAATTCCATCTTGCTCGTGGTATGTGGGAGCGCCCGTTGTGGCACGGTACGCAAGCCTCGACTCGGAAATGTTCTCTTCGTCGTAGTACTGGCCAAAATTTCAACGAGACCCCTAAATAGCGAGCAGTCGACATACGTAAATTGCAGTCGCCACAATGCGTTCGTTGAGCATGGCTAGAGGAAGTCGGTTAGTAAAATAAAGAGTAGAACGAGACCCCCGCCGCACCTTCTACGTGCCAGCTCCGTCCGCGTACCTCAGATTGTCCGCTGTCAGGTGTATGTTGGCGAGTTTTGTGATGCACTGTATCGTCTTGCCGCGAAGGGAGTGTGGCGCGATAGTTTTCTCGAGGTCACCTGTATACTCTGCCAGTGCTTCAGGAAGGACCTCGGACGCTTCCTCAGAGTTTGGCGAACTCATCTTTTGTCCTTGTTGCCTCCCACCATCCCACATTGCTTTTGCTCCAAATGCACGGAATCGTTTCTCCGACGTATTCGTTGTACCCGGCCCATGTTCCGCTTGTCAATTCGGTCTTCATGCGTCCGGAGCCCGGAGGAACGTCGCGGTAAATGTCCTTGTCCTGGCCATTGATCTGACTGAGAACACGTTCGAACAGCGGCACGAAAGAGGATATCGCAGATTCAATGAGGGGATACAGGGATTTGTGTTTCGTCGGATGGAGGTTGTTGATATAGGGCAAGAGAAGCTTGACCGAGCCATCCGTTCCATCGACGCAAAAATCCGAAGGGAGCCAGCAGAAGCTGCCGGACACTGGATCCGCCGGGAGTATTATCCCAGCCGTCGTCAATTTTTGGTGGCTCGTACGGCGGCGGCCGCGGCCGAGTCCAGTCGCGGAGCAGCGAGTTTGACCATAGACAATGCAGTACAGCGAGGGGTGGACTAGGTCGAGAACCTGGTCGTCTGAGCCGGGATGCCAGTCTTTCGCGTCGTCTGGCACATTCTCGAGCTCGGCAACTGCGGCGCGCAGACGATCGGATACATCGTTCGAAATGGACGGTCAGAATACCATATTGCGTCGAAGGGGCCGCACTGAAATCAAGTTATCTGATACAGCTGTGGTGTTAAAGGACCACTCCTACCTCGATGCCGGTTATTGGATCTGAGAGCCTGGCATATCCCGCGAGCTCGGCGAGGACGTAATTTATCTGAAGTTGTTCAGATCACGCCGCGCAAGTCGCAATTGTCCTTACCTGGTAAGTTACCATTCTATGTCATCCTTTTCTCGATCTGCACACCCTCTTGCTGATCCAAAGCTTCTGTCCGCCATTTTTCCACGATGGATGGATCTGTAATTTTGCGCTGCCATTCGGGCTTGCTGCGGATAGCCCATGACAGGCCATACATGTGTAATTCTGCGAGCTGGAAAGGATTCAGCGCTGAATCGTGGTAAAAGCAGTCTGAATCATAGTAATACGAGGCTGTGGGCTCCGGCAGATTGCTTCCCTGGACTCAAGGGCCACTGCGTAGGGAATGAACGGGGAAGGAAACGTCCAGGAGGGTTTTGGAACCGGGCATTCCGCAAGACGCAATTGTTGAAGGACTTCCGCTCCCCCAAGCTCTGCGGCTGTCCTTGTCTCGCTCTCCGACACGCTGTTTTTTTCCATGGTTGTGAAGGTCAGGAGAAAGGGGCGAATGATGGCATTGATGTCATCCGTGCCATCCTCGAGGGATTACTAGAACAACGATGCTTGTGTATGTTCGTTCGTCAATTCTCACAAATATTCCCTAGACTCACTACTGAGGCCAAGTTGCGGAAGCCCTCGTGCGCCCCTCATCGACGGACAAGCCTCGCGCGTCATCTCACCTCAGGGTACACCGCCAAATTTACGTAAAGGGCCTTTAAGGGGGGTTATTTTGTAGTAAAATAACCCACCTTAGAGGCCCACGTCCGCCAGGCGGATGGGTAGTCACCCCTATGTAATAGCCCAATTTGGCAATGCATTCTATTTTTATCCGCATCTGCCAGCGCGCGCCCGCGCTCCCCATACCCGGCGCCCCGCCCTCCCTCTACATCCCGTATCCTGGTGTGCTCTCCCCCACCTCTGCTTCCAGCTCACCTACACCCTCGGCTTCCTCCTAGACACGCTGGACCAATCCAGCGGACACATCCGCCCCACTATGGGAACCTCCAAAAAGCTATCCAACGCGCGTTCGGCACGCGCCCATGAGCGCTCCTCCGTTTCTGGAGCCGGGGCCCATTACACCAGCCCTCTGAAGCCGCGTGCTGCCAAAAACCAGCAGATAGCTCGTGGGTTTGGGACCGCTGCCCGGCTGCAGGCTCTCCACACACGAATGGCGAGCCGCAAGAACCCAGCAGCACTGCCGGGACCTTCCGAGCCAGATCTTGCCTCCTCCAGCATGGCAGATCCCCACGAAGATGTTGCAATGCCGGACTGGGTCGACGAACCTCCTGAAATACCCGAAATATCCACTCCACCGTTTCTTCCGCCCACTCTGGTTCCTCTACCTGGGTCTGGTGCGCAGAACAAAGCACGGCGACAGTGTGCCGCCTGGGATCTCCTCCTGCCGAAGCTGGCCCGGCCTTACTCGCACTACCAGCTTTCGAGTTATGCGCAGCCGCCGCCGCCTATTCCTTCCATCATCCGTTTTGAATGCCTCAATTCCTGTGTTACCTCCTTGGTTACCCAAATCCAATGCCTGTACATTTCACGCAAGTAGTTTCATATTTTTAATTCTCTGTGACTGAATTATCCATACAGACTTTGTGCAAGTGCAGATAGAAACCTGTAGTTGCATGCCCGCCAGTGTACTACTAGTCCAACACGGTGTCTTCCCAATGTCCCCTACCCGGCCAAAGACCGGGGTCTCAATCGATCTCCTCGAAGTCTATCGCGCCCTTTTCGAGCGCTCGTGCGACGCCATCAACGCACTTTCATCTGCCCTCCACACCATCTATGACCGACGCGGCTTTCAGATCATGTCCTCTGAGGTATGCCCATTCTCCTGCTCCAGCCAGATCTAACTTTACCCAGAAACCTGGGATGCCACTGA
>JARKIC010003751.1:0-10297 GCA_029378375.1 Mycena olivaceomarginata | reverse complement strand
CTCGAAAGAAGTCAACATGTTTTGAATACCGGACCTGTGGGCGACGGGCAGTCGAAACTTTTGCTCGCGGACGGCTAGGTTGACGAGTTCACGAAGACGGTACAAGCCTTCCTTGACGAGCTTGCGGTCCTTGTGAAGCAAGCTTTCTTTATACGGCACGAAGCCGTGCTAGCGCAAATATGAATGAGCTAGGAAGGAATACTTGATATCTAGGACGTACGGCGCGGTCAATGGCAGCATTGAGAGTAACATGCTTCGAGGTTATGGACAGAGCAGCGATATCCATAACGCCCTCATAATCCTGAAGGGCAGTAAGGAAAGAGGACCCAGCAATCTGCAAGGCAGATTCAGGGGGAGCAGGAGCCATAGAGAAATTGAGCGGGGGAATTTCTGACAATGGTTGGAAAAACCCTAGGACGTTTTTATAGCACAAGGACGAAAATTCCTGAAGGCTGGAAAACATATCCATGGCGAACCAAAGGGGATTCCTAGCTATGTTTAGGCGACGCCTAGCTACTTCGTACACAAGATTTCGTCAACCGGGGACGGTTGATATTTCTAGTGAGGGGGAGAGGGCTGACGCGAGAACATTGCTAGTATGACATTAGTCGAGATCCACGAAGCTAGTACGAATTCCACAAGCCTAGGATGACATTTGTCAAAAGACTTAAGTCCAGACAAGAGAATTTTGCGAAATTTCGGAGCTAGCGTCGGTTACAGAAGGCTAGATTGACGCGTACATCAAAGCGCGGTCCTAGTTTGGAAGATTAAAGTACAGCCGTATTGATGATAGAAGCCTAGGCATCAGTCAAGCGCGCGTGACCGAAGATCTTAGGGATTGTCGGTCCGTCAGCTAGCTAGACAAATCTAGGGTTTCAAACGATCGAGAACGCGCTAGGATCTTCAGAAGAACAGGATTCTCCATCTAGCAGCCAAAAGAAGATAGATTTGATGGAACTAGCACACATGGGCATGTACGACTACGAGCTAGGGATTGCTAAAATGTGATGGCATGCGAAACAATATTGTTTCATGTAATGAAGACCCAATAATAGACCTAGCTCTATTCCTAGGAAGAAAGCTGCATGGTATTATAAGTCTAGATACAGCTAGGACAAGCAACGAGTACTACTAGTGAGAAACTTAGTATCGTTGAGACAATAATTGTCCTAGTGATCGGATCACACATGACTAATGCTGATGACACATGCTTAGGCGTACTTGCACTAAGTCGAACTTCGAGTTCACTTAAGGAAGTCGCTAGAGATCACACAATAAAAATCCAAGAAATTTGAGTGTTCATTCTAGCTACTACAAGGTAGTCTAGGAACACAGACGGACGCTAGCGAATATGGTAAATGTACAAGGGCACTTTGGCCCGACGCGTAGTGGATGGTTTTCAAGAAAGAGTCCTGGGCACGAAGCCCGCGCAGTACACGAATACGAAACCCTTCAGCCCGACGCTGCATGCGACCCCTCCCCACCGACGACTCCTTCCATGGACTGGACGTCTCCCGGGACTCGCTTGTGAACCGGAGTCGGCGTGAAGAACTTGCGGATGGAGGGTTGACGCGATCCAACGGGGGTGTGCGGAGCAACGGGATTGCCAGCGGAAGATGTGGTGACAGGACGCGGAGGCGAGGCAGGAGCCTCGGGCATGGTGGCGATCGGTGGGACGTCGTCGAAGCGGACGTTGCGAAGTACCCTGCACAGACGAAGAAGGGGGTTCCTGCTTAGGAACAACAATCTTGGCGTCTGGTGAGGGAGCACGCGCGATCTCCGAGAGGGACGCGCCGGACGGATTCGCAAAAATTCCGTGCGAAAGATCTTGGACACCGGGGACTTGGTGAAGGTCGCTGGGGATGTCGCCGTGATCAGGGTTGGAACGAGTGAAGTAGTGCAGCGCCGGTTTGCCAGCAGGAGGCGCGGAGCGAGGGTGGTCTTGTTGGTACAAGAGCTCCAGCTCGGCGGCCGACGCATGCTGCAACGAGCGTGCCTCCAAGTCGTTCAACAACTGGATGTCGTCGGGGTCTTCAAACATCTCCTCGAGGTGCGCCTCAGGCAGGAGCTCGCGCTGGCGACGGAACAAAACCACGACCTCTGTGCACAACCGATCGTAGTTGTGGGCCGCACGAGCCAACCAGAGGAAGTGTTCGTTGAGATCACGGCGAGCTTGCACTGCCGACAAGACCGCCGAGCTGAGGGCTGGAATAAGACTTAGCAAAAATAGAAACGAGAAAGAAAAAGGAAGACGTACCACCGCCTCCGAGACTGACCAAGGGGCGTAAAAAACTCCAGCGTGCGATGGAAGTCCATGGGGCTGCGCCTTGAAGGAACAAGCTTGGTTCCCGTTCGAGCAGTGGTCGCAGGGAGTACCAAAGCCATCGCGCGCGCAGGTCTTTCCACGAGCGATGCAGGTCGCGCAGGGCGATAGAGCAACGATGCGGCAAAGCAGGGGTGGTGAACTCCACGACAGAGTTGTGCGGCACGACCTCCAGCCCGAGCGGGGAGTCTAGGAGAGGTGTCAGCTAGCACTAAGAAACCGGAGGGACTGAACGTACCGACGTGGCGAGGGTTAGGCTTATCCCGCTCGTCAGCAGGGGGGGTTCGCCTCGGCGCGCGTTTTGGCGGACTTGCGCGAAGTTTGCGGAGAAGGGGCGCGGACGCGCTAGGAAAAATCAGTATACCAGTTAAAAACTGAAAAGAGAATCATACCTTTGTCGAAGGCTTCTCGAACTCCGCGACGTCCTCAGATGGAGGACGGCCTTGAGAAGACAGAGAGTAGACCGGACGGTTGTCTGCGGTAGTTTTGCTGGACGAGGCGCGGGCCTCGTCGTCGAAGAGATCAGCAGCCGGGGGCGGAGCGAGCTTGGCACCGCGATAGGCACCTTTGGGCTTGGGACGCTCCTGTTTTGCGGGCGTCTTGGGGGTCTTGCTGCTGGAACCACCGTCCTTTTGACGAAGATGGTCCCAGGTTTGGACGTGGAAGCGCTAGGCGAAGAAAGGGCGCCCTCGGACTTCGTAGGGGACGAAGGAGCCGGTTGGGTCTTTCGAGTAGAGAGCGCTGACGAGCCGGTGCGCAAGGCGCCGGACTCGTGCTCAGATGCGCTCCCCTCAGCTTCCCCCTCTTTACCCACCTCCCGGTCCGCCTCCTCCTCCCCGTCGTCGGAATCGTATAAGGCGTATGACACCGGTACGAGCTCGACATGGGGATCTGGAAGTCGGAGCTGAATGCGGACGCGTTCTCCCCGTAGGGTAGAGCGCTGCGAAAGGTTAAATAAATATACGGCCCTTTGGAAGAAAGAACGGGGCGTACCACGAAGGACCGACGAGCCTGCTGGGACGAACTCGAGCAGGGGCGTGCAATAAAAAGGGTCGACTGGGAATGGGTCCTCCTCGGAAGGTGCCACGGATGGCTGATCAGCGAACGCGCTGGGGAACCGTTGCGCAAGCGGGGTAGCTGCTATGTAAACCGACCAAAGGAAACGGTCCTGCTCGGCGGTGGTCTCTGGGAATCGCGTTCGAAAGTCGCGCTGAAGAAGCAACGAATGAGAAATGGATACCCAAGAGAAGGACAGAGAGAGCGTACAAAGTAGGGCGCCGCATTACGCACAATGGACATGATCAGACGCTCCTCCCATCTGGGCGGCTTCGGTCGCGTCGAACAACCGACAGAGCTGGCGGCAGTCGTGATTATCAAAGTTCAGCCATGTGAGCGCGCCGGGCGCCGTAGCAAGAAATGGTCCGACCAGGGACGAGACATTTGGGAAGAGTGTCGTCAGCCGCCGTTGAGGCAGGGACTGGTCGCCTTTCTCTGGAACGAGTCTTCGGTTTGGGCATTGAAATCGGATTCGGGCGAAGCCAGCACACGTTTGGTGGCGGAGCGACGAGTGCGCGGTGGCATGCCGCGGTGGAACGAGTAAAGACGCCTGGTGGCGAGTCGAAGACCGCGGGCAGACGAAAGCTGAAGACAAGCGATGAGGTGGGAAAATGAAAATTTTCACCGCGACTTAACGCCCGGGTTTTTCCCCCGAGTCATGAAACGCACGGCAGGCGGCGGCTTGAGCTGCGACGGCGAACTCGAGGTCCTAGAATAAAGGCAGAACATTAGGTAGTGGAAGTCTCCTAAAAAGAAGCACGGACACGGACTAAGCCTTATATGGAAATAGTAAACCTTAATTAGAGTTGGCACGGCCTCGGACTCTAAGGAAAGAGACGAGCAACCCTAGGAATGTTGAGCAGAGTCCTAGGCGAGCTAGGAACGGGTCAGAGTGAAGTACGAGACAGGGGCAGTATGAGACGACACTACTAGTGACGTCTCCTGTACGGTTATTACTAGAACAATGATCGGCGTTCATTATTGCAGATCTGTGGGTCCTAGGGTGTCAAAATTAGGATCTAGATCAGATGTGCGTCTGGGGATTTGAGCTAGCTAGGACACGAGACATAACTCGAGAGACTAGAATGGGTCCTAGGGGGGTTGGATCATTGAATGGCGTCAAATAACATGGGCACAAAATATATTTATAACGTTCTGGCGGAGATATCATCCGAAGGACCACTAGACATTGCAAAGTGAAGGGCACTGCGCAACGACCGGGGACGGTCGAGATTTAGTGAGGGGAGATGAAACGGCGTAACATAAATGCGCGGCATCTAAGGCTAATTTTGCGATTTCCTATGACCAGTATTTATACAACGGGAAGCAACTAGCACTTCTGCTGTTACTAGCATGCCAGCTAGTACGCAGACCACTTGTTAGGTGATATACAGGAGAGTCAGAGCGAGCCCCTAACTGCTGACTGTAGCACGAGGCTGCGCTAGTGTGACGCGCTAGCTGCTAGCTGAGTGTACAAACAACCAGGGATTAAACCACCGCCTATACATTCATGAGACATGACCTAGGAGACTCTAGTAGTCCAGAGATGATTTGGGACGGAGCTAGCGAGGGTCTAGCAGACGGATATCTACGATGGACGTACAGCTAGGGAACTACGCCTTGAGCTAGGAAGCTCGGCGCGGGTAACCGGTAGTACTATCTAATCTCTAGATAAGCAACTAGGCGGCGCTAGGCGGAATAACCCTACTAGCGATCGGCTAGGGCTTTGACAAAGGCATACCACGACATACGAGATGAGGCAGCACGCGGCTAGTACCCGATCTGGGCAGCTAGGGCGAAGGGGAATAGCCAGTCGGCTATTGGAACGGAGCTAGGGACGATCATACAAGCCTGTACCGATGACCGGAGGGTGGATCGACGTTCTGACCAACGAACTATGACCATTTGATGTCGGTCGCAACACTGCGTCGCCTAGATGTAATAGATCGACGCTCTGACAGAGTAGAGATGACCTAGATCACCGGCTACATCGCCGGTTGGTCCAGAAGGGGTACTCGGCATAGACGGAGGGCTGAGGATCCATTGAGATACCACGGTTGAACACTAGCCGGTCAGCGAGGGCTGACCTGGCATATACCAAACCAGTCCCAAAACCAACGGCAGTCGTCTCATTGGCTGACCGTATTTCTTATCATCTAATATTGCTTATTGTATTATTCAGCTCGCTTTCACATGTAACTCACACCTAGTAGTATAAAAGGGAGCGCAGGACAGACTAGGGTCTAAGAACATTACGCCCCAGACTTTGGACGAAGCTGGTGCTAGTGGACTCAGGCTGCTAGTGGAGGTTGATACCGAACTTCACTTGTAGTAGTCTTTATATTGGAATCAGTAGACTGTGGACTCTGGAAACATCGAGTGACTAAGTTGAGGATTTCGTGTTGTTGGTCCTAGACCTCCACATATAAAACAAGGGTGTTCTCTTCGAGACCCAGCTGCAGTTGCGCTAGTGACTTTGCCTTCACCCCGACAAGACGGAAGCTCTGTCGTAGTGTGTTGGATCGCTTGCTAGGTGGATTGTGTGTTGGCTTGAGCCCACTAAGAAGAAGACGGACTAGGTGCCCCCACCTCTAGTTTGGCTATAACCTTGTCAGTTACTTCACCCCGATATAGATGGAAGCTCTGTCGTAGTGTGTTGGGTCGCTAGCTGGACGCTTGTAGTGAGCTAGTGCCGATAAAAGCGGAAAGGTTCCTGTTCTTGGTTAAGGAATAGGTCGGCGGTCAAGGAGAGTCTTGCCGTTTGAGGATTGAAGTCCATTTGTTGTTAGCCTCAGTAGTCTTTGGGGCTGCCCTTAGCGAGGATTTTCACAAACCTACATACTCTGCCCTGGTGTTCTCGACCTAGCGGTCCAGCCATCTTGTATCCACCCCATATAAACACACCCCCGGACCATCCCTAGGTTCCTAGCAGTGTTGTTGTTGGCGGTTGCATATTGCTAGTACGTTGTAGAGTGTGTTGTTGGAAGCCTATAAATCGAACTTGTGTTTGTTCAAACCTGCTGGTCGCATTATTACGGCCCGGACCCGAACTCACAAAGAGAAGCACTTAGATCTTTGGAGGGTAGATTGGTTGTGGTTGGTTGTTTTGGGTGTTTGTGGCGCAATACCTATCAATTAGCTATTCCTAGTCATATAAGAAGTGCACCGTTTCAGTGGAACATCAAGATCTTCTCAATCCATCTGTTTATCGTTGCATTGGGTCCCATTCCAGGGTTCTTCAGCATTCCCTTGATATACAATGCGTCCATCTCAACTACTAGTTTCCTAGCGCCGAAGATCCAATAATACATGGCCTCTAGGGCTCTCATTAACCCGTAAAGTTCCCTCTTGGGTTGCGAGTAGTTGGCCTCTGTTTTCCCTAGCGTGATCGACGCGAACCTAGCGAAGTACTTCTTTTAGGATCGTCTGGGTCGAGCTGATATATGATGATACCAATGGCTCACCACGACGTCTCCACCTGCAGTACTATATCTGAATTCCACTCATAATTTAATGGTTTCAGAGCTGGGCAGTCTTTCAACGCTTCTCATACTTTCGCTTGAGCTTCATCGCACGCCTGGTTCCACTCAAAGACTATGCCTTTCTTGGTCAACTCATTGATAGGCGCTACGATATCGCCATATTTTTCAATAGAGTTTCGCAATACTCCTACAGTCCCTAGGTACACCATTCTGTTGCGCATGGGCCCCCAGTTGTTGATGACCTCAATCCTCTTTGGGTCTGCAATCTGTCCTCTGTATGAACAGATGTGTCCTACTACAGTAAACTCATCCGCACACAGTATTAACTTCTTTCCAGAGAAAGTTCCACCCGCATGGGCCCATCCTAGTAACTACACGGTTCAAGTTCTGGAAATGCTCCCAAACGAACCGTCTAATCCCAGGATTTTCTGGAATCCTCTCGTAATCGCCATCTGGAGTTTCATAACGCGTAGCTGGGCCACGCACTGGCACATCGTCAATGTATGGGATTGTCACATGTGGTATCTCTTCCCTTAAGACATAGGTAACGTCGTCGTGGAAGATGGGCACCGAGTTGGTCCAGCCCATAGGTAGCTTAACAGTGTCATAGCCCCGAACGGCGTCTGAAAGGTCGTATAGTCCCTGGATCCTTCTGCTAAGTCTCGGTTGTCATACCCGGACAAACATGTCTAGTGCAGCTCCACAGGCTCTCCCCGCGAAGTGTTCAGCTAGCTGTTCTGTCCCCGGCGTAACCCCTGAGTGTTGAATAGTCACTTCATTCAACCTCTCTAGCAAGTGCACTATTCTTAGTGACTTTCCATCTTTCTTTACTACCGTAAAAATAGGCGAGTGGTAAGACGAGTTCGAAGGTTCATATACTCCAGCATCAATCTTATTCTTGATGTTTTTTGCAGCACTCTTCAAAATGTCCTGGTGGAATGGGAATCTGACGACACACCCAGGGTGTGTGTTTGACTACCAGCATTTCCACTGGGGGAAACTGTTCATGTTTGAACTGTCCCCTCTCATCTTCTTCCCAAGCGAAGTCCGCATTATGTACCCCAATGAAGTGGTGAGCTAGCTTCACTTCTTCAGGCTCTAAGAACCCGGTGTTGTGACTCTCATCCACCACCTTCATTCTTTCTTCCGTATAGCGACCGTTAGGTACAAAGTCAGGCGGGTGCGTCTCTAGAACTGGCATGTTCGCTAGAGGATCCCCTATGATCTTTCTTTCTATACGAAATTTCGCGGGTAGTTTACCAAGTATGGGCGTTATCTTTTCAGCGACCGGTTTTGTACTTCTTTCCCAGCAAAACAGACGCAGGTTTCTGAGGCCCTAGGGCTTCTTGAAACCGACTCCTGTCTCGGTACTGTAGGTACTTTAGGCACGCTAACTGGATGGCTAGCCCCTTTTCGCTCGTGAAGCCATTCCGATTTTCCTAGCCGCTGATGCATGACATTCATTTTACGGGACATTTTGCCCGCTGTAAACGGTCCTCTTCTCACGGTTCGGTTTCTTCGGTTTGTTGGATGGCTCGACCTGATTAAATAAACAGATCTTGCTGCCCTCTTCTACTTCCTTCTTGCCCAGATACTGGTCAAGTAGCTCAGAAGCGACATTGTCCTCTGCAATAACTTCTTGCGACGCACACAAGTACGCAATCTTCCGATCATCAGGCACTGCCTCCAGCCCCTCTTTAGGCATCCCATATCCGATGCATACTAGCTCCCCGATCTCTGTGTAGTCCCAAGCTGTCATCACTTCTCCCTCCTCGTTGAGTTCATCAAAAGAGTGCTAAAAATCCTGGGGCTCCTTCAGATCGCTGCTAGCTTCCTCTGCGTCTTTGTTGCTCCCATTATCTAGCGCTGCGACATCCAAAATGTGACCCCTAGGATAGGTCGGCAGTGTTAATAGCCTTCCCGAATATGGGTCCGTTAAGGTGATGTCTACATCGCCGTTCTTCTTGCTCTTTACTAGGGTTTCCACTAGCATGTCGAAGGGACGTCCTAGTAGGAGTTCGTAAGGTGCTACCGCAACCACATGCAACTGTGCATTTACGCGGAACCCTATCGAGAACCCTATTGGCACGTTCTTCGCCATCCCTAGTGTCGCGTGGGTCTCGCTGTTTGCCGACTGCATGGTAATTGAACGGGAAGGGTCCCAACTTAAACCCCTCTTTCCGCAGCTCGCTGGCTGATCAACAAAATCTGTGATCCTGAATCTAGGAGTGCCTCAATATGCTTTCCTCCTAGGACCGGATACAAACAGCGTAGGGCTGCTGACGTGCTAGCCACGGGCATCCGAATTGCCTTCGGGTTTTTCTCCCTGCTTTAGCGAGTCAAAATACTGCGCCACAGGATCCTGCATGATTATGCTGCCTTCTTCCAACTCATGGGTCGAGGACGTCACTATCTCAGGAAAACGTATCCAGCATCAGCACCCCTAGGACCTCGCCATTATCTCCTAGCTTCTCTAGCGTGGTCTTTTCCATCCTTATATTAGGCCCAAACTCCTCCTCGATGTCCTCGGTTTCGTCAGAAGATTCATCACTCTCCTCGTAAACTCTCTGGGACATGAAGGTTTGAACTCTTGGTGCAAGTACGCGGCCTTCTGTGTTCTGAACAAAATTCGGACGTCTGGACTTGGATATGCCAACAGCTAGTGCCTTTCGTATCTTCGGATTGCTATCCATCAAGTCTCCTAGTTTGACTGGTACTGTGATTTCTCGAATCGACCCTAGCAGACCTTCAGTGGCCTGGTCTTCCAGCTCCGTATTCCTAGGGGCTCGGGTCCTTCGTTTAAACACAGTCTTATCGTTGCTAGTCGAACTTTCAGACGGCTGTTGAGGCAGAACTTCTCGGGTGGGCGGGTCCCTTAACGGCTCAACATCCTTGAATGGCAGTTTCAAATCTGACCGCTTTTCCAGGTGGAACTAGGTCCCGCTCATCTTCTGAGTCCTCGACATCCTCCACTACCACCCTAGCTGGGCGTTTGGGTTCCTCTGGTGGCCTAGCTTCCGCCTGGCTCACTGGTTTCCTTGTCTCTTCATTTCCCTTACGATTTCTCGTCTGTCTCTCAATTACCACTTCGACCTGCCGCTTTCCGGGTGTAACACGTTTTTGATTCCTCAGGAGGCTTCATCCTCGGATTGGCCTCCTTCCTTGGATTCAACGAAAACCCGAGTCATTCTCCGCTGATCCTGAAGCCCTAGTCTGCGCGAATGCTGACTGACTAGCAGGTCCAGAGTCTGGGATTTCCTCAGAGCCGAAGTAAATGTCCATAATCTCATCGTAATTGTGGCTGTTATAATTTTGTCCAACAGCCCGACGACTATAATGGTCATGTGCCTTCTCCCTAGGAGATTTGTGCGTCGGTTCCCCTAGGAACTATTTTCCCATCGCAAGAACATTAGTTTCCCCTCCCGTCAGGGTGATA
>JARKIC010003750.1:0-10306 GCA_029378375.1 Mycena olivaceomarginata | reverse complement strand
TTCTCGGTTCCTAGCAATATTGCAGGGCGTCCATGGTTGGCGGCAGGGGCGATAATCGGGTAACCAAGATAATTCAAATGACCTGGGTCATATTGCAAGTTGCTGTGGGGAGCTGCGGGGTCGCTGCCTGAGTGTATATGATTGGCGACAGAGGCGTTATCAGGCTACGTCGGTAATCGCAGGAACGAAAATTCAGGGGACTGAGTAGAATATATTATACTGTAACCAAGTGAATTTATGCAGCGAGCAGTTTCAACGTGGCCGACCGCCGTTTCTTCACGGGGCCGCTGCCGGAATAACTCTCGAGCGCGTTCCTGGCAGAGGCTCCGAGGTCGCTGGAATAACTTTGATGAGACGGAGCTTTCCGTAGAACATTGACCTCCAGAATGGCCGGCGCCGCGGCGGTGGGACTCGTGACCGGCAAGCCTTCCCACAAGCACGCAAGCAACACGCAAGTCCATTTTCTAACGTTCAGATTCGAAGATTCCGGATTCCAGTAGTGCGGAGAGGCTGTCTAGTGCATTTGTCCGCACAATAGCGCGCGCACCGCTTACCCATACGGCGATCTGAGCCCAGTAATAACTGGGGAATCTTTGCCGCTGTTCGGATATGAGAATTGCGTCCCAAGGAAATGATACAAACTCACGACATGAGGGACATCAGTCGTTCATAGGGTTTCCGACGTCCTCTTCCAAGCTCTCTAAGCTGTTGGAAACGCGTGAGAAGGACGGCGAGCGCGCTGAGGCAGAGGAGCGCAGAGGCAGATCTAGAGCGTACTGCTGCCTCCACCTCAGCTCGCGGCAACACGAACCTCAGCTTAAGTCCTGAGCTCAGAAAAAGGATGAGCAAGTCCACCCAATCAAGGTAATACTTCATTATTTACCCGATCTGTGTAATTGGTTTATACATTCGTATCTTCAAGTTCAGCTTTGAAATAATCGCAAGCTCCCCCAATAAAATAAAATGTACAATAGTGGGCAAGGGTGAGGCAGTAAACCGAAAAGTGAGGGCAGGGAAGTCGCGCTAATTATTCTTCGCGGAAACAGACTCGAGGTGTTGGTCAGGAGGGTGCGCCGGTGAGCGGAAACCGCGAACTCGAGACTAGGTCCGGCATCAAAACCAGAAAGAAGAAGAGAAGCAGAACAAACCTGCAAATTGAAAAAATGAGGCACGAAAATAAGGCCCGTGCGCTCCGTGATTTCTTCGTCGGTCAGAGGTAGGAGTATGATAAACTCGAATGAGAGCATGTTGAGGATCAATCCCATGATGATGATGGAAGAAGGCGTCAAAATGAGAGAGCCCATCGTGAGTGTGTTCGAAGGAGAAAGCGCGACAACAGAATGGGTATAGAAACCTAATCTTCATGGTTGATCATTTATATGGAAATTGGCAAGGAGATACTTACCCGTTGAAAGGAAGTAGAGCGCGTAAAGGTACTGGAGGTCTTTGACATTGCTGGTGAGACAAGAAGCGGTTGCGAGCAGGCGGTTGAGGAGTGTGCCTGCGACCCGCCAGGTAAATGGGGTCGGTAACGGGACAAAAACGACTGCAACAACAAAGGCGATCATGGGAATGACGTTGGTAATGGACCTATGTGCGAACAAGGTGCGAGCGCCAGGAGGTTTAGCGTTGCTGGAAGTATTCATCGCGGTTGAAGACAAGTTAGGAGATCCAGCAGTGCAAACATTCACACACACTTTGGAAGAGGAGACACCGTTTTATCCTCTACCTGCAAGGATGGTGGGGGACGTATCCACTCCGGCCTATGTATGTGCCCCCATGATTCGATGATCTACCAAATAAATGGAGACACTTGAAAATTACCGACGCCCTCCGAACTTGACCAGCTCCTTATGCCCACGGGACCTCTCGAGGGTCGGAGGAATACGATGATACGAACCGGAAGACGGCGAGCTCCGACATGAAGAAGATGGTTGAGTCCCAGGTGGAGACCCTCGCCGTTGCGCTACGGTCCTGCGCGCTGTTCCCAATTCGTTTCTCACCTTTCTGACGACCGTCTAAGCCAAGTGCGTCGTCTTTACATGGTGCGTTCTCCGCTCTCCTTACATATAAATACCTGAAATTTTGCATCTAGCTCGGTTCATGAATCTCATCAACGTTGACCTGGATCGCCATTGCATCGATAACCCGCGGCGGGCAACGACGTACGGGGACACCGGGTCGCAAGGACGTGCTGGAGGCTGTAGAGTGATGGAGGGATGCGCGCCCCATGGCCAGTAGACCTGTTCTTCGGTGTCGGTCTCGGTTTTGCGATTCACCGAAACCGGGTGTTCCGCTGTTGGTTCATGCTTGTATTCTGTCAAAAAGATATTGCGACCAGAGACACAGAACTTGCTGGGGAAGACAATACGGTCGGTAGGGCGGTGGTTGAGACAAAAGGGTGTTGCCGAACTGAGAAGGTCCAACTTGAACTCCATTTGATCGGATCAAGAACCGTTGAACCACAACTGCCAACTGTGAAAGTAGACAATAGACGAAAAGAAGACAAAAGAAATGACTGGCCCAAACTCGCCGACGTATAAGTAGCGCGTTTTTTCCGCTGCTCAAGATATAGTCTTCCATGTCGACCACCGGATCGACCCCAATCCAGCCCACGACTCTGGAGAACGACAAGGTTGGATCGCAGTCGACTTTGGATTACGCACCGGACATGCCGCAGGACGCAGTGCCGCCTTCCCCTTCCCCTTCACCACCGACTATCTCACCTGAGTCACCTCGCGTTCCCTCCTCAGCTGACTTGAAGTTGCACGACGACGTCGACACCACTCCAAAGCCCGAGGAATGCAGTGGAACAATTCCCGACGTGCCTTCCTCCGCTCCCCGTCACTCTGCAGAGCCTCTCGAAGTTCCGCTCTCAAGCGCCACCGACTCGCCTGACCCCGAACCATTTGTCATGTCTGTGGTACACCCAGACGCAGGCCCTTCAATGCCGGTTGCATACTTTGTGACCAGCAGGTACTTGCGCATGATCGCAGACGGCTACACCACGGAGGGTACGCCATCTTATTCCATCCTCTTTTCTACCACGCTGATTTGCGCCGAGCAGAAATCAGTGCCGTGGCCGAGCGCGAGGGGCACAAGAGGTTCCCCCGCCCACCTGTTATTGAGGACGAGCGAGTGGGTGAATGAGAAGGGTCGTATTTTCGGGTATTTAGAGGCCAAAGAAGAATTTGTAATAAAATTTCGTCCTTGTATGCGGGATTTCGAGCGTGGGCGTGGTGTTTTAAGAGAATTGATGAACCGTGGGAGAGTCGGCATGACGTGTTGCAGAGTGATGGGAGATGACGTCAGTGGCGATCTTTTCAGCTCTCTTCCGTCCTCCGATGAACGATTTTTTCAGCGCAGTCGGGGATGCAGCACAGAATCCGAGTCACCCTCCCAGACGACACAAAGACCTTTGCAGAGGCAATTGCCGCCCGCTTCGGCCAGGGCCAGGGCGACTTGACCGCAAGGCTGCTGCCCATCCGCTCCACCTTCCAGCTTGCGCCGTTCAGCCCTGTCGATGCGTCTACCAGCGACTATACTGCCGTCCCTCCGTCTCAGGTCTATCTCAGTGGCTTGATGATCCGAAAACTCTGGTCGTCGATATTCCGACCCCATGCAGCTTATTCCTCGGCGCGCATCGCCCGTGCTGTTTCCTTGTCTGTGCCTTCCACTCTGTTGAAACGGCCCGCATTCTCCTTGCAGAGGTTGTCCGCTATGCTGCCCTCCTCTGCTGCCCGCACCCGATTCTCTGCTTGGCGCGCTGCTCCTCGCATCCTTGTGTACGACGCCGACTCCACTACACTTTCATCAAACATCCAGGGATTGTTGCGCAAATTCCGCGCAGAGGAGCCTTCTATCTCCCTCGCGTGGGTTCAAGGCGGCTTCCAGGCCGTCTGGGAGACTCGTCGCGACGTTCTCGACGTTGTCCCCCGACCCCGAGGCAGAGACCGAGGACGACGACGAAGGCGCCGCCGACTCGATCCTGCGCGCCCACAACCTCCCCCGCGCGGCTTTCGCCCTCGCGAGCACGACTCAAGCCCCCCGCCGTGCAGGTAAGTTTCGCTCCCTGCTACACCGACATGCTTTATCGAGGACGACCCCCGCCAGGCGCACCACTTTTGCCGAGCAGCACCCAAAACCCCCAGGCCGCTTACAACCCCTTCTATGACGCCGTCCGCCAGAACACCGAGCTCTCTCACGGGATCACCGAACGCATTCCGCTGCGGCTACCGAGGAGGGTCAGACGACGGGTAAGCGAGCTGCCGTTCCAGTGGCTGCGCGAGATTGCACGGAAGGCGGCGCCCGTGACGCCGCCGCAGCCGGAGATCGCGCCGTATGCGTTTCGCGGCCGGCCCGAGTCCAGCGAGGACGAGAGCAGCGATTCGAGCGGTGCGTATTGTCTGTCCTCTTTGCTCAACTAACGTTAACCTCGCGTAGTATCGTCACCTTTCAGCGCCGCCAACCCGCACCACCTCGCGCGGCCTGCAGACGTCGACGAGGGCACTGATGCCCTCGCGATGCAGTTCTACCGCATCGAGCTCGCGGAACAGAGACGCATGATGGGCGTCATGGAGCATCACTCGAAGGAGAGTGCGGTTGTGAGTAGTCGTGCATACGGCGGTGGGGGCGGGATTCAGGCGCTGATTTGGTGGATCAGCATGGTGGGGACAAAACCGCTGGTGAGGACGACACGAAGGGTGCAATCACAACAGAAGCGGGGGGAGGGGGAGAGACGACGAGCGAGACGGATTCGAGGACGAGTATGAGTACAAGCGCGAGCACGAGTGAGACGGATGCGACGTCTTTCTCTGATGGTAGCGTGAGCGCGAAGGGGAGCGTGAGTGGGAGTGAGCGGAGGCGACGGATCTTTGGCGCGATGGGTGGGGGGAGCGCCAACGTGAGTGGGAGCGGGAGTGGGAGCGGGAGCGGGAGCGGGAGCGGGAGCGGGAGTGGGAGTGGGAGCGGGAGTGGAAGCGCGTATGTGAGTTTCACTGGAAGTGCGAGTGGGAGTGGTGCAAAGGCAGCAGGAGGCGGAAGTGAAACAAGTGGAGGAAAAGAGCGACATGGACGATTCCCGTTTAGCATCACAGCGGGCGTGGAGAAGGGGAGTAAGAATAGGTGACTTGTTCGGGTGTTCTTTCGTTCGTTCCTACTGGCTGACACGCACGACACATTCAGGTACCGCAACATTTGGCCCTTCGAGCACGCGCGTGTAAGACTACACCGGCTCCAGGCCGCGCGGTCTGCGACTGTGCCTGTCGCCGCATCAGCGGTCGTCGTCGGGAGGAACGGAACGTGCACAAACGTATCCGAGCGTGCAGAAGCGGCCCTCCGCGCAGGAACAAGGGCAAAGCATCCACCAAGGAAGTGTTCCCCCGCCGCCGTCGCGCGCCGACTCCGGGGCAGAGGCCGCGGCGGTCGAGGCAGACGTACAGGAGGGAGAGTACGACAACTACATCAACGCATCGCATGTGCAGCCCCTGGGGACTCGGCGGCGGTACATCGCGACACAGGGCCCGCTCGAGGCCACGTTTGGCGACTTTTGGACGTGAGTAGCTTCTTCGCATCGAGTTTTGTGGTTTCGCGCTCGGAGTGAATGTGCGCCGTGCTAATTCCGTTGCTTCCAGCCTCGTGTGGCAGCAAAATGTACACGTTGTTGTGATGCTCACGCGTGAAATCGAGGGTGCGATGGTGCGTCTCTCCGTTTTCATTTATCTTTCTTCTTTGAATGCCGAGGTGATGTCTGCTCAGATCAAATGCGGTGCGTATTGGCATCCAGGGACGTACGGGCCCCTCCGAGTAGAGCTGCTCGGGTGCGCAGCGGAAGGGTGCCACGGCGTGTGTCCGCGGTGCTCCGCTGAAGCGGGCGCCGAGCCCGGCGGCGCGGGGTTCTTCAATAACGCCCACACGCCCCTGTCGCCGCCGCCGAACAGCCCGCCCGCGGGGCAGCTCATCAAGCGCACGCTGCGCCTCACGCATGCGGCATACCCGGACGCGCCGCCGCGCCGCATCGTGCAGCTGCATTACCTCGGGTGGCCGGATATGAATGTGCCCGAGGACGCACGGGGTGTGCTGGGGCTGGTGTGGGAGTTGGGGAAGGTGGTGGAGGAGGTTGGAAGGGAAAGCGCGGAGCGGGCGGCGCGTGGGCCTGCAACTGCAACCTCCCCGCGCGCTCCAAGAAGTGCGGGGGATGCGATGGATCAGGGCAAGGAGCACGAGCCTGACACGCCACCCGTGTCCAGCGACGAGAGTGAGAGCGAGAGCGAGGTGGACAGCGCGACCGGTGTGTTGCGGCGTGCCCTGCGCGCTGGGGATGCGGCCGCGCCCGTGTTGTTGCACTGCTCCGCGGGTGTGGGGCGCACGGGTGGCTTCATTGCGGTCGACGCCGTCCTCGATGCGGTGAGGCAGGAGGCGAGGGAGTTGTATACTGCTGGCGGTCCCGGTGCGTCGAGTCCCGGGGGCAGTCCAGGGAAGGGGAGTTATGGAAGTGGAGGGAGTAGCGTGGGCATTGACGTCGGCGGTATCAGCGCGGGGATGCGTGCGTCGGGGATCAGCAGCGGCGCGCTCCCAGACCGAAACGAGGAGGAAGACCAGATGGACGTGGACATTCAGCTTGAGGACGTAGACATGCACGAGGGACGCGGGATGCGCACCCCGATGCAGGTCGACGCTGCGGAGATCGAGCTCCGGCTAGACGAGACGACCCGTCGGTGGGCACAGGGCGTTGCGGACACGAAGGTCCTGTCTGCGTTTGCGCCGGCCTCGCTCCCACAGACCGCGTTCCCCTCGTCGACGGCCGGCGTTGCCGCGGCGTCCTTGCCCTCATCGACGCTGGGGTCGCCGTTCCAGTTCCAGCCCTCTACGCATCGCACGGCATTTTCGCTCAGCTTGCCCGTCGCGCATAACAGCCTCCCCACACCCAATCCGCCTACACAGAATCCGGAGAACAAGTCACCGTCGCTGCCGCTTAAGATGCCTGCCGCTGGGTCCGGCCCACTGCCACTGGCGGTGCGACGCGGGTATGCGGACCACCGTCTGCGCACCTTCTCTGCGCCCAACGCCGCCGCTCCCCCTGCATCGGCCTCAAGCGGCTCCGCACCATGGCTGATCCCGCCTAAGGCCTCCAGCAACTCGCCGGTCCCAGGCCAAGTCCTCCTCGACCGTCCTCTCGCCAACTCACCGCTGCCCGATCGCCCGCGTTCGATGTCGCCGTTCAGCGGGGCGGCTCCGTCGCAGCAGAGTATCCATTCGCTCGAGGGCGGCGGCAAGCCCGCGTCGCACAACTCGCAGGAGCACGTGGACTACAAAGAGCCGCGCGCGCTGCATGGGCGTGGGGGCGCACGGCCGGTGCGGCTGAGTGCGTTCGAGGACCCGATCTGGGAGGTCGTGCAGGACATGCGCGAGCAGCGGATGAGCCTGTGTCAGAGCTATCGGCAGTATGTGTTTGTGCACGCCGCGATCATTGAGGGCGCGCTGATTGTCGTCGACGAGGAGCGCGCGCGGGCGGGGGTTACGTGGCGGGTGTCTGCGCACATGCCGCGGAGAGGAGGCATGGGAATGGGGCGGCCGACGCGCCCGGCGCTGTTTTTGGTGTCGAGTGACGAGGTGCAGAGCCAGACGTCGTCGACGGGGAAGCGGCTGGCGAGCCCGACGGAGTTGCCGAAGGAGGACAAGAAAGGTGAGCTCGCGCTGTCGAAGCGGCCGAGCATCAAGCGGAAGCAAGCGAGCGCGGACGAGTACGCGCACCCTCTCCCGACCTATCCGCCACCCTAGGCGCGCGTTCCGAAACTGTTCTCTTGAAATTTGCCCCAACCCACATACATGTCTCTCGCACCTCGCACCTCACATTTCTTCCTTCTTGCGTTTCCTTGCTTGCTTGTCTGTTGCTACTTCTACTACTCCTACACGTTTTATTCTTTTTACGCACTCAACGATATCGCAATAATTACCATACTTCTGGCTCTTCGCTGGAACTTGTATCCGTACCCCGCACGCACACACACGCTGTATTTGTATTTGCCACCGACAATAAATAATCGCCCTGAACACTAGTAGAAATGTCAATCCTTTCGCCTTCAACTAACACGCGTGTTTGAATTTCTGGCCAGTGACCATGGTTCCTTAGTCTCTTTATGATTTGTAACATCGCGTGGCCTGCGCACCGAAACAAGCAATTAGATTCGACGCGCTTTGAACGCTTTGTTGATGCATTGTTCTTGCGGAATAAAAGTATGCAATGTGCTCTCCCGCAGTACCACATCTTTCTACGAGCTCAGGTCGGTGGCTCGAACTCGTATCATCCCATAATTCACCACGTTCGCTTGCAGTGTCGGGCCTGGACGCATTTCATCCCTGCGAACCTATTTTATTCCTTGCCACTCACATTCATGTTCGCCTACCTCTATCCAAGGGCACCGGCGACCAGCCCTATCGATGTGAGGGAATACCGCTTTCCTCCCGAAATAATGAAGTCTGCGATGGCTGCTCAGGAGCGGGAAATCAGTGCTTACAGGCGACGCCTGAACCAAATTCACGAGGACGAAAAAGCGCAGAAAGGAAAATCCGCCTGCAGTGGCGGGAACCAAGCAGCCGCTCGAGCAAAGCTCGGTGGTCGGAGGAGCGGACTCTGTTTGGGAGGGATGGGACAGAATTCTTTTCGATGATGAAAATCTGCCTGCGGTGGTGGCATCATCGAATCCAGATCCGGTGTCCGAAAGGCCAGTCTTGGGAGTTTCCGGAGAGACAATCGACAGCGACGAGACCCTAAACGAGGAGGGTCTCCTTCCGGTAGAGATGCCCTCGAGCCCGCTGCCCCGAGCGCGCGCTCTCCATAGTGGATTTCATCGAGTGGCTGGCTCGCGAGGAGGAAGAGGACCCTTTCGTCGGTCGCGACGACTCCGAGTCCGCCCGCAAGCCCAGTTTCCGAGGTGCACAGTGTGCAGGTCATGCAGTCGTTGCACACAATGTTTCCGACTATTTTGCCAGCCACAATCACCAAGATTGTGGAGCACGAGTTCAAACCCATTGATCTGGCGAGGCTGAACCCAAGGCGTCGCTGGGATTAGTTTGAGAGCGGATGCTCGTTGGACGATTATCCGTCGCTACATTCGCTACTCGTGCCTGTCTCTGTTTACTTCGCTGTTTTCCAGGCGGGGGTCTCCGCCACCTCTGGTGATGCAGAGACGACCAGGATCATCGGCCACAGCGGGCTGCAATACATGGCGCACCCTGATCGAGTTGGAAGAGCTGTTTGAGTGGCCCGCGGTCGTTCAATACCATATGCAATTCCACAACAAGCGCCGGCACGACATGGTTTTCGACGACTACTCGCCGTGGATGGTTGCTGACAGGGAGCTAATCAATAAGCTGTTGGTTGGCCCGGGCCGACAGCGCGTTTGGCGGGAACCGGATGGAAAGCTGTTGGAGAGGAGTAACGATGGGAGTGTGAAAAGTTGCCAGAGAAAAATATTGAGTCGTAGCATGTAATTTCGATGATTTCACCCCCAAAAAACGATGATAACCGTCGCAAGTTACTTGAGCTCGGATTCGGGCCTAGCACCTACCTGTGAAAAGGCGAGGTAGTTGTTCAAGTTGAGAACGTTCACGGAGTGTGTCACATCACACCCCGTAGCTTGCCCGTAGTATGCTCCGTAATCTCTGAACAAGGGGGCGTCGTCGACACCGCTAGAAGGAATATATAAATGAAAGTATGAGGGCGGCCTGCGGCCGCTATAAGAAAGAGAGGAAGAGAGGATGATAAAGGGAAGAGGGTTTGCGGGGGAGCGGGGCCGCTCATTGCAGGCCGGCTCGCTGAGTGAAAGTTCTACTCACCGTGAGAAGGGTGGGCAACGAGCGACGGGTGGGATGTGAAGCGCGCGGACGGGCCCCGACTCCGCGTACACAAGGCAATGAGACGGGCCCCGACTGAATGAGGCGACCCGAAACAACCAAGCGTGAGCAAGCAACAGGATGTGACGTGGGGGGGCCTCTAACGAAACGGCGAGGTGTGATGAGAGGATGAGTTCTGGAGCGAATCACGCTGTGAGCCATGAAAGAGGACGCGAGTGGAAAGACGGTCAAGAAGAATGTTGCATTCACGTTGTATTGTATTCCACTTCGGGAGGCTCGTTCCTCGCCTATCATCCCTGAGCTCGCGACCCTTAAGCGCCAACCAGCCCCTTACAACGACAGTCTCCTTCAGTTGCCCCCAGTCGTAGAGGCTGCTCCGGAGCCAGCCTCAGGAACGAAAACTATTTTCTGGCAACGCAAACCACGCATCTGATAAAATACGACGCCGAAT
>JARKIC010000375.1:0-292057 GCA_029378375.1 Mycena olivaceomarginata | reverse complement strand
CATTCCAGAAATTCCGAACCTTTGCGACGAACTTTTGGAGCGGCATGGAGGAAAAAGGCTTGTTGAGCGTGGGGGTGACGCTAGCGTGGGGGATTTCTTCCAGAAGTTCGACGAGTTCGAAGCGGGACTGTGGGCGACGCTGTCGAAGGTGGTATCAAACGATGTCTAACCTTCAGTCGCTGATTCGGAGGTTCAAGGAATATTCAACATCGCGGTCTGAGTCGCTCGCGCAGACGCTCGAGGTCAAGATTGTTGATGTCGGAAAGGATCGTGCTTCCGCTCTTCGGCAGACCGACGCATTCCTTGGCCGGGTCATTGAAAATCGGGTTCTGACCAGAATGGACCGGTTAAGAGGCACATTGGTAGGATTTAATTGAGTTAACATGACCCCCATGCTGATTATCACTCACCCAGAGTTTGAACTCCCCTCAGGAAGTGTTGCACAAGGTAGGAACGAAAATTTTCCAAGTTTCTATGAACAACGCTAATCGTACATTCAGCGGGTGATTATATTGCAATGTATGTTGAGCGAGTTTCACGTTGGGCATTGTCTTAATCAGTTCCAGTTTGCCCCAAAATCCAATCCGCGACGTCCATCGGGTTCTTGCACACTTTGGCTTATCCAACGAAGCAGAGGTACTGCAACAGCAATTTGTGTGCGTCAATGCTGAGCTCAATCTTTCCAAGGTCGTACTGTCCTCCGTCGGACCGACCTCCCTTCCCGTCGGGAAACCCGCCAAGTTGTCCGAGATTCTTTCTGGATACGTCGAGCTATCACAGCCAGCAACCACAAAGGATCTCGGCAAGCTGAGCGAAGTTGCGGCTTCGAACACAACTCTGGCCTATCTCGAGAAACTGAAGACCGACTACAACGACGCAGTTCAGGCGCAGAGGCTCAGCGTGTTCGATATTCTTCAGAGTCATGCCGACATTGCTCTGTCGATCGGTGCCTTTCTACAAATGCTCCCTCCGATGCGTGTCCGGCAGTACTCAATCTCGTCTTCACCGTTGTGGAACCCCACCCACATCACTGTAACCTTCAGTGTCCTCGACGTGCCATCCATGTCTAAGGTGGCCCGATCCTTCCTCGGCGTGGGCTCCAACTATCTCGCCAGTATGATTCCAGGAGACCGTGTTCAAATGAGCGTGCGTCCGTCTGCGGCGGCGTTCAACTTGCCGGAGGATCCCATGACGCCGGTTGTGATGTTCTGCAGTGGTTCGGGACTGGCACCGATGCGCGGGTTTATCCAGGAGCGCGCGGTTCAAAAGGCATCTGGTCGCGACGTCGGAGAGATGCTTCTGTTTTTCGGATGTCGCTCCAAAGTCAGATTTCCTCTACTCGGAGAGCGATCTCGCCGAGTGGTCCGCGCAAGGTGTCGTTGATATCCGTCCGGCGTTTTCTCGTTCTCCCGAGGATTCTGAGGGCTGCAAATACGTCCAACAGTGAGTGACCTTGTTGTTTTGGTTTCATTTGCTCATGAGTCGCCAGTCGCATTAGGAAAGATAGCGCAGATATCATCGAGGCGCTAAGCAGGGGAGCATCGGTGCGTAATATGAAGTCCACGCCTAACCATTGACTTATTGTAACGCATCTAGCTCTTTACATGTGGGTCCGCCACTGTTGCGAAGGGGATCAAGGCTACACTGGTGGAGATTATCATGGAGCAGGAGAAGGTCGAGTTCTCTGAAGCCATGGAGAAATTCGAGAAAATAACTAAAGGACGGTACGCAACCGACATCTTTGAGTAGCTAGCCATCCTTGCAAGGTTTTCTTTGTCCTTTCCTTTTCGTACATTGTACAGAAGCTTAGCTTGTAACCTTGAAATATTCTCTCTGTCTCGACTCATATCATGCATTATGAGTGACTCAAGGCAAGGAGTGCCGAGTGACGGACTATTCTGGTAATGTATGTACTCCCCAAAATGAGCTTGATTACGAGAAGAGGATGAATCACGATTTTGACGTGCACGCCATGAACGGGTCTGCTATGGACGATGCTGTTTTATTGCTGCTAGTACCCGAAATGGTAACTTCTGATTGCACAAAGTGGAATTCACTGCCGCTTGAGATCGTATTCCCTTGACATAGTGTTCCTTCGACGTCTCTACTCGGAGACGTCGTGCGCGGCAACTTCTTCGACCTCAATGCCCAGATTTCAGATACACCTCGCTTTTCTCGGAAGATCACTCATGGGTATCCTGTTATAATTAAGCACCCCGACGATACGCTATCCGCGATACAGCTTCACAACCAACGGCATCTGCGTCCCCTTCCCCCTCTCCGCCAACACAATCGGCTTCTGCAACGACGTCGCGCTCGTCCGCCCAATCGCCTCCCGCGGCACGGCTTCGCCGAACTCAAACGCCCGCGAGCGCGAAGAGCACTGCGCGCTGCTCCATGAGCGAGAAGCGGAACCCGATACACGAGTGCCCGCCGCGTAGAAGGTGAAGAGGTTTGCGTAGACGGAGGGGATGGCGGCGATGGCTTTGGGCGGGGCGTCCCATCGCTCGGGTCTGTGGGGCGCGACGTTAGCCAGGGCGGGAGAGGGGAGACGGGGGTGGGGTGAATACACTCACTTGAATTCCTCAGCGTCGTCTCCCCAGAGCTCCTTGTCGACGTTGAGGGCTGTGATGGGTACGTGGATCTTCTGGCCCTTCCGGACGCTGGCGAGGGCAGCGAGTAAACGGACGAACGCCACAAGTGGGCCGCGACGACGTACGGAATGCTGTCATGGACCTTCCCCTTCTTATCGACGTACGGCGTCTGAAGCGGTATAACATCGTCCGCCATCGCCATCCGCCCCGTGAAATCCACCGGCGCGTGCAGCCGCATCGTCTCGCGGATGACCTGGGGTGGACGGGTGAGCTCTGTGCTGATTGTTACGAATACAATCCTGACCTTCTCCAGATACGGCAGCGCATTGAGCTCGTAGCTCGGCGTGTCCGTCTCCACCGCTAACAGCTCCTCCCTTAGTTTCCTCTGCACATCGGGGTTGAGCGACAGCTGATGTAGCGTCCACGCCATGCCCGAGCTCGTGTTCTCGTGCCCCGCGACCACGAACGAGGGGACCTCTATAATAAATCACCCGTCAGCTGGCTGGCTGTGTCGCACAAGCAGGCTGTGTGCAAAAGCAGAGTAGAAGTGAGGTGGACTCACGCGCAATAACCGCCTCGTCCGTCAAACGTTCGCTCTCCGGCAGGCTCTTGGACAGGTTCGCCCGCATGAGGAGCGACAGCAGATCTGCCGCCCGCCCGCGTTCTCCTCCCCGCCGCAGCCTCGATGTACGCCTTGCTCTCTGCCACCAGCTGCGCGCCGATGTCGAACAGTTTCTTCTTTGCGCCGAGGAAGACGGCGGCGTCGCGGTTAGGCAGGGGCTACAGAAGGCGCGGTAAGTGAGGTGAGCGTGAGGTGAGGGAGAGAGGAGAGAGAGGAGGCAACGCACGATGAGCTGCAGGATCGAGAAGTTCGCCTGCGCGGCGCGCAAGACAAAGTTGCGCTGCGCGCCGGACGAGTGGAACAGTGTGTCAGCGCGTCCATTAGCTCCGAGGGCTTCCCGTTGGGATTCAAGGCGTCGAATTTGTAGTTGAAGCCTACATTGCGCGAGAGCGTAAGCCGGTGTGCTCTCCCATAATAGTGGGCGGGAAGTGGGACAGAAGGACGAAGGCGTACATACCGGTTTCCCCGATGACGTCGAGCGCGGCCTTGCGCAGCCAGGCGAAGACCTCGATGCGCAGCGAGTTGTCGTTCTCTTTCGCTTTCTCCTTTCCTAGCTCAGCGATCCAGTAGTCCCGCAGCTGCATGACGGCGGTCAGCGCGACAGCCGTGGAGAACCGCAAAAAGAAACGAGCAAACGAACCTCGTTTGCGTGCTGCACGAAGACGGGCGTAAGCTCCTTTGTGTGCTTGACGCCAAATGCCGGGGTCTGGGAGGTGAAGTGAGGACATGAGCTGGTGAGCTGGGGCGAGCTACTCGCCATGACTTTTCTCTGCATGGCATTAACATCAGAGGGGAGTAGAGGCAATGGCGATGGGGCACGAACCTGCAATTTGTGCTCGTTCAGCTCGACCGCGAGGATTCCTGCCCTTCTACTCAGCCCAAATTCTCGGGCGAACTAAGGATGTGGAGGCAGGACACACCATTCCCGAGCATGCGCACGACGTTGTACCGCGTCGCGGGGGACTTTTGGTACGTGACGGTGTTGGCGACGATGTGCGCCATGGCCTTGGGGTCGGAGGTGTGCAGCTCGCGGATCTGATCATCGCGGTCAGGTCAGGTCTGGCCGAGAAGAGAAAAGAAAGAGAGAACGCGAACGGACGTTGAACAGACCGCGGAACTGGAAGTTGCGCCCGTACTCTGCGCGCCATTTGGGCATCAGGCGGTGGTCGGCCTGCGCGCGCGAATTCAGTCAGTCAGTCGGCCAGGGAGGGGAGATACGAGGGGAAGCGCACGCACCGCCAGTTCGTTGAAGCTGCCATACCAGATGCTGGGGCTCTTCGGGCCTGGGAGGTCGCGGACGCGGAGGGGGCGGTGAAGTCGCGGTAGAGGAAAATGGCTACGCGAAGCAGGGCATAGAAGGCTAGAGACCCGAGGAGAGGGAGGAGGAGGTCGGAGGCGACGGCCATGGGTAGAGAGGGATCCAATAATGCCGCTTGGGCTCGGGTACATCATAATAAATAAATGGGGACGTGGAGAGACGCGGACTGAGACGAAGACGCTTCAGGTACGCAGATCGCGGAGAACATCAACAAATCACAGGGCGAGAGATTCACTATGATATCCCCATTCAAACCGAATCAGCAAAAAATAGAAATTGGCCCGGAAATCGACACAAGAATATCTAGGTGGGGCCCGACGTCGGGACGGTCCCATTCGAATTCTTAACTGGCTCCCATTGCCACCAGTTATCCGCAGTCTCGTCGTACACCATTGACCAGTCCTTGCAGACATGCGTCGCGCCGACGCGATCAGTCTCGAAGTCGCGCGTTAGGACGTCGGCGGGCTCCAACGTGAGATTCGGCGAGCAGGATGAACTGCCGCAGGTAATTCAGGCAGCTGGAAGTGCCCGACAGCTCCCTTGTCGTTCTCCCCGAGGACAAGCCGCATAACGTGAAGGCAATGCAGCTCATGAAACATCCCCATGGCGAAACCGCGGTATTCTGGGCCCAGGCGAACATCTGCGGAGGATTACACACAAGGATTCTAAGGGAAGGGAAGTACGTACAGCCGTAGCCCACCGAGGAGCTGGTGGCCCATTCATCGAGCGCGTCGGGGCCCGCGATCGGGTAATGTCGCGTCTCCTCCATGGTCATCGCGACCGGCGGCAGGTCGCCGCGGACAGGCATGTAGAACTCGGGGAAGTCGTCCCCAAGATACGCTGCAAAATTTGAGGATATGTAGCAGGGATACCGCTAATTAGCTAGCGCACAGTAAGATCTCCGGGTTTCTTTGGGTGAGCCTTCCACGTCCCGCATGCTGAGCCAGATATTCCCAATTGCGAGCACGATAGAAACGAGGGTGAGGCCTAGAGCGGCGCCGGTACGGACGAAAGTCCTTTCCGGATGCATAGTGAATGTAACAGAAAGAAAGATTATCACAACCACATCATCATGGTGGTCCAACTCAAACCAGTGTTGCCATCATTTTCTGTTGATGTACCGACTCTTTCCCGACCGCTGCCTCGACGATGGCGTCCTACCACCCCTTTTGCAACAGGACAAGTTTGCGGACGAGGATGAGGATCACCTCCATCCCGTGGGTGTCTGCGACTGCGGCTCGCCTCACAGCAGACGCAGCGCTGGTCCGTGAACAGTTAGATGTCGCGACAGTTCGCTCATTGACCTCCAGAAACGCACTGGGAGAAACGCGCCCTCAAATACGCAATCTACGCCTGTCGCCTCCATGGCATGCACATTCCTTAACCTCTCTTTCCTCACGTTCCGACGAGTCTTCGTCACGAACAACATCAAATACGCGCACATTGAGCTGGAGACTCCGAACTCGTACATCGGCCTCGAGCGGGCGGTCCGAGATCCCAATTCGCCTCCTCCAAAGCCCGTGTCTAACTACCCCCGCTTCTCTGCGCAAGTGAACCAAACGGACCCGAGCGCGGTGTATTATGAGCTTAACCGCCATTTCACGAACTTTGGCACGGCATGGCCGACGGACCGCACGTTTCGCGTTGCTGCTGGGGTCGGATTTACGTCTCTTTCGTCTGGGTGTACACGACTGACTGTATTGTACGAGCAGGTCTCCACGATCGTCCAATTCCGCGTTCAAGATTTCGGGATGGAGAAATGCACGCTGACGTTATCTACGGGAATGGCTCCCCCAGCGTCCGGCCACCACGGCCGCCGCGATGCGGGACACGCCCATCCGCCGCCCACGGGCCGCATGGACCTGTGGCGGCTCGACCAGGCCCGCGCCATCGACCCCCAACGTCTCTCCTGGCGCACCCGACCAAAGCGTTCCAGCCTCGTTACATCCTGGGATCTCGCTCACTCTGCTTCTTTGCGGACTGACGAGTTTGCTTGCAAGAGCACCTCCATTATCACATTCGAACTCGCGTGTTCCGGACAGGAGGACTGCCTCCTCGACTTTACGCAGTCGAAGGAGGGGTCGGAGTCGGGTGAGTTGTCAATCCCCGCCTATCCTATCCTATCGCGTATTGGACTCTGACGTATCTTATCGCTAGCGTTCATGCTGATCCAACACTCATCTGTAGTCGGCGCCGCGTATCACAGCGTGTACTCTAATCTATTCAATTACTTATTTTCCGCGTCGAGCAGAGTTCCTTAAGCAGATTGTTGCAGAATCCAGAATTCCTATATTCCCGCCACAATCGGCCGCCAAGCCTCACACTCTTTCTCTGAACAACGGAACGCCCGACTCATCTCAGTTCACTTGCGCAAAATCAGCACGTTTGCATCACAGGGTAGCTTCGGTGAATTGAACAATGGAAGTAAATCATTGATATGATGGGTGCTGTAACTGTGCAGAACGATGAGGGTTCTCGTGGTTCTCGTGGTTCTCTTCTTCTCTCAATACAGGGGGATCATGATCAGTTCATTTACGGTCTCCAGGTACCTCAACCCACAGTGTTCTCCGAGATAATGAGTTTTGCTATGGGTTTGGCTTTGAAGTTGACTGCCCCATGGCCACTCCCGCCCTCGGCGAGAACGGGTCACTGTTCTGATCTCAACCCATTCGCTTTTTTCTACAGACGGGCAAACCGGGGTTTTTCTGGGCCCATTAGATCGTATTCCAGGGCCGGCGAACACCGCGCACCTTGCTTCCAAAAGCTAATAGCATATCTTCTCCATTTGATTTGATTCGAAACAATGGATGATGCATGGCCGGGGGTGAACGCGACTACTCAATGGACGGACGACAGGTAGATCACTGCGCCTCGTGCTAATCAAACCACTAAAACGCTAACTCGCTAGTTTACCTCGCCGCTACTGAAATGCCACGATGTCCAGGTGAGGCGCGGCGCTCGCAGCGCAATATAAACCGAATTAGTCCCGGACCGGATCTGGATCCGCGAATGTGGCTCGCGTCCAACCGCTTCGCGAAGCGCTGTCATTTAATTCAAAGGAGTATCAGGCTCGGGCACCGGTGATCTGCAATCCGAGACGACCAATTCAGTCGAGCGCATCGATGGCCCAGCAAACGGGATTGGCGGGAGCGCCGCCATGTGGAACCGCGCGGGCCTAGGCGCCGTCGGTATCGGTTTTCGGGTCGTTGCTCATGCGAGCGGTAGGTTCGAGGTACCGTTACAGTGACGATGATCCTCAGGCCTGCTCATTTTTTTGCCTGCCGAATTACTAGTACGGTACGGACAAGTGCGGCCAGAGTGTACTTGGGTATTAAGTAGGCCATGCGCGGCCATTATCGGTGATGCGACGCGAGTTTGCCAAGGTCTGCTTATTTAAATTTCTAGAAACCTCTGAAATTTGGCAGTTTCCGGCCAAGATTTTGCAGCCCTGATTGGTCGAAAGCTCGGTGTCGTCTTGCAAGTCAATCTTCGTGAAATCCTGAAAGCGGTCCGAATTAAAACGAGACTCTGTATCTGAATCGGTTGACGTGAGTTTGCTTCTGCTTAATTTCATTTCAGAAGTCCTTGTTCAATATAGCGATATCGATATGGAGCTTCGGTATGATTAGAACAAGACGTAGGTTGAATAAAGCCTTTCAACATCTATTATGCTACCCTTTGCGATGGCTAGTGATAAAATATAACAAGTTCAGCGAATCATTGTGGAACCCTCAAAGCGATAAAAGTTGAACCAAGTGGGGTGTTGTATAACGAGTAAATGACAGGGAGATTGAAGGAAGGAGAAAATAAATAACAAGCAATAAATACTACTACATTAGGCTAGGCGCAAACTCCCCAAGATCCTCAGCGGACTCAACGGCTCAGTATCAAAATTTAAACCATGATATCGCTCTCGTCGTCGCCCTTGATCGTGACCCTCCTTGGTGATGTCGACGGTCCCAATAACAGAGCGATTCGGCGCGAACGCCATCGGGCTCGAGGTGAAGCTGTGCGAGTTCTTCGCGACCTGGGTCGAGCCGGGGAGAGACGAGACGAAGGTGCCGAGGTGCTTCTCGCGCAGGTATTGCCGCGAGTTGAGGATTGCAACTGGCACGGGGCGGGGCGGTCAGCATTGGCAGCGGGCGCAAAGACGCAATGGAAGAAGAAAGGTACTCACAGAATGTGTTGACATACATCTTGGTGAGGAGCAGGTGGGGCGCGAGCCAGTACTGCGGGTTCTCGAAGGCGAAGAACATGATGAAGGTGAAAATCTGGAGGAGCGTCACGGCGGCACCGCGGTTCATGAAGAGAGTGGACAGCGCGTCGAGCAGGTTCGAGGTCCTTTACGAGGAATTGTTTGGTCAGTGGACTGGGCATTGAGAGTTGGAAGTTTCACTCACGAGGCGATGCCGGCCTTTGCGTCGGTTGAGGTAGAAGCACATCGCGAGAGTAGCGATGATATCGCAGACGGCGTTGGCACCCTTGGCACCGCCGAAGACGAGTTGGAAGTGAAGGTTGTAGTGGGGAGTCATCTGGTTCATCAACATAACCGCAGCGCACGCAAGGCCAAAGACTAAGAAGAGGGAGGTCAGAGGCTAATGTTGGGAAGTTGATATGGATGCGAACCAAAGCCAATGCAGGAACAGGACCACGACGCTGTAAAGAACACAGTTTCCCTTGACACCCGCAGGTTTCACTGGAGGATTTATCAGTGTCAAAGCAACTCGAACGACTCGCAGAGAACTTACCGTGGCAAATCTGGGAAACGAAGTACATCTGGGCGCTGGAATAACTAGTTCAGAGACCGGGCTGCGGTCGGTGGGGTAAAAAGACTAACAGGAACGCGATGCAGGCTGAGATGACACATTCAACACCGATTTGCCTAGAAGACGTTAGTCAATGTCTGCGGGAGTGGGGTATCGATGATGCGTACGTGTTGGTGCCCATGAATTGGGCCATGCCACCAAAGTCAACGACCAAGTCGGTCCAGGTAACAGAGATGACGAGGACACTGGAGACAATGTCCAGATGCTGTGGAAGTTGAATTAGTACAAGTCGGATTGACGGTGCACTCGGGGCCTACATCATGCCGAGGGCCTAAGCAAGACGAGGTAAGTTCTACGCTGGCTAAGACTCTAAACAAAAAAGCCTACCGCGAACTTGACGAAAGCCCGATCTTTGCCCGCCGTCCGGAAGTAGTTGAGAGCCTGGCAAAGACTCATTCCGAAGAAGCTGAGCAACGATGCATAAGATTCCAAGAAGAGACTGAGCAGGATGAGGGACTCCTCACATCAAGTTGAAAATGATACCCCAGAAGACGGGTCCAAAGGGCTTGGACAGGTCGATAACATCCCGAGATACAACGGATACCATGGTCGATTATTGAGCTCGAGACGGTGGGGGAAAAGTCCCGCGCCCCCCCGCCTTATATACATCGGATAAGACGCGTAATTGGCTCTTTGAATATTGTCAGATGTCAGCAAATAAACACTCGGTTGGGGAAAGGCTAGGAAGGTTGGCGCTGCCCGATTCAGACGGCGGCGCGACGATGATTGGTACCGCGGATCAATCGATCAGACGTTTTAAGATTTGGGGAAGCAGATCATGATGTTCATGATCTTCAATGACCGAGGCCGCCGAACCAATCACAGTCACAAACTGAACCGCCGGCCGGTTGTCTCAACTCGCATCGCCGTTGTATACACAGACCTCCCACACTGATCTCTCCAACCCGTTCTTCCTCTAAACACCATGGCTGCCCCACCGAACCCATTCTACAGGTCGCTATTCCACTACCTCTCTTTGTGCACGATCTGACTCATCTTGGATCTAGAGAGCCCGACTTTGAGACACTGCAGCTGCATGCTGGTCAAGTTGTCGACCCCGCAACCAACGCTCGCGCAGTTCCCATCTACCAATCGACCAGCTTTGTGTTCAATAGCGTCGAGGTATACTCTTTTCGGCGATCCACCCGCATCGATGTGTACTGATTGACTTGCCCATAGCATGCTCAACGGCTATCCGGTCTACAGTCTGTGCAGTTAGACTTGAATACGGCCTCAAACTGATTTATCTGGTAGGGAAAAAGGCAATCTGTACTCCCGTGTCTCGAACCCGACGGTGTATGTACACGCCAACCCTTTTGACTGTATCTGTCAAATACCTCCAACAGGACGTGTTTGAAAAGCGTATTGCTGCGCTAGAGGGCGGGATGGCAGCGGTTGCGACCGCTAGCGGCCAATCCGCGACCCTTTTGGTCATCTCGTCTCTGCCGGTGTAGGCGACAACATTATCGCTTCGTGAGTCCTGGTTGTTCAATTGGTTTCGAAACCCAACTAATTGATTCCCAGGTCTCGGTTGTACGGAGGCGTAAGAGTTCAACCTTGGGAATTGATCGACGTGCTGACCTCTATTCCTCCCAGACTTACAATCAATTCAAAGGTTGTGGCCTCGCTTAGTCGTCGCGTTCCTTCTCTCATTATTCCCCAGTAACCTTCAAGAGATACGGTGTTGATACCAAGTTCGTGACCAGTTACGACCCCCGCAGATTATGCCGCCGTCATCGACGAGAAGACAAAGGCCATCTACGTTGAATCCATCTCCAACTCGGACACCGTTCTCGCCGACATCGCTGGTCTTGCTAAGGTTTTAGTCATTCCACCATTCATGCGGGTTGCATTCTGATCTTCTTCGTAGGTTGCCCACGACCATGGCATCCCTCTCGTCGGTAATTCCATCTCCTTGATTCTGATTTCAGGTTGCTGACCACACTGCGTCTTCAGTTGACAACACTCTTGGTATGGGAGGTTACATCGTGCGTCCCATTTCCCTCGGCGCCGATATCGTCGGTTCGTAAATACTTGAACATGTTTCTCAACTTGCTAATTTCTCTTTCTCAAAGTTCATTCGGCGACGAAATGGATCAGTGGACATGGAACCACGATGGCTGGTGTCATTGTCGACTCTGGTACGTCTCGTTGAAAGCTCTCCGCGACCTGTACTCAAATTCAACCAGGACGTTTCGACTGGAGAAAATCGGACAAGTTCCCTATGATCACCAGCCCATCTGCTGCGTACGGCAACGCGCCCCTCGCAGAGATCTTCTTCCCCGTTGGGTTTGCCCTTCAGGTCCGGATCGAGGTAAATGCCGGCGCCTTTATTTCTCTTATTTTGTAATTGACAGCGTACGGCAGAATCTCCGTGATCTCGGCCCATGCCTCAGCGCGCAGTCTGCGTGGCAGGCGCTCCAGGGCGTCGAAACCCTGAGCTTGCGCGCGCAGCGCCACTGCGACAACGCGCTCGCCGTTGCTAAGTGCGACTCTTCATTTCGCTTGGTTATGCTCCCCAATTCGAATTCTGACTGTGCGTCGTAGATACCTCGAGGCACACCCCAAGGTCATCTCCGTGACGTACCTGGGGCTCCCGTCACACCCCTCGCACCAGCTTGCGCTCAAGACGCTGCGCAAGGACGCGTTCGGCGGCATGCTGACGTTCCGCGTTGAGGGCGGCTTTGAGCAGGTGAAAAAGGTCATCAACAACCTCAAGCTGGCGTCACACCTTGCGAACCTCGGTGCGTTTCGCTCTTTCGATTCAAAAACCTCTTGGAAAATCATGACTCATGTTCACCGTTAGGCGACGCCAAGACCCTGGTTATCGCTCCCTTCATCACTATCCAGAGCCAGCTTACGCCCCAAGAGCGGGAGCTCACCGGTGTGACTGACGACACGATCCGGGTGCGTGCACATCTTTTTTTTTGCACTGACGGGTACGGTGGCACTAACTACATGATCTTTCTCAGTACTCGGTTGGAATCGAAAGCGTCGCCGACATCATTGCGGATTTGGAGGGAGCCTTCAAGGCCGCGTACGAATAAACGAGGCGGCCGACTACGCGTTTACCAAAGATGTAGACTAGAGATGTGAAAAATCAAGCACTCATTCATTCGTAAAATGTTCATGCGTGCCTGTTTGTTGGAGATGCTGTGGAGATGCCGGAGTATCATGGCAACAGTTTCACTTGCGGCAAACGGTTATCTGGAACTTTTTGACAGTCCCTGCGACTCCCCGCCTCTTTTTCTGAAACAAATATTCGGTTGATCCCCGGTGATCGCCGATCCGCGGGTTTCGGCAGTTCAACCAACTTTCAACCCGACCCCGAGTGTGATGCATTGGACAGACCCCTCGCCCCCCGCCCCCCGATATGCGCGCCCTCTGCGGTTCGCGGCCACGTTCTTTCTGTGCGGGATGGTGATCCTCGCCATCGTGCAGGGTGCCATAAACCTCACGCGGCGGCCAGAGCCCGCCGTCGTCCAGCTGTATCGTGTGTTCACCCCTTGCTTGCATTTACAGTCCCAGTTCTCATAAGGATTACTATGTATCCAGCGGGGACGTCACCCGTGTGGGACCTTGGCCCGCTCGGCCTCGTGAAGATGGCCATGGAGGACACGGTCAACCTGCAGCTCAACGACACCAACGCCGCGGCGCAGTGGGCGTCCATGATGCCTGCGAACGGCGGCATCGTGCGCGTCGGGCCCGACCGGCAGCCGTACATGCTCTCGATGTTCCACCAGCTCAAATGCCTCGATATCCTGCGGCGCATGTACGTCGAGGACCACGGCGGGGCGCTCGACGGCGTGGGGCGGCACTGTCTGAATTATTTGCGCCAGACGCTGCTGTGTCGCTCGGACCTGCGGCTCGAGACCGTACAGGATCCGGACGGCGCGCATGCGGTGGACATGTGGGGGGATTTGACGTGCACTGATTGGAGGCAAGTGTATGCGCGGGTCGAGGAGAATGAAAAGATAACAGCCTGAGCTCCCGACTCGTCTCTGATAGCGGGTGTATATTTTAATTCCTTAAAGCACTGTAAAGCCATGCGTATACATTCTTGTGGCCAAGCTTGAGGCCGCATTGGCGTGCTGTACAATGAGCGCATGCTGTTGTCTGCACCTCACCATCAGCATTATGATGATTCAACGCCCGATTTTTGGGAGCGGAACCCGAGGCGAGGCAGCAACTCGGGAATGCTTGTTCTTGTTCCTGGGTCGGCTCGCCGGATATGGACAATTTCGAACATCGTGGCTGAGATCCGCAAACCAATGCGGAAAGAAGCCGAAAATGTTCATCGCAAAAATCCAATATTCATGATCATCGCAGCGACCCAATCATTACCTCCAATCATGCAGCAGCGCTGGGCAGTGGGCACAGCCAATTCTATCAGTTTCGGCTTGGGACCACGTTCATACGGGGATACCCGAAAGCTATAAGTAGGGCCCGCCAAAGCATGTTGAACTCAGAATTCTCCTCCAGACATTCACACCATCCCACTCGCAATGAACTTCTTCACCGCTCTCTTTGCCATTCTCTCCGTCGCCGTCGTTGCCAACGCGGCCGCTGTTGAAGTCCGCTGCGACGCTCGCTCCGGTAAGCTTCCCTTCTTCCTTCTGCGGAGCCATTAATTAATTGCTTCTCTTCTCAGTCGACGTTGCCACCGATGGCACCGCCGGGGACTCCCGCTGCTTCTAAGCAAGTGTCCCTCGGACCTTGAGCGAGTACGTCTTTCCTTTTGCTTCTACCTTGGATGCCCGTCTTACTCGTCCTTCTGCAGCCAGGCTCATTGCTGTGTTTTGTCACTATACCTGGGATATTCAATGTTATAACAACTCTCGTTAAATTTTATCTTGCTTGAGACTTCACGTTTTTGAGAACTTGTGTGACCATTTTCAACCATTGTGAAACCCTGTCTTAAGCAAGAAATTCGTCCAGAGTTACGAGGAACTTCAGGATGCTCTCTCTAACGTTAAATACACTTCATTTGCATAGAAGTTTACTGGAATCCTTGTGCCCTCGTAGTTGGACTTGTTGTTATTCAACACTTTCGTTTATTTTCCCTCTAGTGTGATCTAGATCAATTGCTATGTAATATCGCTGGCACTTCAAGTTGACGTACAACATTTGCATTGTTACCATTTCCGAAAGCTAATGTCCTTGTATTTACCTCTTTGATTTTATCGACTTTCTCTTCCCATTTCATATTTCGCTCAGCAAGATACAGGTGACGACTATCCTGGTTCCCATACAACCCGGCGCCCAAGGCTCCGAAAAAATGAAACGAGGTTAACGTTTTTCCGCATCTTGGCTCCGAGGCTATCAGTTCGGAGATGGCGGCGTTTACTCCACCGCATAACGCTGGCAAATGACGCCTCGGTTGGCTCGGGCACCACATGGTACATTTTACGGGAAACGCTGGCACGGAAAATCATTTGATCGTCTTGAAAAATCAGCGGGGGCGCGGATCGGTTAACGTCGCTCCGTGAGACTCGCCGGCCGGGCGGAGACAAATATCCAAGGGGAAAGCAGAGGCTGAGTTTATTAATAGAAGGTCGGGCGAGGATGGTCGGGCGTGACTCACGACTATAACTAGTGCGCTCAGGAGGCGCTAGGCGGATGCGGCTCGCATAGTCCGCGAATCATCATCATGTCAAGGCGCGGATCCAAATTACATTGACGCGGCGTTCGACTCTATTAAGCGTTCTTGTCTTTTTGTCATGTGTCTTTCTAATCCCCCGAGAGACACCGAGTCCGCTCCGCCAGCTATCTATCCTGCTATACATTGTATATTCCAACCAACATATCTTTCATCTCCACACCCAACAATTCGTCTTGATTGATATGTATCCGCGGGACTCAATTCAAGGCTATCGAAAGGTCAAGATTGGTTGAAATTGAAACTCTACGTCACAGATACGCGTCAGATGGCGGCATCACATGGACTTGACTGGCCTTGGCTGGCTTGATGGAACGGGATCTGATTTTGGCACTGCAACAGGTGCTTATCGCAGTTCGAATGGATCCGGGAGTGACCATCTTTTTTTTGCTCGTTTTCCAGTCGGTTCAGTTGCGGGCTGTTACGGGCGGAGACCTAATGGAATTCGTACTTACGTATGAAGGCTTCTTTTCAAAGTGAACGAAGCGGTAAGAAGACCCCATTGTTGAGTTCCGATTCATCACGGACCATGGGAGAAATTTTGTACCTGACCTTCCCACATATTATCGGGAGTTCTCTCATGGGAAGAACCAAAGTTCAATCTGGGAGATCGACAGATTCGATCATATTGACGGGCACTACGGCGGCAACTGGAAAATTTCTCTGCGCCCATGTTTGATGGGATCTTGCAGTTTGGTTCGATTCGCGCGGAGTTGAACCTCCGTCCCACGTGCGCATCAAATTGACCGAAAATGGAGACCCCCACGTAAGGCAGCCCTCAGGTCCGTCTCTGTTGGACGATCCCTCGCCTTGGCCGACCATGGCATCCTGCGCCCAAGACGCGTCTTTTGGCCCCGGCTCAACCTGCAGGGAGTTGGACTTTACTCTTTACTTTGAGCAGACGTGCGTTGTGTAGGTTCTGGAGATTGCATGAGACTCACCACTCGTTCCCTGTAGCATCCTCTCTCTTTCTCCGGATATCATATTCATCGTGCTTGCAGTGCCTCGCCTGGTCTACCTCAGGTCCCAGAAAAACCGTCTAGCGCATTCCACTCTGAGTTATGCGCTTCTGGCACTCAAGGCGGTTGCGGCACTCTTCGTTGTGGCCAGCACCATCGCGAGTCTTGTCTACTCGCGGAATCTTCCCATTCTCTCATCTTCGCTGGGTCTTGCTGCACCGATTATACAAATAATCACTGCGGTGCGTCCTACTCGCCTAGTTTTGTTCGCCAAAAACTTATCATCCACGCAGGTCCTTTTGACTTTCCTGGTCTCGGTCGAACATTTCAAATCAATCACCCCAAGCACGCTGGTCCTCACCTATGCCTTTATCAAAGGCCTATTTAGCGCTGTCATCATGCGGTCGTCCATTCAAATTGGCAGCCCCAATACTTCGACCGTTTTACTAGCGCTCGTCACGGCAGCGTATCTCCTCCAGACACTCTTTGAGCTTGTTGGGAAACGCCGAGCCCTGATTGACAAGGCAATTTATTTAGTCTGAATTCTATTTGACATTGACTCATCCGTTTCGCCCAGGGCGTACCTCGAATCTCGACTTCCAGTGTCATTTCGCGTTCTCTGTACCTGTGGCTACTCCCACTCATGTGGCACGGTCGGAAGATCAGACTCACGATCGACGACTGCGGTCAGATACCCCATGAACTGGGTGCCAATGCAAGCACAACACCTCTTCGCGATATTCTGGTCTCGATCCCGTGCGTCTTGATTCTTTCCGTGCTTCGCCACGAAACTCACTGATTTACAGCAAGGGAGACAATTATCTCGTCCGAGCTTCTTGGAAGGCGTTCCCAGGGTTGTTTTTATCGCCTGTCGTTCCTCGGCTCCTCCTTCTCCTCGCGTCTTTCGCACAGCCCCTCCTCGTATCCCGCATGATCACATTCATTTCGAACCCTGGACAGTCGTCCGAGCGCGGATGGGCGCTCGTCGGCGGCTTCGTCTGTACTTACGCTCTTATTTTCCTCATGACCTCGACCTATTGGGAAAAGGTGAGTTCAGTTTACATGCTGAAAGATTTGACGCTAACTCGTAACCGAGGTATTTGACTGCACCGTCCGTTACCGCGGTGCTCTCGTTGGCAACATATATAGCAAGACTCTGCGACTTTCTTCCGCCTCGGGGCGCGAGGTCGGCGGGGGTGTAGCCAGCACATACATGTACTTCATTCTAGCTCTGGCCACATTTATCCTGATCCTTTTCAGGTCCGTCGATGTCGAGCGTGTCTGCCAAGGGCTAGAGGTCGCGCACGAGATCTGGGCAGCGTTCATCTCCATCATTCTGGCAGTCGCCCTTCTTTATTCTCAGGTACCCTTTCGAACATTCCAACCAATATCTTATTGAGATCTCGCTAGGCAACCTGGCCCGCATTTTTGCCGCTCGTAATCACGTTCCTCCTCGTCACGATGGCGGGGTATGTCAGCAAAGGCGTTGGAGGTGCACACAAGGCCTGGCTCGGCTCGACCGACAAGCGCGTCAAGTTCCTTGCCTCGATCATCAACAACTACCTGCCGATGAAGCTGTCCAACTACGAGGATGCTTTCGCCGCGCGTTCAGCGCACCTGCGAACGCAGGAGATGAAAGGAGCCCGGGCCTTCTAGTGAGTGGACAGTTGAATTTCGTTTGGTTATTTTTCCAACGTGATGATTTTAGCATCAACATCACGATTTTGGGCGCGTTGTCGTCCACGGCGTGGGCTGCATGCACTCTGGCCGTGCTGGGCCCGTATGCGGGCATCGCCTCTCACCACGGCCCCCTCAATTCGGAGCGTCTCTTCACCATCGTCACCACGGTGAACCTTCTGAGTCCGCCGCTCACCCTACTTGGTTGGTTTGATTCTATTTCTGGTTCAACTTTTACTCTGCCGAACTAACATATTCTCCAGGCACCGTCATGCCGCAGCTCCGCGCGGCGACCGCGTCTTTGAAACGGATAGAGAAGTATCTCTCGTTGGAAGAGCGCACGGACCTCCCCGTGCCGCTGGACGCGGTCGACGACGCGAGCGAGTATTCTGGGGAAAAGAAGGATGATGCGCCTCCGGCCACGGATGTCGCGTTTGAAGCGGCGTCCTTCTCCTGGGCGGCGGACAAACCTGCATTTTTAGGGCCGCTGTCTGTGGGGCTCATCCCGGGGTATCTCCATCTATGTGTTGGACCCGTCGCTTCTGTGCGTCAACGATCATTCATTTATTGCACCGTGCCATCGCTCATTTATCTATCTCTCCTGTTTATAGGGCAAGACCTTGTTCCTTCTGTCCGTTCTCGGCGAGTCGGTTCTCACGACGGGTACCTTCGTGGGCCCTGGAAAGCCCATCGCGTACGCCGCCCAAGACCCGCTGATCATCTCCGGGACGATCCGGGAGAACATTGTGTTCGGGCACGAGTTTTCCGAGGGGTGGTATAACACTGTTCTGGCGGCGTGTGCGCTGACGGCCGATATCGAGAGTCTGAGTGGCAAGGATGGGACGTTCCTCGGAGAGAAGGGCGCCACGCTGAGTGGTGGGCAGCGGCAACGGATTGTGAGTCGAGTCGTCTTCTATACTTATCCAGCGCATTAACCGCGGTTATTCAATTATTCAGTCTCTGGCACGCGCAATATACGCCAAGGCTCCGTGGACTCTACTCGACGATTCCTTCAGCTCGCTTGACGCTGAGACCGAGAAACACAGTCAGTTCTACGATATTTCATCATAGATACGTACTGATCACCATGCTCAGTCTTCCAGTCGCTTTTTGGCCCCCACGGGCTCTTGCGAAACAAGAGTGTCGTTCTCGTCACCCACAACGGTTGGTTATTTCGACTAAATCCCGTGTTTGGTGTTCTTACTGACGGCCCGATAGCCCAGCACCTGAACAGCGCGGACCGGGTGTTGGTGTTCAACGCTGGGGCCCTGCAGCATCAGGGCACCCTGGACGAAATTGCCGCGTCTGGGTATGCATTCGACCGGGAGATGAAACCAAAAGAGGAGGCGGCCCCGTCGCCGGAAGCCACTACGAAATCGGAAGTCCCTGCGACTAAACCGAAGGCGCACGTTGCCCAGAAGGAGTCAGCAGAAACACCTATTCCGAAATCTTCGATGGGCTACACGCCCTACCTGTTTTATATGCGCATGGCTGGAGGGTCGGGTTCGCTGCTCGTCATCGTAAGAATTCCTTCCATAGGTTTTGGTTGCGAAATTATGCTCATGATCCGCAGATTCTCTTGTCACTTAGTGGCTTGATTCGACTCGCGCTGTCGGTATGTGATACCTTCGCTCTCCAATGTGCTTTTAAACCATCAAACCGTGCAGGTATATCTGCAGCAGTGGGCCAATAGCGCTGGCAAGAAAATCGGCGTTTGGGTGGGCGGGTATTCCGTGCTCGTTGTCTGCAACTTCCTATTCGTGTACGCCCTTGGGTATCCATTTTTTCCTCCTTCCTGACATTAAGAATTTAGCGCCTTTGGAATGTGGGGATTCTCCCTCGTAATTACCGGGTATGCATGCGTATTCGTAAGACTATTCAGGGACTGTATGCTGATATCGTTTATTCAGTCCTGTTGGCTCCAGTGGGTTGTTTCTCATTCGCTGAATGTGGTCTTGACTCAAGTGTACTAGACATTCACGCGGCGGAGCTTCGTGGGCTCCTGCAAACCTCACCTTCGTACTTCGCAAAAAACGCCTGCCGGTCGCATCATCAATCGTTTCTCTCAAGTATGTTTTTGCATGAATCATTTCAAGGCGCGGGTTTTTGACTGGAATATAGGATATGTTCATGTGTGACTTGGACTTCCCTCGAGCGACTTTCGATGTCATCATCCCAGCAGTAATCCTGAGTGAGGAGCTTGTGGGTTTCCACCGCCTTGTTCTCACCCGAATTCATTTCTAGTCGGAACACTGGTCTTCATTTTGATACCTGTGAGTTTTTTCTTTCAAACGGTCATTTTGGTCTCTGAAATCTGGGTATCAAGACGCCATGGTTGACTCTCACTATCCCAGTCCTCGGAGCGTTCTACTACATGATGCTCATGTTCTATCTCGTGAGCCAGTTCTAAAGTTCGTTAATTGCTTGCATCTAACTAGTTGGGTTCCGATAGAAAACCGCCAAACAATTCCAACAGCTCCTTGCCGCTAGCAAATCACCGCTGTACACCCAATTTTCAACCACACTCTCCGGTCTTATTACAATTCGGTATGTCTACACAGTATTCACTGATCAACTCTTACTTAATACACACCCAAGGGCTCTCGGCGTAGAGAAACACTTCCAGAACCAGAACGATGGTCATTTAGATAGAAGCCAGGTACATTTCGACAGCACCATACCATCCTTCTCGAATACTCATTTTTTTTAGGTTCCTTTCTATCTCCGATTTGCCAGCATGTCTTTCCTGTGAGCGCCATGTCTGACCCGAGGATGCAATGTCTGATGAATTTTTGTGTAGTCGAACCTTCCTGGCTCTAATTTCTTTCATCATGGCCACGGGACTGTCCGTACTCGCGGTTGGTCTCCGTCATTCGACCAACGCGTCCTCGTCAGTCCATCTGTATCCGTTCACACACAGTCATTGATCGTTTATCATTCAGCTTGGGTCTCGCGCTTGCAAGCTTGACCGGCATGACCGGTCAACTCGCCATGCTTCTCATAGCAAGTGACTCCCAACATGAACACAAATCTTGGTATATTGATGGTGTTCCACAGAACTTGAACAACATCGAGAATGCTTCCATCGCAGTTTCGCGGATACACGAGATCGCCTCCTTGCCCAAGGAGCAGGGCCCAAATGAGTTCCCTGGCAAAGAAGTATCGTCGGAGAAATCCGATTCGTCGGCGGCGGGATCGGTTTGTATTCGAGAACGTTCGCTTGCAATATGGGTTAGTTGTACTCTATAACTTGGCGTTTGCTGATCAGAGCCTCCATTAGAGCCGAACTCCCGCCCGCTGTAAATGGTGTCTCGTTCCGGGCCTCTCCTGGTCAGAAGATCGGTGTTTGCGGACGGTCTGGGTAAGCTTCAATTCGTCGGCGGGTTTCAACCACTAATGTGTTCGATAGATCGGGGAAGAGCAGCCTGATAATGGCACTTTTCAGAGCAGTAGATCCTTCTTTAATATCCGGAAATGTAGCTGTCAATGGTGTTGACACGCAAAAATGGCCGCTGGCAAAGTTGCGTGAGTCCATGAGGTATGTTCGATTCAACAATCGATCACGTGACGGAATGTTGAAAAATCGTTCAACCCAGTTTGGTCGCACAAAATCCCTTCATTTGGTATGCTCCGCTCCGCCAAAACCTGGATCCAAACGGGGAGTACTCAGATAAGGATATCTGGCTCACTCTCGAGAGAATCGGGATGAGCACTGCGGTTTCAGAGTTACCAGACAAGTTGGAGACCGTGCTAGAAGATGGCGGTTCACTTTCAAGTGGACAGGTAAATTCACATACTCTCAGTGATATAGTAGCTCATAATTTTTCCCTAGCGGCAACTTCTCTGTCTGCTAGAATCCTTTTGAGAAAGACCAGGATCGTCGTACTGACGAAGCAAGCAGCAGGTGAGTACTGAGGTCAAAATTCAAGTCATGTCGCTGATATCCATAAGTCTCGACGCGGAAGTCGGATAAACAAATCCGAGAGGTTATCCGTACTGATCTTGCAAGCTCCACGGTAATTGCCGTTGCGCACCGTATCGGTCAGTCAAAGTCCGGACCATTGGCTATAGATACCTCTCTAACCATGAACACAGAAAACGATCGTCGATTTCGACCTAATTCTCGTTATGGAAGACGGTTGTCCTTGTAGAAAGTGGCTCCCCGGAGAACCTTTTGTCGCGCTCGGACAGCAAATTCGCGCAACTGGCATCCAGCCAGGGAGTCAGGCCGACGGAGCTAGAATACCCATCCATTTTGTGTTACCCCTTGATACTGTATCCATTGCACATTTAAACTCCGTGGTACCTTGTTGCAGCTAACTAATGAAGTGGTTGGTCTCCCAAACAGAATTTGGGGCGGGTGGGGGAAGTTACCGTGTGTTGGCCGAACAATCCCCTCCGTTTAGATAAGCGTCGCAGTGGGGCAAAATACTCAGCCGACTGCAACGGCGCGGTGGTGAGATCTTCGCCTGGATGCGAAAGGTAGCGTTCGATGTGATTGGGGGAAACGGGTGCGCTCGAACCAGTGCCAAGAGTTTTTCGTTTCAACTGCCAGAGACTTTCTCAATGGTTGAAAATGATCACCCAAGTTCTCGGAAACATTGAAGTCGTCAAGCAAGAGAAAGTTTAACGAGAGTTGTAACATTGAATATCCCAGTTATAGTGACCAAACATAGCAATGAGACTACAGAAGCCTGGCACGGCGAGTAAGACGGGTGTTTGAGCTCGAGCGAGGGAAAGACATACTCGCTCAAAGTCCGAGGGACGCTTGCTTAGAAGCAGCGGGAGTCCCCGGCGGGTACCATCGGTGGCAACGTCGACTGCGAAGAGAGGCAATTATTAACGCATCCCGCAGAAGAGAGACAAGGGAAGCTCACCAGAGCGAGCGTCGCAGCGGACTTCAACAGCGGCCGCGTTGGCAACGGCCAGCGACAGAAAGAATGGCAAAGAGAGCGGTGAAGAAGTTCATTGTGAGTGAGAGGGTGTGAATGTCTGGATGAGAATCCTGAGTTCAACGCGCTTTGGTGGCCCTTTCTTATAGCTTTCAAGTATCCCCGTATGAAGGCCGAAACTCGCAGGAACTGGCTGTGTGAGCTTCTCAGCCGCTATTCTGTAATTGGAGGTTTCTGCGATGTACATTTTCGGCTTCTTTCCGCATTGGTTTGCCGGCCACCACGATGCTCGAAAATGTCCATATCCGGCGAGCCGACCCAGGAACGATAAAGAGCATTCCCGAGTCGCTGTCTGACCTCACTTCCGCTCTGCTCCGCAAAATCGGGCATCGAATTGATGGTGGTACAGACGGGTACAGGCAGCATCATGCTCTCATTGTACAGCGCACACATGCAGCCTCCAAAAAATGGTCACAGATGGTCGCCAGTGCCCCGAGGAATCAAAATATACACCCGTTATCAGAGACGAGCCGAGAACTCAGGCCGTTATCTTTTCTTTTTTCTCAAACCGTGCACGGACTGGCCTCTCCGATCAGTGTACGCCATGTCCACCGCATGCCCACTGTTCGGATCCTGCGCGGGTTCGAGACAGCAGATCCGAGCAAGTCGAGGTCGCGACCATAGCAGCATCTGGCGTAAATAATCCAAGCACTGTCAGGCCGCCCCACTCCGTCGAGCGCCCCGCGCTGGTCCTCGACGTGCATGCGCCCCAGGATATCGAAACACTTCAAGAATACTAAGATAGGTTCAACCGAATGTCGGCCTAGAATTGGCCATGATATCGACGACCGATGGAATGAGCTCCGGAAGGCTCAGCTTCCCTACGGACAGCCTCCTTTTTGCACTTTGCTCGGCGGAAGTAAGTGGCACAGGTATCACCATGCGGTGCGCACTGCGATGGCAGACCCGTCTATGGCGTGCATGTCAAAATCGTGATTCATCCTCTCTCCGTCAAGCTCATTCAGGGAGAACAGGACATATATTGCCAGAATGGTCCTTCACCCTGCACTTTTTGTCCAATGCATCAGGATATGAGATAGAATATTTCAAGTTGCAGGGCTAAGCTTCTCTACGGTGTATGAAAGGAAAGGACGAAGAAAATCTTTGCAAGGATACTAGCCAACTAGTCAAAGATGTCGGTTGCGTACCGTCCTTTAGTTATTTTCGCGAATTTCTCCATGGCTTCAGAGAACTCGACTTTCTCCTGCTCCATGATAATCTCCACCAGTATGGTCTTGATACCCTTCGCGACAGTGGCGGACCCACATGTAAAGAACTAGATACCCAAGTCAATGGTTAGGGGCAGAATTCATATTCCGCACCCATGCTCCCTTGCTTAATGCCTCGATTATATCTGCGATATCTTTCCTGACCCGACTGCGATCTATGAGCAACGGGAACTACAACAGCAGGGCCAACTTACTGTTGGACATATTTGCGGCCCTCAGAATCCTCGGGAGAACGAGGAAAACGCAGGACGGATATCAACGACACCTTGCGTGTATGGCAACAGGGACTGGACAGCTTCGGTTTTCCGCCATGGCAGTACGGCAGGCGTGATTGGCGGGAGGATTTGACCCTTTGGGGTGGTAGGACCCCAGAGACATGTCACTTACGCCAGTGGGTATCTTCTGGCTCTGTTTCTGGCCGGAGCTAATAGCTTATATATATGTTTTTGGGTCCCAGTTTTCTGTCGGGAAGATACTCAAATCCGCGTGCTCAGGACGCTCGAAAGGTCCAACAGGCATGAATAGGATCGGCACATCCGTTTTAGGAAGGTGGTTGCATTTTCATTCGACCGCGAGGACGGTACGTTCAAGGACACGAAATCGGTGATCAAAATATTTTATACTGCCAAAACCCCATACAGACGCCCTCCCAGGTCGCCCAGGCCCTGACTCACAGCCAACTAATTGGTCTGACAGCTTCAAGCCTCAATTTTTCAAACTTCCACCCTTCTTCATTATTTTTCCGATGCGTTAGCATCAACACAAGCTGAGTGATCACTGAACAGGTTTCAGGTTTCCCCACGCAGTTAGACCAGCGCTCATAGTACTTTCTCATTAGCATCGACACAACTGGCCCCCACTCGCGAATATGTTCTGAAGTAGCAAGTGTTGTGCATTCTTGTGCAGTGGTATTGTGTTTCCTTTCCTCTCCAGTTGGTTTTACAATCGTTCGTTGCTATTCCAATTGTCCGTCACATTATCCCGATTCCACTGGCTCAGATCGTAGCTTTCCAATTATCTCCTTGGCTTGGGTGCTGTATGCTTTTGACTTGTGATCATTTTGAATGATTTCTCACTTCAGCGCTCTCATTTTACTCTCGGGGCTTGAGTTCAATTATGGACAACGGTTCTCTAACGATGAAGCACAATCTTCACATTCTCGTCCATCAGGTTGATTCAGCGTCTGGGAAATTCCTCAGTCCTCCTAACTTATTGCAATGTGACTCAACCGCTCTTATCTCGTGTTGATATCCTTGAGTTCTTTCACCCTGACCTGGGAATTCCCGATTTTAATTACTTTTCATCTTGAGGTAGGAATGTTCGTCACGGGCACCGCCGATTCAACGAGTTGTTGAACGGCCACGGCCCCTGACTCGACAGCCCGTCGACCAGGTTTCCAGGATCTCGAACAGGACGTTACACCCGTGACGGGAGAACGGGCGAGAAAATACCCCCAATTTCAATGAGACTTGAGAATTTGTAGCTGTGAGGGTGTGTGCTGCATATCTCCATATTGCTGCAAGTTGAACTCAAGAGTCGGCAGATGCTCGAAGATAATCTTCAATTCAACAACCTAAAAAATATGAAATCAAGGCTGTGGATGTGGACCAAGACCAGTATTCATCAAAGGCAAAGTGAATGCTCGCTGTATAGCGTTACGGATCCGGATTTCATACCATTTGAATCCCGTGGAGAACTTCTTCTATGGCCGAGATCACCGAAGCCCTCTGATCCAACCTCACGGCGCTCGTACACTTCGATCCTTCAAGCTCTCGCCAGACTAAGCCTGGCAGCTGCTCTTCCTCCCTGTTACGGACGCCATTACTCCAGCAAAGAATTGAAGGGCACAATAACTGTCAATCAGATTGTCTTGAAGGCTTGGATCGCCTTGGCTGCTCCTTGGCTCCTGCGATTCTCACGTATCTCAGCAGCTCTTGGAGGACCACACCCATCTTCGAGGAATGGACTTCTTCGTACTTTCAAGTTTTTTTTTTGCTTCTTTTCTGCTGACAGAGGGAAATATCCCGGTATCTCGCCCTTATGGCGTTCAACCTTGACTTTGGACTCTGTATCTGATGGGAGGAAAATCTGTTCTTGTCCACATGGAATTCTTTTCAGAGCATTTTAAAGCCTCAAATGCTAACACAGAGTGACAACTACTGGAAGGTGCGTACAATCCTTAGTTTGCCTTAGGTTTGACCCAGAGGGCAATTTCTTTCATTTACCCTCGGATAGGGAACTCGGCCGCACATTTGAAAATAGCATTGGTTGAAAGAGATGGATCCGGCAGACAGCTTTTATCCGTTGTTCCTTATTGTCACATTTGTGGGATCTCCAATCTTGACCCTAACGAACGACGTGCGTACTCACTTCAACCACTTTCTGCCATTTTACTTCCGAAAGTTCGGCGAGGCACAATTGTTCTACAACAAACTTAATAACCTACACATTTTTTCGCTCCCAGCTCATTGAACTACTACTCCACAAAATGACGACGGGGCCTAATTCTTTTCATTCTGGAATTTCAACCACACCGCCGTGGACGACTCCCACGGATAACATAGTACTGAACTGAAAATGGTTTGCTAGCCCTTTGATCGTCGAGGCCAACTCAGATATTCCGAGTGGATAAATAAAAGTGAAGTATTGGGGTCCAAGTACAGGTTGAACACTTGTTTTATAGTATCTCTGGCTTCTAACTAATTTCGTGTTTCGACAGATCGAACCACGAGGTATTTAGGTTGTCCTTTTTAAACTGATTTACCGAAATACAACGAACATCTGCGCGACCAAGCCCCCATAATCTGAAGACGGCCCGAAAATGCCACTACGACGACAATCATGGATCCTCGCCCAACCAACGCGTTATGCCACTAGCGAACCGCAAACCGGTCCGCCTCCCCGAAGACCCCTGGGAAACCTTCCTGCAGGAGTGAAAGACATCACAGTCCAAACGACAGATCCGAAGATGACATGACCTGAAAAATTGTAATGCCAACTCCTGTTCATCTGCGAAGTATTTCCGCATAATTTGGACCAGTTTCCAGAAAACAATTGACCCTTGGATCCGGAGCTACAATGACCGCTGGCCGCTCTATTACTGACCTTTTTACGGGTGATCAATGGAAGTTCGACGAAATGTTCGCAGGCAATCTACAAATCTTACAAATGTCATCCACGCTACTCACTCCGGATCGTTCTATGGGAGGTACTTCTACCTTTCCTGATCGACTGAGTAGTTTTGGACACGGACAGTCGAAGATTCAAGTTTCTCTAGACAGGAACCTTAGAAAACAAGATGACAGGGGCCTTTCCGTCTGAATTGCAGCTGGCAACGAATTTATGGTGTATTGTTTAGTGCTGATATTGAATTTAGAGACATGAACCATACATACGGATCATACGGAGATTCAACGCAACACCGAGCACTTCGAGTTCTCGAATTCGGGTAAACTAGGGTTTCTTCAAAGAGTGTTTAGCGGCACTCGGGAGAAAGTGCTATGGGCGGCGCTGGTCTAACTGCGTGGAAAAACCTGAAGCCTGTTCAGTGATCAACCAGCTTGTGTCGATGCTAACACATCAAAAAAATAACGAGGAAGGGGTGGAAGTTTGAAAAATTGAGGCTCGAAGCTGTCAAACCAATTAATTGGCTATGAGTCAGGGCCTGGGCGACCTAGGAAGGCGTCTGTATGGGGTTTTGGCAGTATAAATTATTTGATCACCGATTTCGTGTCCTTGAACGTACCGTCCTCGTGGTCGAATGAAAATGCAACCACCTTCCTAAAACGGATGTGGTGTGCCGATCCTATGCCTGTTGGACCTTTCGAGCGTCCTGAGCACGCGGATTTGAGTATCTTCCCGACAGAAAACTGGGACCCAAAAACATATATAAGCTATTAGCTCCGGCCAGAAACAGAGCCAGAAGATACCCACTGACGTAAGTGACATGTCTCTGGGGTCCTACCACCCCAAAGGGTCAAATCCTCCCGCCAATCACGCCTGCCGTACTGCCGTGGCGGAAAACCGAAGCTGTCCAGTCCCTGTTGCCATAGAAGTTGAGGTTAAAGCACCCACCCCTGGGAGTCAGACTAAACCCAACCACCCGCCCGCAGCGCGAGGTGCGAGCTCAAATTTGTTGAAGTGTCTGCCTAGGGGAGGGCCGGCTGCCGATCAACTATCGCATCAGTGATCGCGGGCTCTCCCCAATAAGTAGATGCCAAAAAATTCTCAAACCCCAGCATAATCTGAAATGTTTTGTGTTCAAAGTGCTTTGTGGTTTTTGCCAGACTTCTCTTGGTAAATTTGTTTAATCGAAATTCTTCCTGGCAGCTCTCGCAGTTACCAACGCACAAAACTTGAGATCAAACAACAGACTCAACTGACAATGGCATCAATAGAAATTCGGAAGTCATGATACAAGTTAATAAAGGAAGAATCGAGAAGACCTCAGAATTATCAACCCATTCCTTTCTCGAACAAACACAATAATTTTCTTTCAGACGGCCTTGGCCGCCTCGTCGTCACAGGAGCTACGGCGAGCCTCAGCATCATACACCACCTGAGTCACTTTGGTCATCTATACGCCAATGTTCGTTCGAGTGCACGGTCGGATCTGTTTCGCCTGGGATTAAAAATCGTAGATACCTCGGTTAGGAAAGCTCACGGCAGGGAGCAAGGACGGCAGAGTTACGGTTTCCTGGTCCACTGCACGGAGGGTTGCCCTGGAGTTTATACTAGAAGCCTGCATCACCGTATAGTTCTGTGAGACACTGCAGCCTAACTTGCCTAGCTAAAAGGGAATTCGCAAATACTTTTACGTGGTTAGAAGACCAACAAGATTATAAGCCTAAACCCGCTCACGCCTCGAGGTGACAACAAGGATCCCAAGCCAGATAACTGTAATATCCATTCGTGAACCAGGGTCGGAGGCAGTGATCTGAAATTATACAGTTTTCTCGCATGGCGGCAAACTAAAAGGAAGAGAATGTCAGCGGGATGACTGGGAATCAACGACACATACACAAGCCAATGTGGCAATGCTCGAGGCACTTGATGATATGAAACTAAGGATCAATGGGGACGTGGCAGGCCGCAGAGCTGGAAAACCAACCTTGTTAGTAATCCCGTCTCTGTGATACGATTCGTCAAAGAAAATAGCATGTTCAGACCAATCTCGGCGAACCTATGGTCCACACGATAATTTTATCCACGAGCGCCGTCGTCCTGTGAGACATCAATAATTGGACATCAGGCATTGCAGGTACAACCTCTTGCGTCCGCTGAGACGTTGGTTGTGGAGGAAAAACCACGAGGATTGTCGTGATCGTGAAATCTATCGCACTGGTGATGCTCGACGACAGAATGACCATCCAGCCCCACTGCTTCTCAAACGAAATCATGGTCATGGTCATACCAATGAAAGATATTGCGCTAGTATTGAGCAGGCGCAAGACAATCATGACCGATATCATGAGAGACATGCAGAATCTCTTCGAAATGGCGTAGACCCGGAATGTGAAGAACCCTTGTACTGGGGCGGATAGGTGAGCGGTCCATATATTCGGCTATATGCACATACCCAATGCTGCAATGGCGCCTGTCAAGAACACAGCAGCCAGGAAGGACTTGGGGAAGGCACCAGAAAGGCGCTCTGGGAGCCCGTAGTTGGATATCGTGTACGTGTAGATCGTGTGCCCAATGCACACAGCGTGCGTGATCTCACAGACCCTGTTAAAGATGTCTCAAGAGTCCGGCACATGGAATGGTCATGATATGAGAATGCGTACCAGATAAATGCAACCTGCGTAAAATGGTCAGTTGTATGCATTATCCTCGGTTTGTCCAATATGTTATACACACCAATGCCTTGATTTTCCGAGAGTCGTCTGGGAAGCGGCTGTAGTAGATGTATGTTTGAGCTGTCGTGACCCCGAAGAGAACATGAGAGATGAAAACGCCACTTTGTACTGCTGATGTCAAAATCATCATGGAAATGCTCCAGAGAACGATATACATTCTGCCAAATATTCCCTACGGCTGCAGACCTAAGAAAGCTCCCCGTCAATGATTTAGTTGAGAATTCAACTGAAAATCTAAACGATGCGAAGAATATGCGTTTATTAAATTCGTCCAGAACTAACCCATATCTTAGTCCGAAAGGCATGACCCTTTTATCTGCTTTTGGCCCTCGTCGTCGTTACAGCCTGAAAACGACCGACGACGGGACTCAGCTCCGTCATACGTGATCTATGTCGTTTTGGGGGTTTTGGGGGCTTGTATGTCGGTGTCAGAGCACGGCTCAACCTGTTCCTCTGCGTCAAAAATCGCACCTAGGGCAATTTAGATTGCTCACCGCTGGGGTCAATTTCAAAGAAGATAAAGTCACAGTCCCCCGGTCCATTGCACGGAGAGTCTCCCTGGAGTTAAGGCTGGACTACATAGTTGTATTGAAACTACAGCCGAACTTGCCTAGCCAGTACAGAGTTCGCAGATACTGTATATGGTTCGAACACCAATGGGGTGAGACAATAGACACACTCACGTCGCACCGATAACCCACATTGCCATTCAGATAACTGTAAAATATCCACTCAGCGTGGATTATCGTATGATTACGAAATTTATACGGTTTTCCTCCATCGTGACAAACTGAAAAAAGAGAATCAGTTGTAAGTGACGCTCTCAATGAAACATACAAAGGCCAATACTGCAGCGCTCGAGATGCTTGACGATGTAAGAACAGTTGAGGAAAGCCAAGTGAGGGAACCAACCTGGTCATTAACCCTGTCTTTGCAACATGATCCGTCAGAGAAAATAACGTTTGTATCAATCTCTGGCCAAACCTATGGTCCATGTAATAATTTTATCCACAAGCGCCGTCGTCCTGTGCGGCATCGGTGTTTTGATATTAGGCATTCCAGGTAATCGACACAATACCTCTTGGGTACGCTGAGACGTTGGTTGCGGAGGAAAGCCACGAGAATGGCTGTGATAGTCAAATCGGCCGCCGTGCTAATGCTCCACGACACAGCGACCATCCAGCCCCACTGCCTTTCAAAAGCGTGCGCAAACTCACAGACCCTTTTTATAAATCGATAGACTCAGGCGTGCGGAAATGGTCAGCCCGGGAAAGCGCACCAAACGAAACCGACCTACGTACGACAGTCAGCCACCTACTTTCCCACTGGTTTAGCTTTGTACTCACCAACTTGATTTTTGGGGGGTCGTCCGGGAAGCGGCTGTAGTAGATGTATGTTTGGGCTGCCCGCGACACCGAGGACATGAGAAACGAAGACGCCGATCTGTAATGCACCTGAAAAAAATTCACTAGCTAATTATGAAGGAATACGATGGGGCATTCTGTACACACCCAGAGAGGCGTCGAGACCAGACGGTACAACAGAATCCATTTGAGGCGAGCTTCTAGTAAATTGGAAGAGGAGGAAGGTATAGTATGCGGCTCGGGGACCGCATATAGGCATTCTCAAGCCGCGGGAGATGATCTGCTGGTGTCGAGATGATCATGGGCGCTCGAGCTCGAGAGAATGGTGAGGATTGACCTAAATTTGCCTTGATTCGGCGGCTGCAATCAAGCTGTGAACTCCAAAAGCCTGGTGATCTCCAAGCTCCAAGTTGCATAAATAGGACATAGAAACGATGCGAAGGCTTTGCAGTCGCTGTTGAGTTTCATCGAGAGTCTTGATTTTCGGAACGATTAAATTTTTCGACGGTGATTCAGAGTGCTATCAGCGAGGTATCAATCAGCGGTATTTTCAGATTCCGGGGGTCGCAATCGGCTGGGGCTTTCCTCCCGGGCGCTGAACCAAGTTAGCTCAATAGTTGAAGGCTGCGGTTATGAATGGCGACATGCGATACCGTACGATTCCAGATGATTCGCATGTGGGATCACACGCCCCCCTTCCTCAGAATCCGACCAGACTCGTCATCTTGATTGTGCCACGACAGAATAGACAGCTCATAATTCAAGATCAGCGGAGGACGAAGATGGTCGTGGGAGAGTTCGACACTGCCACCATCAACCCCTAACAGGCCCAAATACTTACTTTGCTCGTCTAGAAAATTTTTGGACTCCCTTGCATTCAAACGGCGCTCCGCGCAATCCTGGGACCGAGTGATCCCGACGCCCACTTCCTTAAGCCCCACGGTTATTGGGTGGTTGCCTGGGTTTCAGCACTTCGGTAGGTGGAAACATTTGATGGTGGTTTGTAATCCACGATCGGGGACTGCGCTACAAGGATTTTGAGGAGGTGGGGGTCGGGATGTGCCGGAGATAGAGAGATTTGTAATCCACGGGAAGCGCACTTAAATGTTCTGGTGTAGGGGCACGGCAAATGCCGGGCGTAGTGTCTATATAAGGCTAACATTTGCATTATTTTTTAGGGAGACCTGGAACCTAAACCGGTCCCAGGAATCAGCCCAAATGCTTCTTCGCGTTACAGTAATAGGCGTGTTTCTAACCCGACTGACGTGTGTCTCCCACTCCGTGCCGGGCAGCATCCTCGAATTAACACACATCAGATTCGCGATAAATGGCTGGCCAGTTTCTCTCCCCCTCAGTATTGGAGGAATATCGATCGTTGTCAGCGCAGCGGTATGGAACGCCATGAAAAAAAAGCTACACTCATCCCAGGACCGCTTACCTGAGGAGGGAGGAGAGGGAGAGGACGTAGGGCGAGAAACGGAGGCCGAGGAGGAGGAGGCAGGTGTAATCACTGCCGAAATTGAGGCCATTGTATATGGGTCCTCCTCTGGCGATCCCGACAACGACGACCGATTTGGTCCAGACCAGCGGCGGGGTGCACGTCACGCTGAGGCCCATCCTCCCCGCAAACTTGACAACCACCGACCAAAGGATCAAGTGGATCAACGGCTTCTTCTGGAAAATCTCGCGCGACATGAGGCACACCGCCGACTGGCGTTGTGAATTTTGCAGTGCGTTTGGCGCCAAGATCGAAATCACCCTTCGCTTGACATTGACACGCATTTCAATTTACAGCGAAAGAGGCGCGGGAGATTGTCAAGATAAACGCAACCTGGATGCGCTTGGACCCTCCTCGTGCAAAGTCCTATGTACGTCCTTGTCGTCGTTTTCTCTGGTTCCAGTTGCCAAGTTTCTTGGCTAGATCCACAATGTCTGTGACGCAAATACCGGTCCTTGCGCTGAGGTACTTCGCATCATGGAAACGGAAATGGCAAGACTCAATGGGCTCCCGCCGACACTCCCGCCGACGACGCAAACGCGCCGGAAGAAGAAGAACCACCCGTATCGGCCACCTGCGCCTACTGCCGCAAAGTGCGTGACACAGAAAACCTCGAACTGTGCCCGAAGTGCCATTTCACGCGATACTGCGGGTCAGTCTGAATCCAGTACAATTAACCAAATTATCTGACGCCCCAGCACCTCGACTCCTAGGCTCGCCTGTCAACGCATGGACTTGAGCAGGCACAAAGTGTGCTGCAAGGCAATAAAGGAGATCAAGTGGTATTGGCCCTAAGCAAGCTTTTCTTTGGCATTGCCGACCAATGTGACCGTTTCTTGTTGTGGTTTTTGGGCATATTCGGTGTGCGACGTGCGTATACAGCACAAACATATTTAATTATTGATGGGCCGCACCTCAAATTTGACTCAAACGTTGAATTTAGATGGCAACGTATATATAATTTTTGCACAGGAAATAAACGCAGCCACTACCGCTTCTTATCCTAGAGCTTAATACCTGCGTTTGTTAAACAGGGGCTCGTGGGGAACGGACCGGAGGTCCCTGATCAACTATCGCATCAGTGATCCCTCTCGTTCTTGGAACAAGCGCAGACTTGACGCCGCGGCCACAAGATAAGAGGTATGAACAGGTCATATGCTCATACTCGAGTGCCTCTCAATCATATAAGGTTGGTGATTATTCCAGATTTGATGTTGAAGAAAGTTTGAACCGTGTCACCTGCCCCCTTCTTCGTCTCTCAATTTGGGACTTCTCGATGTTTAAACCTCCGGAGCACATACTGAAACTTCCGAAAGGTCTCATGCAGTCTAGACGCTGCTCTGGAATTGCCCAGGCCTGTTTAACATCCTATACATCCGCTCAAGACACCCGCGGAAGCAAAAATGTCTCAGCCCCTATTTGCCCAGTGTATATAAATATGGGCTTCGCTTCTCTAATTTTTCACTGTTTTCAGTACTCATTACACACAACAACAATATGGCTCCCACCACCTCCTTCCTCATCGCTCGCGATGTCGACACCCCGAGCCCTAGCGCCGTCCCCACCCCCACCTCGTCGCCGAGCCCCCTTGACAACGGGAGCACGCTGCCCAACATCCCGGTCTGGGTGGCCCTCATCATCGGCGTCGTCGTCTTCTGCGCCATCCTCGTCTTGTTCTACCACGCACGCAAGTCCTCCCGCGTGTGGGAAGAGCAGACCGCATTGAAGTCCCAGGCGAAAAAGCCGGAAGAGCGCAGAACCTTTTCTCAGAAAATGGAGAAGCTCTTCTACGGCCGGGCTGCGTCCACGATGCAGCTCCCTCCACCAGCGTACACCGCACCGGTGCGTCCTTCCCCTTGTTTGATATCCTTCCACATCTAATCGTCGTATAGATAAAAGAATCGGCCCGCGCAGAACGCCGAGGCTAAAAACGCCTCTAGCTTCAGCGAGAAGCGGATGAGCGCGACCATCGCCCCGCCCCCCGCCAGCCTACACCCGGACGGCGGCGGATAACGCTGCACCGGCCTCGCCCTACACGCTCGCTCGTATCACGCGCTCCAACACTCTGAAAAACCAGCGCCGGGCAGTGCAGGTGTTTGCCAAGCCGCCCGTGGTTGAGGAGGCTTCGCTGCCTATCCTCCGCCCCGATGGGGCTCGTTGGTGAGCTTGAGCTCATTGGGCATTAGGTCTGCGGAGCAAGACGTCGAGGTCCGTTTTCTCTCTGATAAAACGGAGGAATGGTTGATTCTGACGTGGCTGCGATTTAGCACTAGAAAGAAAACTCGACGTCAGTGGGTGATTCTCCCGCCTGGCAAATCGCAGGTCATACATGCACGCATACCATGCAGCCATGCACTCATTTAACGCTCTGGTTAGAGGAGGAAGGGACGTATTCCGGCACCGTAAACTCGGAATACTGGTGCCGCGGGCTTCAATTCCAACGTCGCGAATAACCCGTTGTTTAAGTCCCGGCGTTTTTCCGCATGTACATGTATTTGCCATATGAGCCAATATACCGATACCAATGATATACAGAACAAACAAACTGCGGGCAGCGCTCAAAGGCTCAATGAAATTCCCGAGGCTTGCTGCCCAATACATATAAACGTCAACAACTCTGGTTCCAACTTGAACTTGCAATCTAGAGACATATCGCCAATCCAGGATTACGGCCAAGTTCATGTTCAAAGAAACTTGACCCCGACCAACTGCTCGCTGAGCGTCCACAGCTTCTCGGCCGTGTCCTACATAAGTTTTCGTCAAAAAATTCAGTCAGATGGGTCACAGGTGAGGAAAGAAAAAAAATTCGTTCAAACGAGAAAGTTCAGAAAAAAAAATATTGAAAGAAAGGAAGAAAGTATTGAACCGACGATATCGAAAGGAAGGGGGATATTGCAATTGAAAGGGGGATGCTGAAAGAAAGGAATTTAGGAATGAACTGGGACATACAGCATCAGAAGCGTGCGGCGCCACGCCTGCGTTGTTCTCGATCGAGTTGGCGAGGTAGGCACCGGGTTTGTCTGAGGTTGTAAAATTAGATTATAGCCGGAGAGAGAATGGATGTATGTGAGGGACAGACGGACGCACCGTTGAGTGACGGGTCAAAGGCCGCTGCAAGGATCCTGCGAGAATTGTGTGTTGATATTATGCTATGCACATGAGGAGGGGGAGAAGAGGAAAGTACGCACGTCGCGGCGCCCTGGGGAAGCGTCTTCCACGGGAACGGCGTGTTCAGGTTGGGACTGCCGTCCTCCAATATGATGCCTTTAGCCAACAGCTCCGGCCTTGCCTCTTCGTTCTGCACGAAGTTCGTCAGAACCGCTGCCCAAAAGATTACCGATTAATTGATGGTTGAAGTTGAGGTCGAAGCACCCACCCCCGGGAGTCAAACTAAACCCAAACACCTGCCCCCCAGCCCGCCTCGTCAGCTCCCTTGCCATCAGGATATTCGCGGTCTTCGCCTGCGCGTACGCGCGCATGCCCGCGTATGTATCTTCTTTAGGGCGCGCGAGCTCCGCGAGGTTGACGCCTTCGCACCAGGCGTGTGCGCCGCTTGCGACGTTTATTACGCGCGGTGTGAAGGAGGAAGTGTGGGCCGCGAGGACGCGCGGGAAGATGAGAGCGGTGAAGAGGAAGGGGCCGAGGTGCGCGGTGGCGAGCTGCTGCTCGAAGCCGTCGGGAGTGAGGTGGAAGCCGCAGATGGAGGAGGCGGCGTTGTTGATGAGGATCTGTATAATATATTCCCGTAAATCACAGCAATGAGAAGCACAGTGACAGGGAAGAATGAGGTGAGAATAAGAGTTGGATGGTTGAACGCACATCGATGTGTTCGGGGTAGGCGTTCACCTCCGCCGCGGCCTTGCGCACGGCGTCCAGCGAGGCGAGGTTGAGGATGAGGGGCCGGATGTTGGCGCCCGGGACGGCAGTTTTTAGCGCGTCTTCCGCGAGTTTGAGCCTTCACGTAGCATATTTGCGTTCAATCACATTTAAGCTCGAGTTTGGCCGCACGTACCTTTCGGCACTGTGTCCCGTTATGATAACTAGATTCGCGTATTTCGCGATGGTCTGTGCGGCTTGGAACCCGAGGCCGTTGATGGAGGTGCCGGTGATGAGTACTTCAGAACGAAAAACGCGAAATTAGATCGAGCGTGGGGGAGAGGTTGGAAATCAATCCAAAAGTTGAACCGACCATTCTTGCCCTTGATTTCGTTGGCGAAGGCAGTGGCGACCTCGTCGTCAGTCGTGGTGGGGGTAAAAGTCGGCGACATTGTGGAAATACACTGAAATTCTGTGGTGCTCCTTTATATTGGCTGCTACGAGATCCTTGAAGTTCGGAGCAAGAGGCCGCATCAACTTACAGCCACTGCCGCGCCGCGTCATAGCGGTGGCCACTGCCGCGCTGCGTCATAGCGGCAGCCACTGCCATGCCGCGTCATAGCGGCAGAATGCCGTTAGTCACCCATGCAGACAAAGAACGGGTTCGCCCGTTGATCATTTTTTTTTTTGGGAGCGTTTGGGATAATGAGACTTAGCTTCGGCATTCATTTTGGGTTAGGATAAGCTGCTTAAAGAAGAAAAAAAGTCCTAGATACAGCTTATATCAATAAAAGAGCCATGTTCTGCCAAAAACCCAGCTTCCGCCCTACTCAACCCTATTGGACAGAAAAAAGTCCTCAATACCACCTATATCAACAAAACAAAAAAGCCGGGTTCCACCCTGTTTGACCTGAAACCGACAAAAAATAACAAGTTGAATCAGATCTCTTCAGATCAAGACAAATATTTTTGCTCTTTAAGCTGATCTCCCCCTTAAAGAAGGGAACCTGGGGCCAGGTTCTCGGTTTAGATACATAGGTTTAGCTAGTCAGGTCGGAACGCGGGGGCAACTTTCAATTTTCGTACAACAGACAGAATTATTAACAATCAAGAAGCCTGAACACACCGAGGATCAGAATGAGGCCAAACTGCACAGACAGGATAATAGAGCTTCTAGGCAGTATCAATATGTCCCTGGTTTTCGATTTGGAAATTACGGGTGTGGAAGATTCCTTCGACAGAGAGGCTTCATAGCGAATATTTTTCAGCACTATACAACTGCTTTGATCAATAAGACGTACCATATTCTTGGAAGAGTGGTTCATTGAGATCTTTCTCAGCCGTGGGGATGTCGTTGTCAACTTTCCCATTCGTGAGCCCGATATCTTGCACTACGAATGTCGAGACAGCTCGAATCAATAGAGGTGGAACCAAGCATATCAACTCACCGCGTGCAAAGGGATAGTCAGTATTGCTCGATATTTGGAAAAGAGGATATCCTAAGTGTCGCGCGACGTCCTGGCTGTACGGATCGAATCCCTTGCCCCTGTAGAACTGTCGCAGTCCCGTGTAGACCCTTTGATCGCACTGCTTTCCGCGAACCCACATAACCACGTCGATATTGGGAAATCCATGACGTCCCGCTTCTACCGTCGTAAGACGTTCATCGCCCACAGGATCGAAGGACCAATACGCCGCACATTCGGGAATTAGAAACCGTTCAGGGGCGTCAGATTGGAGGGTCCCACAGAGGGCATAGGAACAAGTAGCCTGATGGAAGACTGGCTTGGGCGTTTTTGATCTTCAGCTCGAAAGAGATACGATCAATGAACACTGAGGGAAGATCCCAAGTCAATTGGGGATCACTGTAAGGCCGAGACGTACAGTAGTCCTCGTAGTTGGAGGTTATATTGAGGTAATCAAGTACATAGCCAGCCTGCGCTAACCAGTATTTGGATTCATGATGCGATGTCTCGAGTATACGGAGGATTTGTGCGCCTGCAACGTCACAGGAATTTACACTTTTGTTTGCACAGATGAGCAAGAGGAAGGACGATGAGTAAGATAAACGCACCGCGTCCAACCATTCTCTAAAATGAAATCACTCGCCTCCGATTTGAACCGCCATATGATCCAGCCCGGATCTCGAAATGCGCAATGAGGAATACGCGCGATTTCCGGCAGACTTTCAAAGTGAGAGCCCCGGACATAAGAAACAACAGCACCTAACCGCACCGTTGCATGCGTCGAAAGAGGGAGGTTGTGATACCGCCATAGATAACGGAAACACTCGTGATAATGATCCAACGAAATGGAAGCCAGCATCGACGAGTCCTGATGCGGTTCGAAAAGCGACACTGCACTGCGTATTGTTCGCGATGGATAAAGGACGAAGGGCTTCGAGTCGCTCGGCGTGAGGTCAATGCAAAGGCGGCTGGTTGAAGGTCGCATCCACATTGTGCAAACAAATGCTGGCTACAGGAGAAGTAAAATCTAGAGCAAGAGTATAATTGGAGATTTACCAAGGATATTGGCGCAACGGAGAATATGTACTGTCTGGCATCCTGGATAACATATTAGGATTGGGATGATGTTAATGACCTCGACGGTACTTCGAATTCGCGAGCCTGTGAGAGTCTGTATTTAACCTTAAAATGGGGAACGTCGTATAGAGGGCATACGAGATATTTCCAGAAATATACGGTTGACATCGACGAATGAGTGAACTTGGTCAGCATTTGCTTCGCGGGTATTAATTCTAATTATACTCTGAGTTGTTGAACAGCTCTCGCGGACATGTAAATGTGCCCACCATCATGAAATATCGTAGCGTGCAAACCGGAAGAACTCGTCGCACCAAAAAGTTGCAGAAAATTGGGATGGCTGTGCCCACGTATCAACGCAAACGGCGTAGAGGTGCCTTTGCTGCTTACCGCAGCCACGAATACCGGGCAATGTCCTGCCGCCATTGCTGCAAGGGAGGATGAGGACGATAAACAAAAGAGGGAGAGGAACAGAAACACTTCTTCGGCGTCGTAGCCTTGGTAGAGGGCCACAGTCATGGTTGAGTTGCAGTTATGGATCCGAGCAGAGTACATTCGCCGTACGGAATACTGGCTGGTACAGCGCTGCACGACGCCCGATTCATCGTCCAGTTGGATTTCATTGCACAAATCCAGATCCCCGAGCGGAATCGTACGAAATCTGACCGCTGAGGATAAATGAAATGTAGAACAAATGTGACTTGCTTACCGCGAGGGACGGTGGGGGTGCGCATGTTGGATATTCGTGATACTTTTGAATTGCCCGCCGGCGACGACAAAATGCTGGGCGTTGGGGAAGAAGGTACCAGTGTATCTAGATTGAGTGTTGTTAGATACACATGCTCCCAGCCAGCCGCAGTATCACAGACTGATCAGGGGCACACTCATGCTCATAAGCCATCCAGTTAAAGTGGAATTCAGGTCCCAGCGGAGCGTCATGATCCATATATCGTGAAGGTTAGAGCAGAAAGGTTAGGCGCTCAACCGTGACGACAGAGGATCTTGTTGTGTCAAGGCTGTGTTGATGTAATTGAATTTGGAAGTAACCTTTTTTAGCGAGCTGCGGTTCAGATAGGTATTGGTTTGATTAAGGACTGAAAGTTCTTGAATGCTGTCAAACACGGTGGATGGGTTCGTCGCGCTCTCTTGGATGCTGTGCTTCACCGTTCCTGCTGAAATGTTGAACCAACAGAGACCTATCAAATACATGTCCATGATTAATCTTTGCCTCCCATTTGTTATAGCACCCTTGGAATACATCTTCTGCGCGGCTTTCCTGGTGCCAGGGTGATTTTTTCATTTCTGGATATGCAAATCAAGACTCTTGAATTTTCTAGGCTCTGAAGTCGCCGTGCAACGTGTTTTCTCCGGCGGAAGAGATGCCATCTCTGTAGGTTGAAGCCGGAAACTATCCGGGCTTTGATGTTGCTGAAGTATCACCTTCGTTTGAAACGCAGAGGCATTGAGGACCTTCCCCATGCCATGCAGGAGATTTAGATATGTGTTTTCTATCTTGGTTTTAATTTTATTTCATTCTGTACGACCGTATACGGTCGTAATGTCGCAAATGCACCGTACCGTAGCCGTATCCGGAAGAGCCTCCGGAACATCGTTACGGTTACGGTTACGGCCGGTTAGCACCTGCAAATAGCAGTAATCCTTACGGCCGTACCCGTATACGGTACGGTGGGGACCCCTACAAAGAACGGGTTAGCCCGGTGAACATTAAATGTTGTTGACTCAGGCGTTTTACATAGGATCGTGCCGAAGTTCCTTTGCCGCAGCTCGGCAGACGGCGTAATTTCTCGCCGCAGCCGTACTTCATTCTGTGATAGTTAAATATCCATAGTCAGTTCTAGTCAGTTCTGAACAGTTCTCCAGTCGCGCGGGATAAACAGTCCGTACATATTCACCAATATTTAGAGAGTCTCGTCAACGACACCGACTCAAACACCAGACAAGATTATTCATTGGGTTCTACGACTCGGACTTCCCCGCCAGGAATTTCATACCCTCACATTTAAGTTGAATCTGGTGGATTCTCCTACCTAGAGTTGGAGTGGCCACGACTCACGAATAGAAGGCGTGCCAAGAGTATCCAGGTGGTCAGGTGAATCTCCGATAAATCTAATACTTGAACTTCGGACGTAGTGAACGCCGCACTAACGCCGCCCTTTTCAGGAGCAGACCTCCATATTTGTTGCGGGTACGAAAGAGGTCAAGTTTTATGTTCGAACACCTTCAAATAGGTTCGCTTTAGCTCTTCTTGCATAAATGTTGTAACGTCTCTGAACTTGAACTTGAACATGCCGGCCGGCATCCCGTGGGAGTGTATCGTTTGTAATGATTGATGGGATATTTTCTGAATCTGGTCGTTTGCCACCATGTCCTCCGGGAACCCATACCCGCCGCAAAATAACGCGCCCGTCCCGGCGCTGCACCTATACCCCCTCGATGACTCCTTCATCCCAAAGCGCATCACCCTCGGGGCCGGCCAGCGCGTCAAGATCGCCCGCCCGCCCAACACCAAGACCCAGCCGGGCGAGCGGAACGGGTACTTTGACTCACGCGTCCTGAGTCGGCAGCATGCGGAGGTGTGGGAGGAGGGCGGGAGGGTGCGGCGCCTGATTACCCGCGCGCGGACGGAATGACTTATACGAATGGGACGCAGATATTCATCAAGGACGTGAAGAGCTCGAACGGGACGTTTATCAACGGCGAGCGGCTCAGCCTCGAGGGGCGGGAGTCCGAGCCCAACGAGCTCAAGAGCGATGACATTCTTGTGACTTTTGTTTCCTTTCATTTTCGAGCTCATAATAATTTTTTACGTTCCAGGAATTCGGCGTCGACATCGTCTCGGAAGACAACAAAACCGTGCTCCACCGCAAAGTCGTCGCCCGCGTTGCTTGCGTCTTCCCCAAACCCGCCTCCTCCCTCTCCAACTCCGCCTCTCTCCCCCATGACCAGTTCGCCACCCTCTCCCAGCACGGCGCCGCCACCTTCAACAACATGTCCGGCGGCCCGCGCCGCGGCGCGCCGCAAATCCCGCTCATCCACCAGGGCCTCGCGGGCCTCGGTGGCATGGGCGGCAGCACCTCCGCGCCCCGCGCACCCGGGCGCGGCCTGACGCTGGACCACATCTTCAGCCGCCTCCAGGCCGAGCTCGCGAAGAGCCGCGATACGGGGCACGATTTGCAGGTCCTCACGGGCGCGCTGGGGAATATCGAGGAGACGCTGAATGGGGCGTTGGTGCGTTTGTTTCCCCTCTTGTGTTGTGCTGCGTTTCTTCTCGCCGTTTTCGCTTGTCCCTCTCACGTCTTCTTTTTCCTTTCTGGGCTTCCGTTCCGGGATATGTTTTTTTTTCGGGTGCTAATGAAATCCGTGTGACTAGCCGCCGACGGGGCTGCCCGCGTTTCCAGACGCGCTGCCGCCCGTGCAGCACCGCGCGATGGCGGTCCCAGCGCTGCCGCAGGTGCCGGCTGTCTCCGCATCTGCGTCGCCGCCCTCAACGTCTGCCTCCCCACCATCCACCTCCCCACCATCCGCGTCCTCCACGTCGTCCCCGCCGGAAGCAGCATCAGGGACAGCAGCAGACGCAGCAGCAGCGATTGCGGACCTGCAGGCGCAGCTGGCCGCGCACCAGGCGGCGCTGGCGGCGCACGTGGAGGGGGTGCGCGCGCTAAGGGCGGAGGGCGCGCGGAGGGAGGAGGAGGCGGCGGCGATGCGGAGGGAGGTGCGGGCGTTGAGGGGGTGGGTGCGCGGGGAGAGTGGGGGGCGCGGGGAGGGCCGCGACGAGGAGCATGCGCTCCAGGACGTTGTCGACGGCAGCGTGGAGCAGGCCGGGGAGAGAGAACGCGAAGGAGAAGAAAGAGCGGGTGAGGGAGAGGAAGGTGAGGAAGACGACGACGACGACTCGGACACGCAGAGCATTATGACTGCTACGCCGCATGGGCTGGACGCGGTCGAGGAGGACGAGTTCGGGGAGCAGCGCGAGTTGGAGCGCGAGCAGGATGCGGACGTCGAGCGGGAGCGGGAGCGAGAAGACGAGGATGAACAGGGTGAATTCGAGGACGTGCCGTTTTCGCCTATGGAGAGCGACGCGCAGCGGGATGCGTCGTTGCAGTTGCAAGCGGAGGAGGAACGCGAAAGGGAAGAAGAAAGAGAGAGAGAATTCGAGAGGGAAAGGGAGGACGCGCGCGAGAGGGACAGGGAGGAGAACATACTGCGCCAGCGCGCGGAGACGCCCGAGCCGACGGAGATGGACAGCCCGCCGACGCATCCTGCCTCTGCGGCGCATCTTCCCGCTTTGGAGTCGGCTCCCGACCGGGGTGCTGCTTCGGCCTCGGGCACGGGCACGGCAGGGGCTCCCGAGTCCCCTTCCCCTCCTTCACTCGATTCTCCTCCCACCGCCGATGCTACGATAACGGCGCTCACCCTCCCCGCCCTCGCCACGCGCCTCGGCGCACTCGCGGCCCAGCTCGACGCGGCGCTGCGCGCGGCGAGTGCGCTTGCTGTGCAGCATGCGGAGGCGCGAAGGGTGATTGTAGACCTGGAGGGGAAGGTGGCGCGGTTGGAGGGGTTGTCGGTGAATCCCTCGCACGAGACGGAGAAGGGCGAGAGCAAGAAGGATGTGGATGAGGGCGTGGACGACGCGAAGGAGAGTGAGGGCGAGGGCATACCGACGACCGCACCGACGGCGTCTGAGCTCGCCGCGCCCTCGCTACCGATCCTCTCGAGCAAGGAGGTCGCGCTGGAGGCGCTGCGCGCGGAGCTGGACGCGATGCGGGCGGAGTTGGCGCGGGAGAGAGGGAGGAGAGAGGCGTGGGCGGAGGGGGTGGAGAGAAGGGTGTTGCTTCACACGCAGCCGGTTGGAAATGGGGAGGTGGAGGGGTTGCGGAGGAGGACGGGGAGGGGTGCGAACCAGAGTGATGATGACGACGAGGGGGATGAGGAGGAAGAGGAAGGGGTGGACGGGGACGGGGACATGGACGACTCGATCCGGCTCGAGCGGCTTGAGTTGGGGGATTTGCGAGTCTCCCATACCCAAACCCAAGTGACAGCGAAGGCGGGGGTGGTCTTGGTGGGCGCAGGCGGGGTGAGTCTCTTTTCTTTCTTCCCTTGCGCTCTTTTTCTTCATAGTATCTCATACATTCCTCTTCGCAGAAATCCCTCCGCCCCGCCGGCCCCGCACATCAGCAGCCGCCGCCGCAGATGACCGTCCAGACCGCCGTTGGGGTGCTGATACTGGGCATTGCGGCTGCGGCGGTGCTGTGGCGCGTTAAGCCGGAGTAGCTGACGCCCGCCCGCCCGGTGCCTGGGACATCTTCGACGCTCACCTAGGGCGTTGGATGGATGGGACGGCACACCAAAATTTTAAAACGAAAATGTGGGCGCGCCCGGTTGGGTGCAGAATGACCACATGTACGACACCAGAGGAGCCTGTGGTCCGGCCCCTGCTGTTGACATTGTGCGGATTAACTGCCGTGTAGCAGCGGGTGAGGAGTCGGTATGGCAGTCTTGACGATTAACGGTACATTATAGCTCGCGGCTACCCATGGCGCGCGCGTCTTATCGACGTGGGTAGAAAACTTATTAGACGTCCGGATGCATTAGGGCTGGGTGGACTGAATTCAATAAATTATGTTCGCGTATGTGTTGCTGAGATTCAGAAAGTCGTTTATGGTTTTTTTTTTGAGCCCGCATAAAGCAAACACCCGGGCCGCCCATCACCCATGTCTGCTCTTGCTTCCTCCCTCCACCGCGCCTCCGGCTCCAACGGTTGTACTCTAGGACACTGCTAGCGCCGATACGACGCGCCGCGGCTGATCGCGCACATTCTACTCGGGAAGCTTGTGCACGCATGCTCTTACGGCGCTTCTAAATTCTCTGACTCAACTGTTTAACTGCTGCTGTATCTTGCTATATAGCATCCTACCTGAGCCAGCGTACTGCACCTTCTATTGCCCTACTGCGACGTCCACCAAAGCTCCTCTGCTCCACAATGTCAACAACGATCCCGCACATCGACCAGCATGTCTTTATCGTCCCGTCGTTCACGCTCGAATGCGGGACGGAGCTAAAGGACGCCCCTGTGGCGTACAAGACCTGGGGGAGGCTCAACGAGGCCCGCGACAACGTCATGGTTATTTGCCACGCGCTCACCGGCAGCGCCGACGTCGAGGACTGGTATGTTTCGTTTTTATTTCCTCCTGTATCCGACGAACGAGCTAACACAAACGCCCACAGGTGGGGCCCCCTCATGGGGCGCAACAAGGCCTTCGATCCCTCGCGCTTCTTCATCTTCTGCGCCAATACCCTCGGCTCGCCGTACGGCTCTGCCTCCCCCATCACCCCCGACCCCGCGTCCCCTCTCCGCCGGCCGTACGGCCCCGCCTTCCCCCCCACCTCCATCCGCGACGACGTGCGCATCCACCTCCACGTCCTCCACGCGCACCTCGGCGTGCGCCGCGTCGCCGCCGTCATCGGCGGCTCCATGGGCGGCATGACCGCGCTCGAGTGGCCGCTATGCGCGCCGCCCGACTTCGTGCAGCGCATCGTCGTGCTGGCAACTAGCGCGCGGCACTCGGCGTGGTGCATCGCGTGGGGGGAGAGTCAGCGCCAGAGCATCTACAGCGACCCGGCGTATCGCGGGGGGTATTACTACGAGGTCGAGGGCGGGGAGCAGCCGCGGAGCGGGCTGGCGGCGGCGAGGATGTGTGCGCTGTTGACGTACCGGAGCCGGGACTCGTTTGAGCGGCGGTTTGGGAGGAAGGTGCATGCGGCGGTGGGGAAGCCTGCTACGCCGACGCCTACGTCGAAGGGTGGGCTGATGACGCCCCCCGCGTCGCCTGCGCTCGAGGCGGTGGATCTGCATAACGACGGGCAGCGCAGTCCCTCCTCCTCTTCAGCGCGTGACGTCGACAACAAGGACAACGACAGCAAGCCCGCAACGGCGCGCCCGCCCATCTTCTCCGCCCAGTCGTACCTGCGCTACCAAGGGGAGAAGTTCATCGCGCGCTTCGACGCGAACTGCTACATTCACCTCACGCGCAAACTCGACACGCACGATGTCGCGCGGGGGCGGGCCACTCCCTCCATCGCCGGGGCTGGTGACAATAATAACGGGGAAGACGACGGCGACGAAGGGGACGCCGCCCTCGCACACACGCTGTCCCGCCTCCCCCCGCGCGCGCTGGTGATCTCGATCCAGTCCGACGGCCTCTTCACGCCGCCGGAGCAGGCGCTGCTCGCGACGCACATCCCCGGGTCGGAGCTGGTGGTGGTGCCGAGCGGGGAGGGGCACGACGGGTTTTTGGTCGAGTTTGAGGAGATTAACCGGTGGGTGGCTGCTTTCTTTCTTCCTTCCCGTCGATACGTTTTTGCCCCTCTCCTGCGATTTATCTCCTTCCCCTCGCTTTATCCCCTTCTCGTCTTTTATCCCCTGTGATATCCCTTTGGTGCTGACGAGCCGTTTCCATAGGTGCGTCCTCAACTACCTGCGGCGCGAGTTTGCGGAGCTCTATGAAGAGAAACTCGAGGAGGTGGAAGGGGAAGACGACTTTGCCGTGAAGAAGGAGAGCGTGTTTGGGGAGGCGGAGGTAGATTTGGCCCAGTGGTAGCGGAGGATGGTAGAGGGTGTAGAAATTTGAAGCATTAAATGTTGTTATCGTTGTATGATTTTCTGTGTGTGCTATGTTAAGTAGAAGTAGAGTATGTAGGTGTATTGCTCGTACATAGATTCAGAAGTGGCTGTCTTGGTTCTTTATATTCCCTGAAGTCGGATACATTTCTTTCTCACCGGCATTTGAGCCTTTGTTTTTCACGCCTGTGAGGACTGTCTTTCTGCCCCTCCCAAATTTCGGAGAGGCGATTCAAGGTCCAAGGCTGCCTGCTGATCGCTGTCGGGTTCAATGCCTACGGCAGCCTACCAAACTGGGAACCAAAACGCTGAATGCTCAAACAGGAACTTTCTAGTCTCTCGCAGACAGACACTTCAATATTTTCTGATCTCGTTCCTCGATATATTGAAGAACTTTCATACCCTCGAGCATCTACATTGTTTCTCTTGTCAACTATGCCAATCCCGGAGCCGTTTTCACTGCCGAAGCTACCATCCATACTGCTCTGCCGTCCACCCGAACAGCTTTCCATCCGGCCCAAACGTGCTCACAATCCGCTCATTCCGGTCCAACCCCGTCACACGCACCACGTCCTCGGCACTCAACGTGGGCAACTAGAGTAGATAATCCGTCTCGGCGTCAACAACTTCAATATCGCATAAGCGGAAATCAAAAATACAATACGGACAGCAATATTCTCTTTCTGGCGCTCAATGTCGGCGCTCTTGGGGATGGCGACAACACCGCGCGCGAGATGCCACGCGAGGATTATCTGCGTCTGCGTCGCGCTGTACTTGGCTGCGAGGCCGACGATGGTCGGGTCGCTGCGGACCTGCTGCCAGCGCCCGGAGGGGCTGTACGCGGTGACCGCAATGCCTTTACCCCGGCAGTATTCGAGGAGTTCGGTCTGCGCCAGGTACGGGTGCATCCTGCCATTCCATCCAGGTGAGTGCCCCATAGTTTAAAACAATTCAATGACAGCTCCTCACTCAACCTGGTTCACGGCCGGAACGATCTTTGCGGTCTTGAAGAGCTGTTCGAGCCTGGATTGGCGTGAGTCCAGCACGAAATCCGGAACAGGAAAAGGCTAGCTCACGTCTTGATCGAAAAGTTGCTCACCCCGATGGCCCGAGCCCGTCCGCTCGTATGCAGAGCCTCCAATTCGGCCCATGTGTCGTTGAACGTCGGGGTATCAACCGTCTTCACATCTAAGAACATTTCACTGGGGCTGGTCGGTGTGTCGTATCCATCTATCAAATGGATGCGCAGATTTGTTGAATCATGACACATTCGAACGAAAATCAGGAGACTTGGCTTACTCGGATACTCGACCGTTTGAGGCCAGTGCAAGAGGTACTAGGCAAGGAAACAATGAGACGGTCACCTTGCTTACTTATTTGTGCAGCGCTACATACCAGATCAACGTAGTCCAAGCCCAGCTTGCGCAGACTTTCATCGAACGAACGCGCGACGTATTTCGGGTGGTGCCATCTATGTATTCAAAATTAATGGAACCTGGAAATGAATCCAAACCATAGGAACACTTGCGGGAGTTTTGTCGTCACGAAGACTTCTTCCCGTGGAACGCCTGAAGCGCGCAGGGCTGCGCCAAGGTACGGCTCCGTACCTAGGAAGTTGGAATCAGTTCTGGAATCAATTCACCAATGCTCATTGACACCATGAACTAAACTTGAACACTGACCATATATGTAGCCCGTGTCGAAGTGCCGATACCCTGCCTATAACAACAGAGAAGTCAACCAGTAACTCCGGGATACCCAGACCAGAAATTTGAAATTCCACTTTACTTTAAAGGCGGAGAGGAACCATCTCTCCGAGTCGGCCATACTCTCCAGCGTAAACTCGCTTGGGGTCGCTCCCAAACCTGCCAGATGGAACCGATCAATTCAATTTATGCATTCACACGGTTTGGCGTTGCTGGAACGGACCTATAGCGGGAATGAAAGCTCCAGTGTTTAGTTTTATCGAGGGAATCGCTGCCATGGGTTCTTCGAAGTGTTTATAGAGTAGTAGCCTCACAGAAAAGTAGCTGTATATTTGTAGTCTACCTGTTAGCGTAGTACTACGGAATAATTAGTCCGGTGGATTAAAATGTGAATATAAGTACGCACCTCAGTTACGGAGCAGAAAAATGTAAGTAAGATAAGAAAGATTAGATATACCGCTCACACGAATGGCAAACACTCATTGTCAGCTGAGACTGAAGCCTTATATTCACAAACGCAATGTTTGTCCTAGAGTACCAAAAACGATCGTTTGGCTTATATCACGCTTCACAGAAAAGCGAGGAAACCCACCAAAACTTGCTGCCGTGTGGTTGTGCCCGAACCCGAGGTCGACGCACTACTGGGTTTATCATGCTTGTCAAGAGCGAGAAAGCATAGTGTGCAGAGCTGCGTCGCGGGAGACTAAACAGAGGTTTTGTGTTGGCTTGAGTTCTGACACAGTCAGTCAAGAGCCAACACGAGCTTGCATGAGTACCTTGAAGACCAACTGAAGACGCGTGGAGGAGGCGATGAGATAGAAGAGCGTTTTCGAGTCAGACGCGCCTGAGGCCGTTTCTGCCGCTCCTAGTAATTTCAGAAACGTGATTCAAGTCTGCGTCCGAGTCCTGGTTGCTGTCGAGGTCAGTTAGCAGTACCCTCACAGCTATGTGTATGCTGGTCGCCGACTCCGAATTGAGGTCATTGCGGGTCACAGAAAAGCGATGAAAGCCGCAGAACGTGTTCCCGAACCCAAATTCGACGTAGCTGGCGCTGTCTTCGTCGTCGTCCGGGCCCGGGGTCGAGGTCGAGGGGCTGGATCTAACTTTGTCGATGGAAATGGGCCTAGTACTGACACGGACGTGGCGGTCGAGAACGAGAAAAGCGTTGAAAAGCAGGGTGTGCAGCGGCGGGAGGCGGTCGTCCGGCAGCTGCCCAGACGTTGTGCGTTGTATTTATCTCTGCAACGAAACCACACGTCATCACGCAGTGCTAAGTAACAGGCTTTCAACCCCAAGAGTAGCAGTGGCATACATATCCTGGAAACGCGTGACCAACACCCGTCGCGCGCAAAAGGCCTCTCGGGGGCGAGACCCACCTGCAGAAAAGCCCTTGACGAGCCGCATGTGGATCTGTTCGTCCGTCAGCGTCACGAGGGGCGAGACACGCGCCCGCGCAGGACGACGTGAGCGTTTCGCTGGGCTGGCGTGGTGGGGGTTGGCCAGGGCATGGGAACACGAGGAGGTGAAGCTGGGTGGGTTTTGAGGGGTGGAAGGCGGTGGTCTGAGGCGAGGGCGGCGGCGATGAGATAGAGGTAGCTCGCGGCTGCTGCGGAGGCGCCGACGAGCATTGACGCGCCGTCACGCTCACCGACACGTGATGTGACCCGTTCGTTCCTTTCTACGAATCGGACAGATTTTCGGACAGTCTCTGGAGGCGATTCAAGGACGCCGAGGGACGTTGTGCAAAGCCTCAAAAGAGTCTTTTTGTCCAGGACCAAGCCTGGGCTATCTTCACCGCCACAAAATATCTCCTCGTTCAACGTCTGAGGTTGGTGCTTTATCTTCATTCAATACAAGAAAAACTGATCCTTATATAAATCCTTTGAAAGACGCGCAGGCCCCCCAAGTATCGAGTCACTAAATGCCATCCAGCCAGGACAAAGACACCCTCTGACGATAAAGCGCCGCTCGACCGCACTTGTCTTGTCTTTTTCTTTTTGTCTTTCACAACAAATAAAGAAACCTACTCATGGATCTCGACGACGACGTGTACATGCGCGACGGCTGGCCCCGACTCGGACCCGCTGGAACGGGAAGACCTGGAGGTGCAGTGGAAGAGCTCGCAGACGAGTAATCGCGCTCTGGACTCGCTCATGCTTGAAGCGGCGCAGAACGCGCACGCCGTGGGGCGCGGTGAGTGCCACTCCTACCTCCACTGCGACCATTATGAGGGTGCTAATGCCAGTTTGCTTTTGTAGCGAGGGGCTGGAGCACCCATTCACCCTCTCCCCGCGCGGCCGCTTCCACCTCGCGCACCGTCTCCGCGCCGACGCTCTTGTTCTTCGATCCCCACCCTCCCCAGCCCCAGCCACCCGCCTCTACACCCTCTACCACTGCCGCTGCCCCCTCCTCGCGCCGCCGCGCGCGCGCCACCCCGCGCGCCGCCAGTCTCAGCTTGAGCAACGGCTGCCGGCGTAAATATCAATATGGGCACGCCGACGACCGACCCGGCGCAGTTCATGAAAATCCTCGTGGGCGTGTCGAAGCAGGCGAACCAGAACGCGGGGATACCAGCGCCGGCGGGTAAACGCACGCGGCAGGGTGTGAAGCAGAGTTCGAAGCTAGTGACGAATAAGACGGGGACAAAGGGCAAGGAACGCGAACACCGCGCGCCGCTCTCGCGCACTTCCTCCTCCGTCTCGATCTCGCCGTCGTCCGTGTCCATCTCGCCCTCCTCCGTCTCGTCGCCAGGCTCGAACTACTCGTTCCTCTCTCCCTCCACGTCCGGGTCGGCGGACACGTCGATCACGAGTCCCGAGCGCGAGGAGGCGGTGCGGGGGTCGGGTCCCAGCAGGCGGGCGGGCAAGAATGAAGCGGAAGGACTGGGGTTGATGCCGCCCCCGCCCGTCCCGCAGAAGCAGAAGCACGCCCGCCTCCCCGCGCTGGACGTGTGCGTCCCGTCGCCCGGACGGAGTGTCAAGGTGGAGCAGTCCCCGGAGGCGCGGCTGCATCCGCTCTTGCAGCAGCAACAACAGAAGCAGGCAAAGGGCGCACCACCACTGCGAAATTCAAGTAACGCGCCCGCCGTGCGCGCCGCACCACCCCAACACAATACGCCTATGCCTGCGCCCGCCGCACCACCAACCCCCACTCACACCGAAACACAATCCCAATCCCAATCCCAATCCCAATCTCAGCCCGCCCCCCCGCGCCCGCGCGCGTCCTATCTGGGCATGCGGCGCACGCACACCGCGCCGTCCGCTGCTGCAGCTGGTACTGGCGGGATGTCGTCGTCTCAGTCGGTGCGCAAGTTCCGCCCGCCGCTGCTCAATCCGGAGGCGGCGCTGGCGGCGGCCGCCGGTGGCGGGGCGCAGGTGAAGACGGAGGGGCGCGTCTCCGCTGCCACCAACCCCCCGCCCGCCGCGCGAACCAATCCCCCACCCCCCGCACGAGCGCCCGCACCCGCCGTACCCGTGCCTGTGACGCCGCAGTCCAAGCCGCGGCAGCCCCAGCCCGCGTCGTCGCCGTGGTCCGACACGAGCTTCGACGAGCACAATACGAGCTTTGATCTGGAGGAGCTGGAGAAGGTTATGCGGGAGTATGATGATTGATCGAGCGTTCGTGGTGTTGTGGTGTTGGCGTTGGTGGTATCGGCGGCGGGATTGGAGTGGAGGATTTGACAACGAGTGATTGGGTGAGGCATAAAATATGGGTAGGTATTTAGTAGGTAGGTACAAGTTAGGTAGGTGGCACACTGTATATTATCATTGATTTTTTGGTTTCCATTTGGACTCGGAGTGTGGATGCGCTAGCGCTCAAATCAGACTGGGTGGCTTCGAAGTTCATCTTACTAGTAGACTTGAATTCAAAGCGTCGGGTAGCAGCGGGCAGCCTCGAACCGAGATTTCCTTTTCTGGCCTGGGTGAAAAAAATCTGTAACGGTTGGGCGCTGCGGCACCGCCCGTCACCGATAAAAATCCTGAAACAGATTTACGCGGTGTTCACTCCAGATACCTAGGGCCCGGAACGTAGGACAGGACATGCATCAAGGCCTGGCAGGCATTGCTGTGTAGATAACCTGTGTAGGGCGCTAATCGGTTATCGGCCGCCCACCTACAAAGCGGCGTCCACCATTATTCGGCCAACAAAGCTGCTTTGACCCCGCTGCCACCCCAAAATTATCCTGCGTCCACCATTGTACGCTCCGTATATATACACAGGCTGAAAGCGAACACAAGTGCCACCTAATCCCCATCCGCACTCATTACTTTCGCACTGTTAAATTCGAACCCATCTACACATACCACCCGAGATAACCATGTCGACGCTCGAGCTTATCTGGGACGCGCAGAAGCGGTACAAGCTCTGGTCGTGGACGAACGGCAGCGTGCACTACGTCGCGCACTTCATCCGGCGGCTCGAGGGGCGCGACAACGTCTGCACCGTGCGCATCGGCGAGCGCGGGACCCCGCGCGAGCCCAGGGGGAATCGGGACGAGAGCGCGGCGGTGGGGATCGTGAAGCTCGCGTTTACGCCCGCGGAGTCGGACGCGCTCGAGCGCGAGGCACAGTGTTACTCGCGGATGCAGAAGCTGCAGGGCGTCGCGGTGCCGCGGTGCTGGGGGCACTTTCGCGGCAAGGTCGCGGGGGCGGAGATGTCCTGTCTGGTGATCGACTATTGCGCAGGCGTCCCGGGGGAGCATATGCACGATCCGCAGTGAGTTTTCTTGATCACCGTCTGCCACTGCGGTAATTGAGTTCTGATTTTTCGCCGCTTTTGTTAGCCGCAAAATAATGGCCGCTGCGTATGCGTTGCACGCTCACGACGTTATGCACGGCGATCTGCTGGATGGCAGACACTTTGTGAAGAGCGGCCGGAAGATGTTCCTCGTCGACTTCGCCGCGGCCGTTCCACACAAGTGCGAACATGGCCGGCAGGTTTACGCACCGGACGGACGGTGGGTGATAGGTGTCTGTCCTGAACTGGCGGCACTGGAACGTATCCACGGAGTCCACAGATAGAGGTGGCCTGCGGCGCTCGAGTCTTTGTCTGGGATGGAGGGAATAAGTAATCTATAGGAGGGGTAATATGTCGATGCGGTTGAACCGCACTTGTATCTCTACGCTGTATGTATTTCCGCTGTGGATCGAAATCAGGACAACTTGAATTCTGAACGACCGTCGAGGATAAAGAAGAAAATCGTGAAACTCCGGGGTTTCAGTGGGAACGGGCAAAAAAAGAACCCTTGGAACGCCGATGAAAGAACTGCTGGCGTGGACACAAATCAGCAGTGGGAGAGCCCAAGAGCCGGCACTTGCCGAATGATGCGATCGAAATAACGGCACGAAGCTTCAAGCTTGCTTCCAACCACCACCAACCACCATGGCTTCTCTGTTCTTCTCCACAATAGAGGTTACGCGCCAGGCTTTTTATCGCTCTAGTCTATCCTATGCCATCGTGAACCTCAAGCGTAACTCCATCCTAGCAGTGCTAAAGGATGTCATACTAATATCGTGACGTTCATAGCCATCGTTCCCGGGCGTTAGTGTCATTCTCGTTTCGTCGCAATCGTGGCCAACTTTGCCTTTCTTCAGATGTTCTGGTTCTTCCGACAAGGCATGTTCCGCGCCTCGCAGATCTGAGCGGTGGGTATTACTTGACACTGTTCGCCTGAAATACTTACCGATTCATCAGAACCGGAGCTGGCCTCCTTAATGGGCGCTGTCCAGAAAGTCGGCTCCGTCATAGAGCGCGTCTACGGAGCTGACGCACTTACCGTCGCGTGCCAGGTCGGATTTTCATCGCACGTCTTAATACCCACGTTGATTTAGTTTTTTTTTTAATTTCATTCAGGACGGCAAAGCAGCGGGACAAAGTGTTCCCCATGTGCACTTTCACCTATTACCACGCAAATCCGTGGGCGACAAGTTCTCTGGGAAAAATAACGACCAGGTCTATCCTGCACTTGAAAAAGCCGAGGCCGAGATGGCCCAGCCATTCAAGGTAGATGCAGACGAGGACCGTGTTCCCCGGTCGATGGAGGAGATGGAGAGCGAGGCCGTTTGGTTGAAAGGTTTTTTCCCTGTAGAGGACAGCCAGTGAGACTCTTGATACTCTACGACGATTCAAGTATTTCGGTGATTGGGAGTGGTAATCACCAAGCGGCGGAGGTTGGTGTTTTAGAGATGATCTTGGCCCGCACAGAAACTGCAGAAAGTCCAGTACTTATGCTTAACATCTTGTCAGTTCTACTACTGTGGGCTGAAAGCCTGGATACGCACCGAGTTGAACCAATAGATTTCATGCGCAAGGCTGCTGCTAACGATGACTTCCTTAGCCCGTGAGTGGTGGAAGAGTAGTTATGGGCTCACCGATCAGTTGGTGGAGCAAAAGAAGCAGCTTGGAGCGAACCTGTCCCAAATCTCCACTTGTGGTTCGAAATTGGTTCGCTCCTTGGCGGCGATCATAAAAATCGGCAATCAAATGTCCACCGGGATTCCCGGTTTCTGCTGAATCAGCTGCCTACGAGATGATTCAGATTTATACCTCTCCACGACCACCGCCCTTCGCCATCCTTCGCCCCCAATGGAAGCAAAGCTCAAAACCCCGACGTGTTCACGCTGCAAAATTAGGAAAATTGTGTGTGCATTTGCATCTTCGAGCAATCTGGGATATGAAAGCTTCAATAGCGCTGTGATGGCTCAGAACCCTGCTCTTCGTGTTCCGCAGCTGCAGCATCCTGCCAGTATGATGCTCACGCGAAGGAGAGCAGGTTTGGATTAGAGCTGCGGAAGGGTCAGGCGTGTCTAGCATGTCGGTGAGTGGGTCCTCATCGAAAAAATACTTTCCTTATTCGCATACGTCAGACGCAAGAAAAAGGTGCGCTGCGCTGGTATTTTATCGCAGTTTTTCTGACCTACTGTGCAGAGATGTGATGGACAATTGCCCTGCCGCACGTGCGCGTCCGGAAGAACGAAGATTTGCGAATATCCGGACGGGATCATTGTGACGCTACCTCTGCAGAAATCGGATGGACAAGCGGTACGGATCGATACGCTCTCCAACGAGAGCCCGTCTCCCGATGCGCCGCGTGTTTCACGCAAATCATCTAACATTGCCTTCACTGCCTTCTCCAATAACTCGTCCGAGACGTCTGGCTCTTCCACCAGCGGGTCGCCCCATCTTCCAATTAGATCTACTCCATCGAGCAGTGCCGAAGACATGGCCGTTGATATTGGATCTCCGAGCCCTTTCGCCCATCCTGAAATTACATCCCAGCCGGCGAATTACACGTCTTTGGCTGAACTCTCTCAAGCGCAAGTCTTCCCCCCCCTCCGATTTAGTTACCCACCTAACGAACAGTTCTTGCAGACGTGATTCGTTTCTGGATAATACTGGGAAACATAACCTTGTCGCCCCCGAGATACCTATGGACAACGGACTCGCAGCCGACTCTGACCGCCCTTCCTCGAATCCGATCCCCGAATTCTTTAAGCTCAAAATCCTGAAAGAAGTACCGAAAACCGACTCAGAGGAATTGTCCGGGCTGTATGTTACACACAGCTGTTCTCCGCAATGTTGCTTACCAATTCAAAACTCGCCAACATAGACGAACGTTATTCATATATCATCGCGCCCAGCTAGGCCTAAGCGTGCCGAATACCACTTTGACCGCGATACAGAAAGGAACCCCGGACGCCACGCTACACCCTGGGCTTCTTCATGCATGTCAGCTATTGGGCTATATGCTCGCGCGCCAGCTGAACCAAACCAACTACTTTTGCCGGCCCGGGGAAAGCGAGCGCGAAGCCGAGCAGCTAAAGCTCACCTTCGATGCTATAGACTGCACCGAGCTAGTCGTTTGCCCACCACCCCTGGCCTTCGTGCAGACCGCCAATCTCGTCTCGCTCTACTTCTTCACCAAGGGCGATATCGCCCGCGCACGAGAGCTGATTGTTATGGGCAACACCTTCGTACGCACGCAAGATCTTGATTCGATGGCTGACTCGCCATCCGCCGAGTCGACTCGCTCGGAGTTTCAGGTGATGCCGACGACGGAAATTGCAGAGAGGCAAGCTGCTGTGGCGCAGCTGGTCTTCCTCGATTTGTTGTATGCTATCATCCTCAAAATTCCCAGCATCATCGACCCTCTTCTGCGCGAGAGATTCAAGAAACTAGTGGTGAGTAAAGTGCTGAATCCTAGCTATCGCTCTGATCTCGGGTGCGCTGCACAGGACCACCCGAACGTTCACGCCGAAATTAATTACGTTCGCGCTAAGAGCGCGTTTCTTATGTACGAAACACAGAGACTTACAGTGCAGTGGTTGCGACAACCCGGTCTTGGTATGTCGTCAAACACTTCTCCCGCAATGCGCTGACGCGTGTATTGCATTGCAGACGAATCGGAAATTGTAGTGTGGCAGCAGACCTACTGGGATGTCATGGAGGCGCTTGACGCTCATCGCAGCTTCATTACGGTGACGCTCACGAGGCTGGCTTTCTGCCCGATATTGCGCACGTTGGGGCTTAGTCTGAAGGTGTGCGCAGTAGTCGTGTTAACGGGCACCGCTGCCCTCCTCTCACTCTTCTCGGCCGACCACCCTGAATTGCGGCAGAAGAAATACGCCGCAATCACAGAGATCATCAGCATCTCGAGTCTATTCACTGACGAGGACTGTCAGCATCTGGACCCCATTCTGTCGGTGCGTTTGCGGTGTTCTTTCCTGATCGAACGCGATTGTGCTGAGCGGACACAGTCATGCTGGACCGCGATTATTGGGACAATGGATCAATGCATTTCAAGTGGCCCTGAAGCAGTGGCGTGCAGTATGCACGATTTACCTGCCATGGCGGATATGATTCGAAAGCAGAACAAGGTCCTGCAGCAGATTATGCCGTTTGCGGTTGACGTATGATATATGCGGTTCAATGCAACCCTCTTTAATAATGGCCTATTTCTGCTTCGAGCTTTGCTGGGTTCTGTACTGGTCGAACTGGAGGCACCCGCGGCCGAAGGAATTACCTCTCCGGTTGTTCGATTTTCTTTCATCCCTTCCCAATGTGATAGACGCGCTTTTGGATTGGGGTGAAGCACGGAAGAACCGAACGATTGAACGAATGAAGGCCAGTGGCGACCGCTTCTAATAAATTCTGAATATCTATTATCTACACGTCGCTATTCGCGTGAACCGCCCCCGAATGAGACTTGTCAAAATAGGCTTCCACCGCCGCTCGAGCCGTCCCAAGTTCCGTGACTGTGGTAAACGCCAAGGCGTACAAATCGATGGTGTTGACCAGCACAGTGAATCCCTGTTTCAGCCTTTCTTCCAACATGAACGCGCCCAATGCAGCGCCGACGAGCGACTTCTTGTATTTCTTGGACATGGCAGTGACACGGCTTATTGCTGCCACAAACTCAGGTTCTTCGCCAACGAACCCAATTGACATGCCCATGTCTAGACGCAGGTCTCCGGCTGCGAGTTTGCTGTTAGATTCCATTACTGGATGTCCATTCTGCGCCCAAAAACTCACCACCGATCATGACCGCGTCAACTTCCTTCCATTTGCATGATAGAATCTATGTTCTGGATTCCCACCCGTGATTCGATTTGGGGTATGATTGCAACATGTTTGTTCGCAAGACTGAATACCGATTCTCCTTCCGGTGTCGCGTCCGTTAAGCCTGGGAGCTGTGGCGTAATATATCAATAATGATCACAGCGCCTACGAGATGAGAGACTAACGTATGTGAAGGGTGGGTAAGAACGGTGTCCAGCTGGTCTGTTCAAGATCAGTTAGCATGCCAGAACAGGCCCGGAATGCAGCGCTTACGGGAACCGACAGGCGCCCGCGACCGCCGCTATTTCCTCGACGGTCTCGATATGCGGAATGATTATACCTCCAGCTCCAGCGTCCAGGCACCATGCCTGATCGGGGTCATCAGCACCTAGAGTGAACTAGCCGAATCAACAACTTTCCATATACTCGAATGCGGTCTTGCTTGGGACACGGACGATGGGGATCATCCTTCCCGCCGCTCTCGTGGTTAATGATTTGTATCACATCGACGAGAAGCTTCTGGGACCACGCGACATGTTCGGCATCCTATGAGCAACAATGAATTGCCTGCGCTTGGGTGATAACCGCGATGAAGCGCACTATCCAGATCCAATCCGCACCAGTCACCGCTAGCGTTTTCGCGACCTGTCTGCTGGGGAAGGACAAGACCTGGCCCAAAAGAACCTTGCCAGAGCGGATTAGGCCGCGCATATTGCTGGATTGCTGCCGGGTAGGTGCCCCCCATGACGCCTGAGTAGACGGGTCGACAGTGAACTTCAAGGTGGATGTGCCGCTGGACATTCTGCTGAGTGGGAAGAGCGATGGAGAGTGCTATAGATAACAATCGATATGGAGCCTTTTTAAATAAATTTAGCGTCAACCCATTCAACAATAGGGTCGATCATCGGCGGTGACTGAGTAATGCCCGACTGCCTTGATGACCGAGTTTTGCGAGGTACGTAGGTCGGCGAGGGTGACAAGGCGCAGGGCAGCGGCTTCCTGGGTATCCTGCTAATCACCGAGCCCACCGAGCTATAGAGAACTTTATCCCATTAGCCGCCTTGCCGAGTTGGAGCATTGTCAGCAAGCGGCACTCGGACGACGACGGACTCGGAGCTACGAGTATGCCGGTCTTTATTGTTGGAGAAAAGAACACATGCAAAGAACGTGTTTTCGGCCGAGAAAAAATGCGCAGAACCACTCGACGTACTGCCTAAGAGCATCCTGGAAGCTACTTCTGATGTTCAACCGACGCATCGAAGACTTTCAAAAACTGGATGATGCAAATGTCATAAATGTCGGTCGGCCTGCAGTCAGTCAGCACTGGCCGAAGAAGAAATTCATAGAATCGGCTTACAGACCAATTCTCGGTGTTTTGTGGAGTACCGATATGCGCTGACCGTAGTCCCCCAAGTGAGAGCCAGCTGATGACAGTTAGAGACCTAGCCGGCCGCGCGTCGGGGAGCGTCGGGGTCACAATCTATTTCCAGTCGAAATGATTCTGAACGAGCGACTCGGAGTGCCTTTGCACGGCAATCGTGGAGAGCCCATAAAAGATCGTACCGAAATCCCCAGCTGCAGCTCAGAACCCCCCCCGTCGCCGTAAAATTTCTCGCATTGAACCTGGTGTCGAAACGGTTCAAGATGCGAACCTCCGGAAAACAAATTCACGCGCCTAAAAGTGCTGGTTAATAGATGACAACTTGAGGTTGCCTGTACACCTTGATGTAAAGCCTCGACGTGACCCGAATCCATTCCTCGATTTGAGGACAACTGTAGTCTCTCGCAGCCAGACTTCAATATTTACTGAACTCGTACCTCGTTATATTGAAGTCTGTTATCAAGCGGCGGGTCCGATCAGAGTAAAAGCTTGTTAATAATCTGCACAGCCATTGACACTTTCGAGTTTTGTGCCTACAGACTCAATACTAAGACTAGATTTTATAGCAATACACTCATGGAAGTCCAAACCTCCTATCTGCTTGAATTTTTTTGATATGCTGCGGAACGGGTGGTAGAAATCCTCAAATATATCATGTGACTGTGCGCTCTGCTCAAGTACCGAACCCTGAATAGTGCTCTAAAATGCTGAATAAATTCCAGAAGGCATGGAATGGTAAGGAAGCTCTTTTAGTCGTTGAAACACGCAGAAAATTGACAAACTGCCGTATCTGTTTTGCAAACGGCTCGGTCCAACTCGGTCCTAAAGCTGCAGGCCCAAATTATCCCAATGCACAAGCAACATGGGAGGGCATACTAAATCGACATGTAATGTCAATGCGACCTCGCAGCTGTGGAGGAGATGTAGAGACTCAGATCTAGAGCTACTGTGGATCTGATGTTCACATAAAGCAAGCTGTGCCGACCCGTCGACGCTCGAATCTTCGACAGGTAGTTATGGCAAAAATCACCCAAAAAAACAGTGCTAGGCCTGGCTACCTTTGCTTGACCCTAGAGAGCTTTGAAATTTGAAGATGGTGGGCGCTGGGATATGATGCCATCATGGATCTCATTCGGCCCGAGCTCCGTTGATCCATCAATTTGTCCTGTGCTCGCCACCCACGCCGCGGTGGTCAAGTATACTCTTCCACGCTTGCCAATGAACACCTGAATACACATACACTATTCCGATACGGTCCAGTCCACGTTCGACGTTTAACCTCCATCCATTCCTAATTCCAGCTACATTGGTGTCTGCTCATTTTTGTTTCTCGGAATCGGTGATTTCGACCCGGAAAGATCGTTGACTTGCACTACCACTTACCTCCACTGGCAGTAAAGGTCTCTCCGGCGACATCACCGAATGTAAGAGTCGAGACTAGGCTGGCTAACTAATGACCCTACAGTGTCAGTGATGTTGCGCCATTGTGGCCGCATCTGACGACAGATCAATTTCACTTAAAAGAAGCAGTGTGCAACTTGAAGCGGACGTCTCTTTTCTCGACGCCATGTTCAGTCGTCGTCTTCTTCTCTCGCTATCCGTGGTCCCATTACTCTCGGGGGCTTCACAGCATCCATTCCACAACGAATTAGACGAGCCAGAAGGTTATCAGTTCAAGTGGCCAATAAATAATGTGGCGATTATAGGTGCTGGAGTCAGGTCAGTCGATGTACCCTCATTTCCAGGGATCCAAATTCAACGTCGCCAGCGGTTTGATTGCGTACCGAGAACTCAGCGGAGCAGGGTTTGCGCGTGTCCGGGTATTCGAGCGTGATGACGTGCCAGGTGGCAACTGGCACTATACGGAAGAGACTCCGCTAGAAGCCCCCATTCCGAATGCTGATCCTTCAGTGGGAGATTTCGTTCCGTCGTTGCCTCCTAAGGGATCATCGTTTCCGGTGGAGAAGTATTATTCGAATGGTGAGGCACAGTGGAGGGAACACAGAGGCCCAAAGCCTGTCTGGGAGTCGCTAGAGAGCAATGCTCCGGCGGTATGTTCACCCCCTTGTTCGTGCATCCACGGTTACTGAAGTGAAATATCTAGCCCATACAGCAGGTGAGTCAATGTGCGGCAAACTGGTGTAGTGTATTCAATATGGGCGATTAGATCACCCAAATTCCTTGGCCGCCTGGGACTCCCTGGCGTGAGTCAAGCATTTGATACATCATTGCAAACCTAAAGTGCGTATTAGATCTGCCTCATCCGAACCCTTGCCCGCTACCTGCGCGCATTTGCCTCGTTCCATGGCATAAACAGCAACGACCGGAGCCCAGACGTCGCATACAACACACGCGTCGAGCTTGTGGAAAAACGCTACGACGAGGCTGGGCAGGAGCGCGGTTGGACATTGACGCTTAAGCGGCTGGAACAAGTTGCACCGAAGTTGACGAAGGCTACGTGGTGGACTGAGGTAAGTGGAACTGATTCGGTAAAGTTAGTTGCATCTTCACTGACCGTAACTATAGGACTTCGACGCCATTGTCGTTGCGACGGGACGGTATAAACGCTCCCAACATTCCTGCTATCCCTGGCCTTGCGGACTGGGCGAAGAAATTCCCTCAGAGCCATCAGCCATTCTCGCGAGTATCGTCGCCCACAGCCAGTTCACGGACAAGACAGTTCTGGTAGTGGGAGGAGCGGTTAGTGCTCTGTCAACCATTTCTGCCACGGCTCGCGGTATTAATTGGCCACTAGACGAGCGGGGTCGAAATATCCAGAGAAGTCAATCTTCACGCAAAGAAGATTATTCAGTCCGTACGGGTACGTCGCCCATTTTCTATGATGTTACGACCCTCAATAAATTGTATCTTTGTCGACAGCCAGCCGAACCCTAAACTCCCATACGAAGCCGGGCGCCTGCAGCTCCAGCGTCTGCCGGCGAACGTCAGTGTTGTGCCGGAGATACGGCGCTTCCATGCATCGAACTCCAGTATCGAGCTCGTCAATGGAACGGTGCGTCGACACAGAATTTTCTTCTCTGAAGGATCTAAACGCTAAGAGATCAGTTTTTGGTCGACGTCGAGCGCGTGATATTTGCGACTGGATTCCGCTATTCTTTCCCGTTCCTGCCTCAATTTCCACAACTCGTCGTCCTCGTCCGCGCATCCCATTGTCACCGACGGGACCCATCTGCGCTCGCTGCATGAAGGACTTCTTGTATATCGAGGAGCCAACGATCGGATTCCTCAGTAGTGCGTGAAGAAACCCATTTAAACGCTAATGCTCGAGTAACTGGTTTCCCTCCAGTGAACTGGGGCATGCAGTCGTTCACCTACTCCGAGTACCTGTCCCTCGCTCTCGCGAAAGTGTGGTCGAGGAAGGCGATCCTTCCCGGAACGGCAGAGCTGTGGCGGATATATGACCGCCGGATAAAGATCGTGGGGGATACGGACGACACCTCCAGTTCCTGGGCGGAGAACGCACAGCAGGTACGTCTCAACTCATTTCATAAATTAGTGTTGGATTCACGAGCTGCGGTAGCTAACATCCGCTTCTTTGTCGGATGGCTGAACGACGCGGCTGTCAAATTCGGGGGGAAACAGGTCCGTCCCGCTTCCATTTCTTGCTTGTATGCCATTAAACCGACCCTCGCAGATCGACGGGCAATCACCAGAGTACGTGCATGTAAACTCCAGAACTAGTTGCGAACACTGACCGCGTTTATCTCAGTTTGCCCCAGATTTCGACCGTCTGGCAGCAGGCACAGTATGGTGTGGTTTTCGCTCAGCAGCCGAATCAAACCCTGAGTGCCTTGGACTGGGTCCATGGAGAAGATTGGTAATTTCGGTTCAGTCACTTAGATGTAATGTCAGCTACCTTCTACATGATACAATTTTTTTCTGCATCTAGGCAAGTCTGGGCAAGTGCCCTCAAGTATTTGGCGCGAGGCCGCCGAATTAAAAGCTATGCAAACGTGAGCCGAGGCTTCGAGCAACACTCAGTGGTGCGAATTGCTGCTTTAGGGATTCGGAGTCCAGGTGGCAAGCTTTCACACGTTCAGACGTTCACGTATTTTGACAACAGTTCTCGGACTGCTTTGGAACACTGGCGGCAACGACTCTTCCGTTTCAACGTTTCCTCCCAAAACGCTTAGTTACTTAAGTCGACGATCACAGTACACAAAATTCGAACAGCCTCCTTGAAGTGACGAATTGTGGATGTCGGCAAGACGTGATTTGGCGCGATCGTTGTAGTCGAAGATAACGGAACTTTCGTCTTCGCCTTCGAAATGCCGCCAATCATATGACTCCCATGACAGCGATGGCACAATACACGCATATTATTGCGCGAATGGCGCAAGAAACTAATGCGTTCAATTCTTAGTACTTAGGCGCTGCCGCGGGCTTTCGTGTATCCCAGGGCCACTATGAGTGCGCCTGCAATTAAGACTACTGAGACCGCCTCCGACTCCCCACCGCCCCTGCATTATGATTCAACGCAGGCTCCCAAGCCGTCGTGGCTGGGATATCTGTGGGATACCGCAGATGTGAGTGCGCAGGAACGGCGGCTTCTGTTTAAGGTGGATGCATCCTTGCTGCTTTTTGCATCTGTAGGGTGGTCTTGATTTTTTCTTCTGACGGAACTTTGATTATTGTCTTAGCTGGGTTATTTCATCAAGAATCTTGACCAGGTGCGTGTACCTCCCACCGCGTGAATTCCAATTTAACAGATAGCGCGGTAGACTAATATTACGAGCGCGGTGAGTGCTCTGGCCTCAGTGTAATGTTCCACCGCCTGATACATGTTCCCAGTTCTTCGCTGGATGAAGGAAGATCTGTGAGGACCATCGTTTATCCCCTTCATTTCGCTAATTTATTTTCCAGGAACATGAATGGAAACGAACTAGTTTACGCTACTTCGTACTGGACTGCGGGGTGGGCCTCTTCCAACGTCTCAATAAACGTCATGCTTAACAACGCTCTAGCTATGTTATCGGCCAAATACCGTCGAACTTTGCTGCTTACCAGGATTTCTCCTCGATACGTCATCCCGACGGTAAGTCTCGGGGAACATTTTGTAGTGTAATGCTTATTCGGGCAGCTTGAATTTGCTTGGGGGCTGGCGACGCTAGGGACATATTCAGTGAAAAACGTTCAGTCCCTCTATGCGCTGAGGTTTTTTGGTTCGTTTCTTTGAATCGAATGAAACCCCTTCCTGATCCTCACGACAGTCGGTTTGTTCGAATCCGGGTTCTACCCGGGGATGCACTACATTCTGGGCTCCTGGTTTGTCTATTCTGAATCAAAACGCCGCCGCCGAACATATCTCACAGGTACACGCCGCGTGAACTGGCGAAGAGGTCCACGATATTCTGGGCCTCCGGTTCGCTCGGGAGCATGTTTTCTGGATTCTTGCAAACTGCGGCATACAATAATCTTAACGGAGTTCATGGGTTGGAGGGATGGAGGTATGATACTCTCTCGACCGTCTGTTTGCGTTTCAGTTTCTAATTCAACCCAGATGGCTGATGATCGTTGATGCTATTGTGTATGTGTGAGCCTTTCCGAGGCACCGAAGGCTAACACCCCCTTCCAGTACTATCCCAATCGCCCTCTTCGGATTCATTTTCCTGCCTGACCTGCCATGGGGAGCGAAGCCTTCCTTGCTTCTTAGTGACGAGGTATTTGACTCGACTCTAGCGAAGTTCTGAAATAACCTCTCTGTAGGACATTGAGCTTGCCCGTGCTAGAATGCGAGCGATTGGGAGGAAAGAGAGTGAGCCGTGGAGTAAAGCAAAAGTCGGTGAATTCTTTCTATTCGATCTTTCAGGACTTATGGTGCGGTGACCAGCTGCGACGAATCTTCACAGGATGGTATATATACATCCTCCCGATTGAATATGTGCTCTGGAACAACGGCCCCGCCCAGTCACCCATGCAATACTGGCTCAAGAGCTTCAACGTCAAACCATTCCCCGTTCCAGGAGTTTCTTATACCGTCTCACAAATCCAATTACGTCGGTGCATCTCATACGGACCCATGATACTTCAAATAATCCTGCTCTTACAGTTCCGCTCCCCGCGACCGCTATCTTCTTCGTCACAGCCTTGACTCTGGCATGGGTCAGCGATGGTCCCGCCAAAGGTAAATGAATTACGACCTGTTCGCTCGAATTGACAGAGATATTCATAATTTTGTAGGTCGTAGATGGCCGTTCATCATCGCAGGGGCAATTACGACTTTGATTTTTGACATCATATGGCTGTCGATGCCTCTATACACACATCTCCGCGGTCATTTCGCATATTTCTACCTTATGACACTCGGGGTGCGTCTTGAAAAAACCCGGCGGGGCATAATCATTCTAACATTCGTTATTACAGACCACCGCCGGGCCACTGATCCTTAATTGGATTAGTGAAATCACACAGGCAGACGTAAGGCGTTGTATTGCACGCCTCCGATTCAATGAAACTCAAACATTCCTAGAATGAACTGCGGGCCATTTGTGTCGCATTAGGAAACGATCTGGCCTACGTCGTTCAAGCCGTGGCCCCCAATTTCGTTTGGAAGACGACTGACTTTCCCCGTGCAACGAAAGGATATCACTGGTCTATTAGTATGATACGTTCCTTCTCTGCTGCGGACTTGACTCAACATCATTCTAGTTCTGCAGGTCCTGCTGAGTAAGTCTTCTGTTTTTCGGGCTAGTTGAACTTCTCGCCGACTTACTAACGCTGTTCGTAGTCACCTGGACGGGTCTAGTTCTTTACCTTCTTCGCCGGGACAGAAAGAAGGCTGCCGCCCGAGATTTCAACCGAGGTGGAAGGGAAACGATTGGAAGTCTGGAGTCGGGCCAAGGAACAGTTCATGTACCTGGAGCAGATCTTCCGCGTAAAGTAGACGAGATTATGACTTACTGAAGAGAAATGAACCAATTTTGACGACTTTTCGGAGACTCGGATTGACCAGAGAGAGATCTGTCAGCGACATGATATCCCGCCATCGGGATATTTCCAATACCAGGCCAGGCCAGGTCCCACGCAGGCCAGTATCAGTACGTAGTGATAATGTATGCTACATATCCCGGTGATAGGATAATTAAGATAATCTCCAGCGCCACCGCAGCGCCAGGTCCCGCGGCGCGCCGCTATCTGTACGTAGACACAAGGCGTAATAATACTATCCAGCGTCGTGCGGTCCTATAGGCAGCTTGCAATTACTACTACAGCGGATCACCGGCCCAGATCTTCCTTTTAATAGTCAACGAAATTGCGCTATATATCACGAAACCGTCGACATACTTTCTCAAGTCATCTGTTCTTATCATAAGAACCAAGTAAGAACGCTTTCTGCCTCAATTTCGGAGCCATATTGCGTGCTTTCAAGGAAGCTTTGTAACGCCAAATTCAAGAGTATTTAGAGGCTCGATATTCGAAGAACAATACCACTAAGAGTTCACAATGTCTCCCGTTGCAACCGAAACTACCACCCCCCGCCCCTGCTCACGAGGTTGTTAAGCCCGGCAATAACCAGCCGGTTTACCCTGAGGAGAGCGCGACCTTCAAGCGCCCACCGGCAAACACTCTCCGGCGCTACGAGAAAGCGGGGATCGACCTCTCGAGTGAGTCAGCAAATAGCATCCCGTGAATTGGGTTGAACGGTGCAATGATGCAGACGGATACCCCTACCTCCCCAACAAGCCTGAATTCGTGCAGGATGTCGAGAAACTGCAGACTAACCTGCGGAACTACGTTGACCCCGGTACCCGGGCGGACCCCTGAGAAGAAAGCGCTCTTTGGCGCGGCCAAGGAGGTCAGGGATCTGTCGATCCACATCGGAGTGCGTTGGATTTGTTTCTCCAGTACTTGGCGGAAAGGCTGATACGTTTGAACCAGACCGAAATTGTTGGCCTGCAGCTTGCCGAGTTGACCGACCAGCAGCGCGATGAGCTCGCCCTTCTTGTTGCGTGCGTAGCTTGCGTTCCGTTCTCCCTTCCGAATCCCTGACAGTCCGTCCCGATAATAGCGAGCGCTCCGTCGTCTGTGTGTATCCGTGCTGCTCAGATTTCCCTGGCTGACACCCACACCAATATAGTCTTCCGTGACCAGGATCTTTCCCCGCAGAAGCAGAAGGAGCTCGGCGTCTACCTCGGCGACGGCGAGATCGAGATCCACCCGCAAGTTCCCCAGGTGCCCGGCGTCGAGGGAGTAACGCTCATCTGGGAGAAAGCCCGCGAGTATCAAACCAAAGTACCCAGAGGTTTCCGTAACGCGTATCCCTCTGGCAGCTATGGATGTGCGTATTTCTTTTCACCCAAGTTTGTTGAACTAACATCGCATCATTCTAACAGGGCACACCGACCTCGTTCACCTTGCGTTCCCGCCAGGCTACACCCACTTGCACCAGGACACCGTCCCCGAAGTCGGCGGCGACACACTCTGGGTGCGTTCTCGTTTTCCGGTGTTGCAAATTAGAATTGACGGTGTTTTAAATTGTTCTAGGCCACGGGATACTCGGCCTACGACAAGTTCTCGCCCTGCGTTCCGCAAGCTCCTCGACGGACTGAAGTGATTTTAGCATGATTCAACGCTGGCCATGATCTGATTAGCTTTCGCCTACTAGCGGGATCTACCGCTCCGCGCACCAGTACAAAGACGCGGAGGACCCGAGCGCCCCACCCCGCCACGTTCACATCGTCCATCCTTTGGTGCGGTCAGTTTGCAATGAAGGAAGAGTTGTAGCTGATAATGGTGGCGGTTAGGTGCGCACCCACCCTGTTACCGGGTTCAAGACCGTCTTCGCGAACCGCGCAATGACCGCCGGCATCGAGGGGTTCGACAAGGCCGAGAGCGACGCCATCTTGAACCACATCCACGAGTGCGTACTCGTCCAAATAATGATCGTGTTGCTGTTGTTTTAACGGTGCCCCAGCGTGTACGAGAAATCGACTGATCTCCAGATTCGGTGGCACTGGACGCCCGGCACGTCTGCCATGTACGTGTTGGCGTTTCTGCGTTGAACCGGAGATTAACGATGCTTTCGACTTGCTTTTTAGCTGGGACAACCGCACGACGATCCACACGGTGTCGTATGACTACGAGGGCAAGGGCGAGCGCCACGGTACCCGCGTCAGTTCGCTGGCGGAGAAGCCTTTCTTCGACCCTAACTCCAAGTCGCGGCGTGAGGCTCTTGGGCTTGATGCCTAGGTGTACATGGGCGTTTCTGTTGTAAATGTATCATATTCAACAATAACCGAATTTCCACTGTAAACAAACTCCTTCCTGGATTGAGATCGCATTGTCAGACTCCAGGTTCGAATTACACAAGTGGATATTTTGAAGTCATGAACAAGAAGCTCGGGCAGGATTTGGGCCAGAGATGACGAGCCAGAGACCCATAAATTTGGATTGCCGGCGGCCAGACAAATAGTCGAAAAAGGTTATCTTCCAGCCAGAAAAAGAGGGAGCTCAGGCACAGAGAATCGAACTCTGGGTATCCTAGTGATTTTTGTTGCACTTCGGAAACAACCAGGATGTGTTGCCGCCACACTCAATCGGCGATTGCCATAGGACCGGCGACTCAATCGGCGATTGTGGTGGCGGAAGACGAAAGTGGCACCTGACAAAGCATTCGCCTCCGTTTCGTCGTCCTCTCCTCGCGTCTCTCCAATCTCCCCTTCTCCGTTCTCCTCATGTCTCTTCCCAAGGCAAGTATACCTCATGCTCTGTCTTGTATATCTCGCCTGGACTGACTCGTCCACCCGTTTTCTTATCGATTAGCGCATCATCAAGGTACTCTGCCCGTTAAGCATTGCAGGGCAGCTTCTGAGGCCAGAAACCAGGAAACCGAGCGCTTGGTGGCAGACCCTGCGCCCGGTATCACCGCTGCACCCCACGACGATAACCTGCGGTATTTCGACGTGACGATTCAGGGTCCCGATGGCAGCCCGTTCCAGCGTGCGTCTCTGCATCCAATTCCTTCCTTTACGTCTCCAGAGCGCTGCCCATCGTCCATGCCTTCCATTCCGCTCCATCGCCCAGTCTTTTCGGCTCTTTGGTTGTCTGAGGGCTGACTTCCCTTTTGTTGCTGCTTCAGAGGGCATATTCAAGCTCGAGCTCTTCCTGCCAGAAGAGTACCCCATGGCGCCCCCGAAGGTCCGGTTTCTGACTAAGATATACCATCCTAACATCGGTGAGTCCGCTGTCCCTACCCCGTTTCCCGAGCTCACGCTCATGTGCGTTATCAGACAAACTCGGCCGCATTTGTCTCGACATCTTGAAAGGTGCGTGCTCGCTCCACCGTTTCATACGCTGTGCTCACGAACACACCACCAGACAAGTGGTCGCCGGCCCTTCAAATCCGCACCGTTCTGCTCTCGGTGCAGGCCCTCCTTAGCGCGCCGAACCCGGACGACCCCCTCGCGCCGGACGTCGCGAAGCACTACAAGGAGAACGAGAAGGATGCGCAGCGTGTCAGCCGCGAGTGGACGCTGCAGTACGCGTCCGAGTGAGGCGGTTGGGGGCGGATGTAGGTTAGGCATGTCGTGGCTGGGTATCTTGAATGACAAATGTACAGTGGATCGATTTGACTCTTCCTCTTCTTTTCCTTTATTCGAACGACGCTTCGCTGATACTCTAGAGCTACAGATTTATTACTATTGTAGATCCGCGCAGACCTGCCCGAAATCTTTTAAAGACTCGAAGTTTCTGTCATTCGAAGGAAGTACGATCTTGCATCGAAGCCCGCCCGTTGACTCGGCGTGATTTCCTGCCCAGGATAGTTCACGCCCAATCTTCGTGGATCTTTGGAGATTAGATTTTGGTTTTCACGGAGTCTTAGCCTCTTAGGCCACATGTGCCGCCAGTGGGGCAGAATTCATTGTTCTGTATCTGCCCACGACCCGAGCCATGATGTAGTTCAGCTCAGTCGCTGGACTGTAATTCCTTTCTTTAAGGGCACGTACTTAGGCTAATATTGTCTGCGGTTGAACGATCTTCCGGTCGGCGCGATGGACACGGAAGTTTTCAACGCGAACGGCCCCAATACCCGCAGCCCGCGGGTTGAGCCGTGTCCAATCCTAGGTTAAATGGCTATCGCGTCTTCTCTCTCCTGATCAGCGACGACCATGGCCACATTCGCCAAAAGCTCTTACGATTCGGGCAGTTATGCCGCCTCGCGCCCAACCTATCCACGTTTGCTCTATGATGTTGTTATGCGATTCCACAGTGAGGGACAACATAATGAAGGCTCTGACAGGTGGCATCGTGCAGTCGACCTTGGTTGTGGGACAGGTGTGTCTTTCAGGGTAGTTGTTGGACGAGACTGATACTCGGGAAGGTCAGGCAACGATTGAGCTACTGGCCAGTATGCAGATCTCTTCTGATATCTCTTGAATGAGTAGCGTACTTATCCGATCTTTCAGAAGATGACCGACCGGGTTTCCAAAGTGTGATTGCTTTGGATCCTAGCTCCAATATGGTTCAGGTCGCACAAGAGTCCATACCCGAGCCCTTCAAATCCCTGGTCGAGTTCCGTCAATCTACTGCAGAGGACCTGAGCTTCATCCAGGATGGGACCGTCGATATGGTCACTGCAGGTAGGATTTCATGGCGACGAGACAATTGAGTGCATACTCAGACCGCATGCATCAGCGCAATCTGCGCATTGGTTCGACTGGAACCAAGTGTGGCCGGAACTCCAGCGCGTTTTAAAGCCTGGCGGAACGTTCGCATTCTGGGTGAGGGCAATTTGTCTCGTCCATATCCGTTCTTGGGCGCCGTGTTGACCGATCGCCGTGTTCCAGGGATACTCGGAATTCCGCCTGGCCCAACACCCCGAGCTGACACCGCTCATCACCGCATACTCGCAAGGCACGGACCCCGCGACGTCCCTAGGGCCGCACTGGGAGCCCAAGCGCAAGATCCTCGACAACCACTTCCTCGACGTCGCCGCGCCGGCTACGGGCTGGGCCGATCTGACGCGTGTGTTTTACACCGGCGCGCACTACCCCGCCCTGCCCGCGCCGCATGAGGACGTTATTCTGCGGAAGCGCATGACCTGGGGCGGCGGCCTCGCAAATTACCTGAGCACATACAGCTCGTTGCATCGTTACCACGACCGGTTTCCAGCGGATCGTGAGCGCGCGGACGGGGATATCGCGACGCGGTTCCGGCGGACCTTGATGGAGGCTGTTGGGACCACGGAAGAGACGGCGTCGGTGGAAGTCGAATGGCCTCTGGCGCTTGTCGTGGTGCGTAAAATATACTAAAGCATAGATGTTTACTCTGGTCTACTGCAAGTTATAAATTTAGACGCAATCGGTTGCTGCCATACGAACTGGCTGTCAAACGACCTCAACATGCCCCTGGTTCCAGATAGGTCGGATCGTCCACGAGAATCTACCATGTGGCATGAAAACTGGGAAAACCATTCCGCAGATTCCTGTAGATTCCTCTACTCCCAATTATTCCCGGGCGGCTCATGAGTTGTAAATGTCTCGGAGCTCGGAGTCCTATGCCAAGAACACACATAGAGACTGCAAAGTTTGAACAGCATCGCCGTACTTACAATCATGTGTTTCCAAATCCAAATTTAGCTAGATCATCGCATCTGATTCTGTCTGGTCAGGCACGAAAGCCATTAAAACCCTTGCCGATACCTCCTGAGTCCTCGTCTCTTCCCTTCCCGTCACTCTTTCTTCGGTTTTTCCTTCTTCTCAGGACCGGTTCCTTTTCGCAGTTTACGCATTTATATCTCCACCTCACACTCTTTCAACCACGATGTTCACTGGCAACAAGTCCGTTCTGGCTTGCGCCTCTATCTTTCTCGCCCTGGCTGCGCAGACATCCGCTCATGCAATGCCGAGGTGAGTTTGTCTCGAGTTTTCCCAATAGTTACATTGTATCAATGCCTTTTCCAGCATCGCTCTCGGTGTCAAAGGCACGCCCCAGCGGAGCGACGTCCAGCGGCCCAGCACCGCCAGCCCGTGCGGTAGCATTGCCATTGCGGCCAACCTTGATACCTCCACGGCCATCCCTGTCGCCGCAGATGGCACTGTAACCATGAACGTCCAGAACTGTGCGTCCATATTATTCCTATGAAGCATTGGACTTATGGCTCGCCAATCTCAGTCAATGCGGGCGGGGACGGCTCGACGTCGGTGTCGGTTCAGGTTGATCAAACTGGTGCGGGAACCAAGTTTGTGGCAGGAACTGTCAAGACAAACGGAAACCCGGTATGTCGGGTCCTGATCTGCATCTGGCCATTCAACACTCATTCCCATTTATAGAACCCCACCAAGGTTGAGACCGACAAGGTCATATTCTCGTGAGCGTCCTACACTACCCATTCGAGGCTGCCTGACTCTATTTCTTAGTCTCCCTGCCGGGACTAAATGCACTGGTGGGAAGGCGAAGAACCTCTGCCTCGTCGTATGTCTTGTCTTTATTCCTTGCTCGTGCGGTAATGACCAACTTCACTTGCAGTCTGTGAAAACTACCTCCGGGTTCGGAGCCTGCACCGTTGTCTCCCAGAACCAGGCTGCCGCTGCCGCCCCGCCTGCAGTCACAACGGCGACCAAAGTGACCACTACCTCCGTAAAAACGACGACCAAAGCTTCCTCCACTCCCGCCAAAGCAACCACGACTCAAGCTGCAAAAGCGCAAACTTCAGCCAAGAGCAACAAGAACACTTCCGACAATGCTGCGGCCGCTAAAACCCAGTCTAAGGCGAACGGGAAAAAGAAGCACCACCACCACAAGGGCAAGGGCAAAGGAAAAGGCAAGGACAAGAAGGCCGCGGCAAACAAGCAGGCGACTGGTACGTTGCTTCTGTGGATTTATTATGGCGTTCTGAGTCTTTCGGGTAAACAGGGCAGAAGAACCGGGCGATCGAGTCTGAGGTCGAGGTTCGCGAGTACGAGGAGGTTGAGGCCCGCGAGTACGAGGTTGAGGCTCGCGAGTACGAAGAGGTCGAGGCCCGCGAATACGACTCTTCGGCGTTGAAATTTGCCCGTGAGCTCCAGTAAGCGAAGCGGTATTTATATCAGTATTTATCCTGTGTTAAATGTAGAAGTAGGGTGTATTCGCATTGAATGCGGAACAGGATTTATGAATTTAATTCTGAATTTGGGACGCCTCGAGTAACAAAATGGCATTCCAGCGCGATTCTGCGCCTCAACTATCGAATACAGCTTGCCCGATCAGAAAATCGAACATATCCCTAGCTAAAAAATGGTGTACTGCGCTTGTTGGATGGAGGTGATCCACCCAGATTGAGCCATTCGCCTTGCGCACATCTTCCGCGGGAAACCCGTACGCCACAGGATCGTCGAGCAAAGCGTTGAACGTATCCCAAGAAGAGTAGATCATGACCGTCGCGTCGGAGTGCACCGTCGCAAACAGTGCAGTGGCCTTCTTCAGTTCGGTGTTCCAGCTAATGTAGTTTGGCTCCTTCCCTCTCGCTAAAGGCTATCAAAAACAATTCATTTCGAAACATTTCAAAACTACCTGGTGCTCGGTTGATTGGGGGAACGTTCACGAACAGAAAGTTCCGTGCGCCTGGGAATAGGCCAGTGACGGTCGAGTTATGGCTCGGAAAATAGCACTCACCGCTGTCATATAGGGATTCTTGGGCCTCAAAAAGCTTCTGTAAATTTTCTTCATGCTCGCTCCCCCATCTGGGTGCTGGCGTAAATTCTATCCCATAGAAAGAGGGAACAAACCGTACGCAGCGTCATTAATGCCCACCCAGGTAACTGGAAGGTATCAAATTGAGGACTATATCGGTGTTTTAGCATCACAGCACTCACTGAACAGTGCATCTTCCGACGTCCAGGGTGCCCAAGCTGGTTTCCGACTGATCTGCCGCTTGAACATGACCTCAATCTGGTTTTTAACCGAATAGACGCGCGATCCACCCTTGGCGTAGTTATACACCAACAGCTTGTTTGCTGAGCCGTACTTCGTGATAAGGTGCCCAACCCAGTTAGGTGTGTTTGGCTCCGCGTATGTGGCGCCCGGGAACTCGACACCTAGCGGCTGTTCATGTGTCGGGATGGGGGAATTCGTGTAGTCAAATCCAACGTCGCAATAAGAAGCACCACTGCGATGCACAGTTAATAGCCTAAAGGCGACGTTCTTTAATGGTTACGAAAGCGCACAATATGATTAGGAAGTTGAGTGCATCGAAGCCTTTCCAGCTCGGACCCTTGCTAACTACAGTCGACGGAAATTCCATTGTCATGCGAAGAAGCTTGCGGTGAAGAGTCGTCCAAGTGAAAGCTGTGTCAAATCCGATTATTTGCGGCTGCCGAGTGCCATGACTCAGAGCGCTGATCCGCAACACAACAAATCTTATCTCTCAAGATGCCACCACCAGGAAGCGAGGAAAATGCCCCGCTGCTTAGAGGGCTTGCAGCTGCCGATGTACGATGGACAAAGTACTCACCCACCACGCTCATCATTCCGGTGGCGACGATTAGCCGCTTTGCCATCCGCATTCCGTCAACCACAACTTTTCACGTTCTCGAACAACTTTTATGCCGCGTCTGGTATGTGCTCATGAACCTGGCAGTATTCCATCCGACGGGCGCATACCTGACGCGATGTGTGCGTTACCTGTCGTGCAGAAAAGATACGCGACAGTGCTCACAATCATGGCGATTAGCGACGGAATTGGTTGTAGGGCTCGCTCTTTTTGACTCGCATTTCATGCCTGACTTCTCGGTAAGCCATGGTTGCCTACGCAGGGTTGAGTTTTATCGCTTCTCGACTGGGCCGCAAACCAGCAATTCTCTCCGTTATCGCTATCGGCCTCGCAGCCAACCTAGTCATCATTGCATCCAAGCTCGTACACGCCGCCTATGTCGAGTTTACCCTCCTGGCACTCTGGATGGTTTTCAACTCCTTATCGCAACCGCTGATTATCGTATTTGCGACGAACATGTACCTCGTAGACTTGGTGAACACAGAAGAAAGGTGAGAATCATGCAGACCAGGATGTATCTGCTCACGATTAATGGCGTCGGCTAGAACAGCAGCTCTCAGCTCTCTCTGGGGATGGTCTACACTCGGCACGTACCATTCCTAGCCGTCAAATTAACTCTTCATTGACTCGCAAAACAGGCTCAGCGTTATCATTCACAATCGGCGGCACAATAACCACCCGCTCGGGCCAAGATCTTCCTGTATATTGTGTTGCCGGCGCCATCTGGATTGTGTTATTCGTCTACATCTGTCTTCTCATTCCTGAATCCTTCCCCAAACACAAACGCGACGAACTGCGGCGCAGCCTTGCCTCAACCTCTCAAGGACTACCGGTCGAGAGCTGGTTGCGCAGCGTGGTACGGCCGATCTTGGAGCCACTGAACCAAATCAAGCCCATTCGCAATCCACAAACAGGAATGCGAAACTGGCGGCTCGTCTTGTGCGCTATCCACGTTTTACTCGCGGATTTAGGCGGCGGATATGGGGCTACGGCCTTGATTGTTTACCTCACTACTGTGCAACGATACACGCCGCAAGAGGTGAGAGTTTCTACTATCCGGCTATGAATGAAATCTGAATCTTGCTTCTTTGTAGACAGGCTACGCGCTAACGACACTGAATTTGGTCGGTGTGGCTATTTTGACTATTGTTATCCCGTACTCTGTCCGGTACTTGCGCCCCCGCTATACGCGCTGGTATTCTACGCTCGCATCATCGGCTGACGAGTCGGATCTCTCCCGGGCGCGAGATTTGGTCGACATCCATGTCATCTTCCTTTCCTGGTCCATCGACGCAGCGGCCTTTATTATTCTAGGATCTGTTACCAGCAGGACGGCTCAGCTAGGCGGTAAATTACTCAGCACCACTTAAACGCGCTACGCTGACCATCCCGTCCCGCCGCCAGTAATATTCCTGATCGGCTGCAGCGCAGGACGTGCGCCCGTTTTCCGCAGCCTGGTGGTCTCCTCTGTGGATCCACTGAAGCAGGGTAAGCTGTCTCATTCCGGAACTCACTTGCTTAGTATTGAACGTTAACGCTGCAAAGGCCAAACCCTCGCGGCGATAGAGATGGTCGCAGGATTCGGAAAGCTGCTATCCCCACTCGTGATGGGCAGCATCCTCTCCGCGTGTGTTTGCCTTCTTCTCCGTATCGTTAGATTTGACCTGTCTACAGCACGATATCGACCTTGCCGCAACTGGTGTTCTATTTTCAAGCTGTATGTTCCGAAGTACTTTGGGTGTTCTGCTCTTCGCTGATATATATATATATGGTTGTAGGTCATCGTTGTTTCCGCTGCCATTGTATTGTTATTTGTGAGGATTTAAATGTACCGGACAAGTCGATGGAAAAGGACTCCGCTCCGCGAGTCAAGGGCTGGCAGGACCTCCGAGGACTAGTCCACCGAGTCCCAAAAGCTTCTGTAGCGTGACCGACTGCAATATTATAAGCTTTGATAAACTTCTGCAGGCATTTCCTATTAATCGGTGAGGTTTTCGTTGTCGCTGAACCTACAAAGGAAATTGTTTGATTGCGAACAGTATTTGTATTTATAGGACTACTTAACAGCTTAGTCTGTTAGTTACCGTGTCGATTACCCAGGGGCCAGCGGCCTCCGTTATTATGTAGCCATCACGGATGCGTGCGTTACCCTCTTTTATAAAATTACGTCTGTCCGTCTGTCTGTCTGAAGCCTTTAAACTCCGGTTTTAATCTATCATTCCGGCAGCTCGGATTAACGTTCTTATTTTAGTTACATCCAGCAAGTGGGAGCCGGCGCGAAGCGCCGGCGAGCGCTTGTAAACAAACAATTAGCGAGACGCGTCTTGGCGCATTTCCCAATGTATATCGAGACCGGTGGCAAAAACACTGGTAAAATGGCTCTCAAATACATTACCATCATACTCAGAAAGGTCTAGTTTTTCATTCCGCATGAAATGGGATGCTTTCGGCGCCAAAGGGCAAAAATCTAGGAATGATATTTGTATGAGAGCTTCTCTGTGCCTCAAAACACCTCTTTCAAAGCGCTCAATACTTTTTTACAATCAATGGTTCACCTTTCCGATTTGGAATGATTTTTCACCCACCAGCGGGGCCGCGACGCGTCGAAGTCGCGTCAAGTGCGTGACATGAGTTCTGAAAAGGCAACTTACATAATAACGCGAGCCGCCGGTTAGTCAGTAAGCAAGGTACAAGCTAGAAACATTTATTGAGCGAGCTAGAAACAATGAAGCCCGCGGAACCGCTCGGCATGGCAACTGGAACGACCGTAGGTTCGACTGCAAAGAACACTCGTATCGGACACCCTCGAGACAGAAAACCCAGATGGCTGCCCTTGGAATGGATCCGGACGAGTACCCCCAAACATCCCAAAAGAAGAAAAAAAACATGAAGGTCTGAAGTGAAGTGAAGTCCTGGTGAATAGGATAGTTAGGATAGGATAGGATAGTTGCCGGCGCAAGGTCCCGAGTCGGAACGGCCGGTGACCTTACTACATACACAAGGCGTCCTATGTATGCTACGGATGTACCTAACTAATCTCCACTGTTATGAACTAGCCCGCATCCAATCTGTTACTTTCCCGACCCATGGGACAATTATCAACATTCTGTCCAACAAGTGCCGTAATTTTGGTGGCAACGAACAATGATTGCCGTCGGCAAGTGCTGTTTGCAATAGCAGTGCAACAGCTCTCTATCAACTTAAATAACGGAACGGCCTCAAATCGCCTCAAACTTTTGCTTCCCTCTTTGAACCCACCGTCTTCCAAGGTACTCATGTCCAGGCAAGTTTGGTGAACTTCTTCGGATCCCGATTGCCTGTCTTACCACCTGCTGACAGTGCCTGGTCGTCCGATACTCTCATTTTACCTCTCTATGTCGGAGCGGCGTCAATCGTCACCTTCCTTGGATCCATTCTGTGGAACTCTCGGGCCTCATTCTCCAAGACCCCACCGTTAGAGACTACAGAATCCTCAGACACCGGTCCCGACAACTCGATTGCTGCCCACATTTCCGAACTTGGCGGCAAAACCATATTTGCGTTCAATGTCGCGAGATTCATAGGCTGTCTCGTTTTGCTCGGGATTTCTACTGCCGCGGCGGTATTGGACGACCCAGAAGATCAAGAAACCAGCACGCTCGCTTCGTCCGAGATCAGTCCCCATAAATATTTGCAGCTCACCATGTGTGCTATCTATGTGCGTGTTTCGCCAAATCTACAAACATACAGTCGTAATCCCGTCTATAATCTAGCTCTATGCAGCATTCCTTGCCATTCTCTCAGTCGCTGCCAGTCCGAAATGGAGCAGGGTGGCAATCAAACACCTCAATACTGTCGTGGTGTCTACATTCTTTGTGTATTTTTACCGCGATATCTTTCCATTGACGACGTTTTCACTCACCCCCATGGACCTCTGGGAAGGGCTGCTTCTATGGCCAAAAGTCGTTATACTCTTCGGAGTCTCGGTGATCTCTCTGATAATTCCGCGACAATACCTTCCGCTCGACCCAAAGGTACGAGTGATTGACTTATCTATAAACATTGTTTTATATTTGCAATAGAAACCAATGGCCGTGGCTAATCCTGAACAAACCGCGTCGATCGCTTCCAGCGTGCTGTATTTCTTTCTGGATCCTATTATTGCCCTCGCCTACCGTATTCCCCATCTCAATTTCGACCAACTCCCTCCTTTATGCGATTACGACGAGGGGAACAACTTAAAAGCTAGGGCATTCTCGGTGTGTTGGCCTATTAATCCGAAGATTTCGTTCTAACGATGTACTCCCCAGCACCTGGATGCCTTTACCTCTGGGAAAAAACGTCATGTCTGGTTTGGGTTCATGTGGGTTTTCCGGTGGGAGTTCTTGAGCATGGCAATCCTTTTGGCGATATCGGGACTCTCAAGCTTCGTCTCTCCGCTTGCGGTTAACAGAGTACTCAGGTAACGAACCTAATCCCTCGAGCCCTTACCATTGCTGACCTTGTCCAGCTACCTTGAGGACCCCAACGCAGATGCTTTCATGAAACCATGGTTCTGGGTTCTCCTGCTATTTCTCGGCCCTCTGACCTACGTTATCGCTTTCCAATGGGATATATTTATCGGGGTGTGTCCTTCAACGTCCTGGGTCTCACCAACCTAAAATTATGTGCAGACACGTGTTATGGCCCAAGCTTCCGCTCTCTTGCTGCAACTCGTATTCGAGCATGCTCTACGCATCCGTGTCAAAGCAGAAACAGTCAACAAAGGTGATGCTGCTGCCACAGCGTCCGGAAAAGCCGGCGCCAACTTGGTCGGGAAGATCAATACCTTGATCACCGTGGATCGCAATAACATTGGCGAGGCTCGAAACGTATTGTTCATTGTTGTTCTGGTCCCAATTCAAGTTATCGGTTCCGTCGTGTTCCTGTATCAAGTGCTCGGTTGGAGGTGTGTGCCTTTCATGGCGCTTTTCACTATCTGATAATTGTGGCCTGACAGTGCTTTTGTGGGGATGGGGTTCGTTACTTCAGCTACTCCGAGACTTTACTTACTTTGATTCACGGCAGCGCAATGGTGGCCCTATTTCCCCTCCCGAGCTATATTGCCAAGATGCAGTCAAGTAGGAGGTTTTACCCCGTTCTGTTGACAAACACTGAGCGTCCCAAGGTGTCCAAAAGCGTGCCCTTGAAAAGACGGATGCCAGGGTGCAAACGGTCACAGAAAGTGCGTATATCTGTGCTTGTGAGGGGTACCATTTGACCACGGTGGATCCTTTCAGCTATGAATGTCCTGCGGATGATCAAGTATGTGCATATTATTATTGGCAATGCAATCTTGCCTCATTTGTTTTATCTAGAACCTTTGGATGGGAGAAACAAGTCGAAGCAAGAATTGCCGAAAAGCGGAAAGAGGAGTTGAAGTGGATTTGGTGGCGCAAGATATTCTACACCGCCAGCATGACTGTCAAGTAAGTTTTCGCTTATTATTTCCCTCCCAGCTCATCTTAGCCTACAGCGGGCTCGTTCCGACAACTATAATGCTGGTGACTTACGGTGAGTTGTGGTCGTCTCTGTTTCGAGCTACTAGCTCTGATGCCGTCTTGTTGTCCAGCTACATAGTGAGTGTCGAATCCCACGTCTTTTGTGCTTACAAATTGTAACATTCATAATTTTCAAGTGTCAGTGAAGTCGCTCTTATTCATCAGAGTTTTAAATTGATGTTTCAACGGACAACTGCAGACCGTCATTATGAAACAGGAACTCTCTGCCGCCAAAGTTTTCTCATCTATGGCCGTCTTCGACATTCTGCGTACCCAGATGTTTTTCACGTTTTACTCCATCTCGTTGGTGGTCAAGGGTAAAGTCTCTGTACGTCAAACCCCATTTTCAACAGTAGCCTCCACTTAGGTCTCTTTTCATCGAAAAAAGTTGGATCGTCTCGATGACTTTCTCCAGCACACCGATCTATTGGACTCATTCGGCGTGAAGGAGTCCGAGGAGCCTCCATCTGACCTTATCGGCTTTCGCGATGCAATGTTTACGTGGTCCAACGACGACCAACCTGATGGCGCGCTCACGCCTTCGAGCCGCAGATTTGCTCTCAAAATTGAGGGACAGCTTTTCTTTCAGCCAGGATTCAATATTATTGTTGGTCCCACGGGTTCTGTACGATCTTCTCCGATCTCTGTTGCCATCATTCTTATTCATTTCCAGGGCAAAACATCTCTTCTCATGGCTCTGCTTGGTGCGTTCCTGGTTTTGTGTTTCTCATGTCTCGCTGACTCGCGCCCACAGGAGAGATGCATTTGGTTCCATCCTCTCCCGCGTCGTGGTTCAACTTGCCCCGCGCGAAAGGCGTTTCGTATGCTGCCCAAGAGAGTTGGGTTCTCAATGACACAATAAAAAATAACATTCTCTTCAACGCGCCAATGGATGTGCAGCGCTACAAGAAGGTGCTCTATCAGTGTTGCCTGGAGCGTGACTTGGAATTATTCGATGCTGGTGACGAGACCGAAGTCGGAGAAAAGGTGGGACATGGGACCAAATTCTCGAAATCGATATAGCTGATCCTCTATCGCAGGGCTTAACCCTCAGGTACGCGTTTGAGTCACTTGTCTAAAGCCCGCGGCGGTTGACTCTCACCGAAGCGGCGGACAGAAAGCCCGTGTAACGCTCGCTCGAGCGATTTATGCTGATACCCAAGTGATTCTTCTGGACGATATTCTCGCTGCTTTAGATGTCCACACGGCAAAATGGATCGCTGAGTGCGTGGATTATATTGTACCCCGACTAATTCTGATATCGAGTATTACAGGAAGTGCTTAGCTGGGGACCTGATCAAAAATCGAACAGTGATTCTTGTAACCCATAATGTCGCGCTGACCGGCAAGATGGCCGACTTCGTTGTATCCGTTGGTTTGGATGGCCGCGTACACAGCCGAAGCTCCATCTCTGAAGCACTCGCTGAGGACGACGTTTTGACTCAAGAACTCAACAAGAACCAGGAGATTCTTGCGACCGCTACCCAAGAGACCGCCTCTTCTGCGGATGAACCCCCCAAATCTGATGGGAAGTTGGTCGTAGCAGAGGAGATAGAGATTGGGCGCGTCAGCTGGGATGCCTTGAACATGTTCTTCTCCGCCCACTCTGCTGGCAACATCTTTCTCTTCTTCACTGGGCTCATAATCGTCATGGTGCTAACGTCTTCGGCTTCCCGCTTCGAAACCTGGTATATGGGATATTGGGCTAGGTACGTCATGCCGCAATGTGTTCAGATCCCCTACTGACCCGTTCAGTCAATATGGGAAAGGAGAACCCGTCCCGGTGTTCAAGTGAGCCGCCTCGGTTCTTGCGTTTTGTCGTGACATTGACATGAATTCTAGATACATTGGCAGCTTCTGTGAGCAACATGATTTGTCAACGATTTCGCCCCCGCTAAACATCTCAATTAGCGCTCCTTGTGCTGGTGAACCTAGTCATTGACTTGTTATCATACGTCTATTTCACGCTGGGCTCGTTCCACGCGTCGAAGGCGATACACATGCAACTTTTCGATTCAATCGTCGGCACCACATTCCGTTGGCTCGATGTCACCCCAACGTCGCGCATAATTGCACGATTCACAGCAGATATAGACGCAGTAGATGACTCACTTTCCGAAGTATTTTTGGATCTTATGTGTGAGTCTTATTTGTTGAAGCATTCAAAAAAATTCTGAAACAGGCCGCATCGCAGCGTCGACCATCTCATTACTGATACGGTTTCTCGCGATCCTCATCTTTACTCCTCTTTTCTTCATTCCAGGAGTCCTCGTTGGAATCATCGGGGTATGGTTCCAGAGGATCTATATGGTGTCCCAACTCAGCGTGAAACGGGAAATGAGCAACGCCAGCGCCCCGGTTCTTGGACAGTAGGCTTGGAGTTTACAGCATTTTATCCTCATGCTAATTCTTCCCCGAAGCATTGGCACCACGATTGGTGGACTCGGTGGGTGCGCTCTTGATTTGTACATGCCCGCGCTGAAACTGCATTAGCGTCCGTTCGGGCGTATGGGGCTCAAAACACTTTAATACATATTTCCATCGACAAAATCAACCGCCTAACGAGGTGTTTTTAATTGCACCAAGAAACTGACAGTTGCTTACATCCTTTTCAGAGCTTCCCGCACATTTGCGAATTTAAACCGATGGGTCACTATTCGAACGAGTGAGTTCTCCTGGTTTGTTTACTGCAGAAATTAACTACGGGTGCCTGAAGCCCTTATTAGCGCTCTTTTCGTAAGCCGGGTTGTCTGTCTACTAGGTCTATGTTGATGGCCCTTTAGACGACATTGTTGGCATACTATCTCGTCTACTTCCAAAGTCATGGTCCGTCCAACGTCGGCTTCGTTTTGAACATGGTGAGTTGGCTTAAGGCAATCGCACATAATTCTAAATGCAATAATGCGCGCAGGCTCTTGGGTTCTCCAGCACTCTCATGAACTGGGTTCACTGGTGGAATCAATTTGAGGTGCAAAGCAACAGGCGCGCAAATCAACAATTCCCATATATGGAAGCTAACTGACACCAATAGTCTTGAACGCGTGAAACAGTACATCGAAATAGAGCAGGAGCCAAAGGCGCGACCTGAAGGCGTCCCACCTGCGTACTGGCCAGCAAGCGGAAGTATCGATGTCGAAAATCTTTCCGCTCGATATTCACCGGATGGACCAAAGGTCCTTCACAGCATCTCGTTCAATATCAAGTCTGGGGAACGTGTCGGAATTGGTACTTGAAAATCGTTACGAAGCTGGGACAATCACTAACCTCTAAATATCCAGTCGGAAGAACAGGTTCTGGGAAAGTGAGTCGCCTTGACCCCGTCGTACCATGTGATGCTCAAGGGATTGGCTCAGAGTTCCTTGACATTGGCTCTCCTACGTTGCATTTTCACCGAAGGCACCGTCCATTATGACGGTCTCCCCACCTCCTCTCTCAACCTGGATGCCTTGCGCGCAAACATTACTATCATCCCGCAAGTGGTGAGCTCGTATACCAGATCCCTTGATGACATAAATACTTAATTTGACGAAGCCCGAGTTGCTGACGGGGTCCCTCCGGTCTAACCTCGACCCGTTCGTTCAGCTAGACGATGCTGTCTTGAACGATGCGCTGCGTGCCGCTGGCCTTTCGGCGCTCCAGGAAGAGATGGAGGACGGTAAACTCACCCTCGACAGCGAGATCTCTGCCGGCGGGAACAATCTCTCTGTCGGTCAACGCCAAATCATCGCGCTCGGTGAGCACAATGTTCAGGATTATTCAACTTGGCATACTAACTCTCTGCAGCTCGTGCGATTGTTCGGAGAAGCAAACTCCTGATTTTGGATGAAGGTTCGTAGTTTCTTGACGCAGTCTTTGACATCAGCCAATTGCATCTTCCTGCTCCAGCGACATCCGCCATAGGTACGCCTTACATATTCGTTCGAGTGCCTCCCTTTAGCTTTCGCAGATTACAAAACGGACACAGTAATTCAGACCTCCTTGCGCACGGAGCTGCCTAGCGATACCACCTGCCTCATTGTGGCGCACCGACTTCAGTCCGTCATGGATGCGGATAAAATCGTGCGTCCGACGCCAAATATTCGTTCTGCAAAGCTGATATGGTTTAAGATGGTTCTCGATGCCGGTCGCATTGTGGGTGATAAACCACCATGGCTCACTCGTGTACTGACCTCTGTGTCAAAGGTCGAATTTGACAGGCCCAAGGTGCTCCTCAAGAAAGAACATGGCATGCTGCGCGCTTTGGTCAACGAGTCCGGGGACAAGGACGCGTTGTACAAGATGGCAGAGGCCTGAAGACGGTTACAAGTTTGAAAGCGCTTCAATTTCAGCAGCGCTTATATCCAGTTTGTTGTTCTAAATAATGATTTGGTGGTTGTTGAATTTCACTGGAAATGTTTTTCGCATTACCTGATCCGAGTCTCGGATCCTGATGTGCGCTCCGAATATACGAGTGGGAAGTCGGTGCAAGAGACTACTCCGAATATATTCCCCGAGGCTGCCAATTATTTCTTCGGAAATCCAACAAGTATACTGTGGAGAGTCAAATCACAACGAAACATTGACAGCTTCATTCCAATCTTCGACACGACACAAATTTCATTGGTATCTACATGGAATCGTCTTGCCAGTATAGGCGAATCATCCCCTAAAATGTAGGTAACGGCTCGGGTTTCAGAGCACGAGACCACAGCTGAGCATTTGTCCAACTTCACTGAAAGTGATCATGAAGACGACGTCGACGTGCTCCGTTCGAGGGACTGGGCGTGGTGGATGGCTGCATGCATGCAAACCATACGGGCTTCGATGCGCGAGACTGGAAGATTCCCCGCAAACGTCGCTGGAGTGGAGTTGACTTCTTTCTAGTTCTAAATCGCAAACAAGAATCAAACACTGCAATGAACGGTAAAAGAAAAGCTACCTCGACCTCTTTTTACACAGACCCAATGTGCTCAAGCTCACCAACGGGCCCCATCGGGGCGGAGGATGGGCGGCAGGGACGCCTCATCAACGACGGGCGATTTGGCAAAGACCTGGACCACCCGGCGCTGGTTTTTCAGCGTGTTGGCACGCGTGATATGAGCGAGGGCGTAGGGCGAGGCCGGTGCAGCGTTGTCTGCCTCCGCCGCCCGGGTGTAGGCTGACGGGGGTGGGGCGATGGCCGCGCTCACCCGCTTCTCGCTAAAGCTGGAGGCGTTCTTTGCCTCGGCGTTCTGCGCGGCCGATTCTTTTATCTACACGACGATTAGATGTGGAAGGATATCAAGCAAAGGGAAGAACGCACCGGTGCGGTGTACGCTGGCGGAGGGAGCTGCATCGTGGATGCAGCCCGGCCGTAGAAGAGCTTCTCCATTTTCTCAGAGAAGGTTCTGCGCTCTTCCGGCTTTTTCGCCTGGGACTTCAACGCGGTCTGTTCTTCCCACACACGGGAGGACTTGCGTAAGTGGTAGAAAAAAGACGAGGATGGCACAGAAGACGACGACGCCGATGATGGGGGCCGCCCAGACCGGGATGTTGGGCAGTGTACTCCCGTTGTCAAAGGGGCTCGGGGACGAGGCAGGGACGGCGCCAGGGCTCGGGGTGTCGACATCGCGAGCGATGAGGAAGGAGGTGGTGGGAGCCATATTGTTGTTGTGTGTAACGAGTACTGAAAACAGGGAAGAATTAGGGAAGCGAAGCCCATATTTATATGTAACAGGGAAATAGGGGCTGAGACATTTTTGCTTCCGCGGGATGTCTTGAGCGGATGTATAGGATGTTAAACAGGCCTTGGCGCGTCTAGACCGCGCGAAACCGTTCGGAAGTTCCAGTATGTGCTCCGGAGGTTAGAACTGTGAAGAAGTCACGGATTGAAAGTCGAACAAGTGGGCCTATGGTGTGGTTCAAGCTTTCTTCGAGATCAGAATAATCGCCCATTGCATACGATTTGACATCTCTACCGCCCGAGATGCTGCCTATCATATAGCTCACAACTGAGATGCTGCTTGTGCAACTAGGGCTCTGTTTATAATTCCTGAGCGGATTATAAACAGTTTTTTATTCTGTGTCTCTAAACAGGGTGTTTATAAACCAGTTTATAAACACTCACTTACTTGGGCCCCAAAACTGGGTTTTGAGGGGTTTCTCGCAAGTTTCTGCGGTGCTTGGTGCCCCAGCGGTTGAAATTGAGTCCAATACGCTCGGAAAATCCCACCCATTCGCGTCTTCAAACGAGAATAACGTCGCAGAGGTCAACAGACGCCGAGCCTCGGCTATTTGGGGTCATATTTCCAAACGGTTTCAGGTCAGCCTGTTCACCCGAGGTCAGGCAACACTCAGGGAAATATATTTAGTCCAGCTGGTGCCCTGCTTTGAGTCAAAATTTGGCCCTTGAAACCCTCCAAGGCACAGCCACAGTGAATTAAAAACCGGGGGTCCTGGCCCCAACCATATAAAAACCGGTTTATAAACACGTGTTTATAAGCATGTTTATAAACAGGCATTAAAAACAGAACCCTATGTGCAACTCAACAACGACGTCGGCAAAGCCCGGGATCACTGATGCGATAATTGATAGTACTTGTGCACGTTAGGGCTGATGGTGGCAGTGTCGCACTCTTCCTACGCCCATTCCTTTGGCAGCAGTTCGCAGCCTTGTTGAGGCCGGCGGTGACGTTAATGGAGGCTTTTTTACGTCCAAGGACTGGCCGAGACCGCCCCAGCCTTTGAGTCAATCGTCCCGGCCGATTGTACATGATCTTCAGGAATCAGAACGAGATTGCGAGTGGCATTCTGGGAAGTCAGTGCAAGAGACTACGAATAATATCGTTCAACCCTTCAGATTCGATGCATTGAGGTACGAGATCAGTAATCCATTGAAATATCTGTCTGCAAGAGACTGGCGATACCCACCTAAGACAGCCACTTTATTGCTTACGGCAACCCCTCTTAGGTCATTTCCGCTGTGGTACCGGAAATGACCTAAGAGGCCTCCGCCGGCGTTGTAGGTGTCGTAGACCGGGCTCGCTTACATCCCTGCCATGTCGGCATCTCGGCATGGTCTGCCTGCGCCACCTCCGCTGCCTACCTTCGCCGTATGAATTACCTTTGAACCTCTGTGCAGCCGATACAGCTGTCTCCCTCTAATGTAAAGCAACATTGGAACCATCTCCATTAGTCCCTATCCTCAAAGCTGGGCTGTCTTACTACATAAATGATTCATAAACCTAAAATCCAAATTATCCTTGCAATCAGAATTCTTTAATTACAAAGAGGAACTGTGCAGGCATATAAACACAACCTCCTACAATTGCAGGTATATGGATTGTGGCTCAGAGCAAACCAATTATCCATCTACGATGAGATGTGGCTTGTGTTGTAGGTGTCAGAGGTCATCTGATTGCCCCAAAGAGTTTCACTCAGTTCAGGTACATTACTCAAGTATATACATATTGAATACTATATTCCAAGAGGTCAAAGGAGTGGTAAAGTAGATGACAGGGCCAATATCGTCCGCACTTTCCTTGCTCTTATGCTGCTTGGTTAGCACTAGTTGTGCCCATGTTTTATCCCTCTTTGATTTTGTATGTCCTCTGGTTTAAACTGCTTGCTTTCTGTGCATCACCGGCAATGTAAAATTGATCTACCTCCAACACCTCCACCGCCTTCTCTCCTGCAATGTAAAATTGACTTACCACCAACACCTCCACTACCTCCAATGCCTCTGCTGTCTCTCATGTTCAAATGTTGTTTTCCAGCTCAGGTACCGAATAATTGGACAGTATCTTTCTGTACCTCAGTCTAACAATACTGGTGCTCTTCCGTCTCCTGGAACTCACAGCCATGTGCCTGTCTACCAGTCTTATCGTGCCTCCCTCACCCTCTTTCATAGTAAAATTTAATCTGTGCAGCCACCTTCATGTACATCGGCCTGGGAGTTGCTATCTGTTGATCTGCCAGACACCATTCATGATGCCCACAGCTGATTGGACTCCACATTAGACACCTCCAACGCACCTCCAACACCTCTACTACATTTTCTGGGTAGTATACTGGCTTACCCTCATGGTGTGGATGTCTCTTTTCTCTGTGGTCTTGCACCAGCTTGTGCAATGCCATGGGTTGAGTGGCCAGACATGTCTGGAATGCTTGTGACTGGACTCCACATTTAACACCTCCAACACCTCTGTCACATTCTCTGGGTAGTATACTGGCTTGCCCCCGTGGTGTGGATGTCTCGGTTCTCTATGGTCTTGTGCCGGCTTGTGGAATGCCATGGGTTGAGCGGCCAGACATGTCCGGAATGCTTGTGATTGGACTCCACATTCAACACCTCCAACACCTCCGTCACATTCTCTGGGTATTATACTGGCTTGCCCCCATGGCGTGGATGTCTCGGTTCTCTGTGGTCTTGCGCCGGCTTGTGGAATGCTATGGGTTGAGCAGCCAGACATGTCTGGAATGCTTGTGATCGGACTCCACATTCAACACCTCCAGCACCTCCGTCACATTCTCTGGGTAGTATACTGGCTTGCCCTGTGGTGTGGATGTTTCTTGTCTCACTTTCAATCAGCAGAACTGATTCTCATTGGACCTCGGATTTCACAGCAGCACTGACAGAAACGAAGTTGGGTTTTCGAAATTTGGGGAGTAGGAGGTGTTGGAGACTCCAGCTAAGTATAAGTAAAAGCATAGACTGTGTATATGGTTCAAATGAGAGGTTATAAATTGTTAGAAACATTTCCTATGGCACCCAAAATTCATTGAAATGCTGCAAAAGTCAAGATCACCTGGTGCCGGCAGGGCGGGCCGGAGCCCGGGCCGCGTTTGATCAGCCAATCACAAGTTGAATAAAGGTCGGCCCTCCGTAATTCAGGCCCCACACATCCAATACTGGCCGAAATATTGTGACCAGGGGCTCAAATCAAAGCCCTGAGTTGCCCCATAGATAAATGGTCAAAAGATCCTGGGTTATCTGAAGGTAAAGTTGCCGTGCAAAAAAATCACCGGAATCCATCTAAGTTTCATAGTTGAACTTCGGCCACATTGTTCAAACTTCAAATTTCAAAACATTGTGGATTTCCGGGGCTCTAAAACTGTTTAGTTATGACTCAAGTGACTTCTGATAGGTATTAGATCAGTGAACTGTGGATATTAAGAACACTGAAACATAGATATTTTGGGGAAACAACAAAGTTTGATATTTTCATCAGATATGCAGTCAGGGATGTTGTTCTTAGAGGCCATTATATTGTTTATGCTCTCATTCTGTTCTCTGAAGTTGTTATATCCGTGTCGGAAAAGGCCGGAAGGACGGAAGGCCGGAAAGACGCAAAGGCCGGAAAGACGGATAGGGCCGTAAGTGATACCACGTAGGAGATCGGGTACACCAACTAACTTGGCTCGACGACGAAGAAAGCAGAAGTCAGACCACGGAGCAATGCGGAGGCAAAGCACGTTAATTTTCAACTAAAGATACAGTAGAACATAATACATATTTATACTAAATACGGAGATAAGTCTAATGCGGAAAGAAGTATGTAAAAGACAATAAGTACAGAGAAAGACAATAAGAACAATAAGAGAGAAGCATAGTTGCATAAGTCATATGTTTGATTTGGGGAACACTCAGAAGACCTTCATTGCGAAAACCCCAAAGGTTGTGCATCAACGGAACAAGCCGGAGCAACGGAAAGTTGGTTTGGCCGTAACAATCGTAAAGACGGCCGTAGCCGGAAAGGCCGTAAACGGCCGTAAAGAAACAGGAATGGATCGGAAAGTGCATGGTCGTAACAGAAGTAGGTGGGAATCATTCCTGACCGTATCTGCTTTCTCAAAGCCAAAAAGAAGGCATGTCGGAGGTGGTGTAGGAGGTGAAGTAGGTGTACATTACCTGAGTCAAAGCATCTACCAACTGAGTTTCAAGCTCAAAAAAGTACACTTGGACCTAGAAATGCTTACTAGTTTGCCTTGCAACTGATCTGGGGGTCAGAGTAGACTGCATATTCGAAAATGCGATTTGGTTGAAGTTTGGAACTGAGCTGGGATAGAGTATACTATGATATTTCTGAGAATTGAGGTCTTGAATGTTTGTGTTTGTTGGCTTTGAGTTCAGCTTAGAGGGGCTGCAATAGGCCAAAAGCGCAAAGACACTCTTTGGTTGCAACTTTGAACCATTTTAAGAATAACATGAGCCCAGTGCGGGCTGCTTCACGCTTACCACTTGAACAAGTTGCAATTGGTTGATCTTGGCAGTCTTCAGAACGCTGATGACGGAAACCGCAGGTGAGTTGAAAGGTGTAAACTTATAAAGAGAGAGATTTATATGGGACTGTACTAATGTGTTCATGTGGCTCTTTGCCACCATGATTTCAGTTCTCTTGAAGGTGTTACGCAAAGGTTTCAGCCTCCCCAAAAAAACAGAGAGAATATTTACCGCAATGCGGAAGGTGCTGGCCAATGGAAATCACTGTTGAATGCCTATACTGAAACTGACCACTGCTCGATAGCTGTGAGAAGATCTCAAGGTTTACCTTTCTGCTTGTACCGGGAAAATCATCCTAATATAGGTGCCGGGACCAGGTGGAACATGGGGCCTGGGGCGAAGGATATGATTACAAATGAACAGCACTAGAAAGATACAAAAAGAAGCAGTGTTATCAAGCTGATGCCAAGAGCTGAGCTGGAAAGAAAGAAAGCAAAACCTTTGACAAAGGTGTTGGAGGTGTTGGATGTAGAACAGGTCACTTGCTCCTGCATGTTACACAGATTTATTAGAGTGCATTCAAAACAGATGGAGTGTGGGTTGAATTGACACTAGCCAAGCAGGACAGGAAGGAAGGAGGGGCATCCATGTTGTGGGCAAAATCTGGGAAATGAAGGTGTCAGAGGCGTCGGAGGTAGAAAAGGTTACTTGCTCCTGCATGTAGAGACAGGTTACACAGATTTATTGGAGTGCATTTGAAACAGATAGAGTGTGGGGTAAATTGACACTAGCCAAGCATGACAGGAAAGAGGGAGGGGCACCCCTGTTGTGGGCTACATGTGAGCGATGAAGGTGTCGGAGGTGTTGGAGGCAAAACAGGTTACTTGCTCTTGCATTCATACTGGATTGTGTTTGACAGAGTTGGAGTGTGGATCAAATTGACACTAGTCAAGCAGCACAGGGAAGAGGGAGGTGCAGGGGGCTCCTCCTGTTGCAGGCTACATTCAGGGTGTTGGAGGCGTTGGAGGTAGAACAGGTTACTTGCTCCTGCCTGTAGGAACAGGCTGGGCAGATATACTGGAGTGCATTTGATGGAGATGGAATGTGAGTTGAATTGACATTATCCAAGTAGTACAGGAAGGAGGGAGGCGCAGTGAGAACCCCCTGTTGCAGGCTACATTGGTGTCGGAGGTGTTGGAGGCAGAACAGGTTAGTTGCTCCTGCATCTAGGGACAGGTTGGATGGCTTCATAATGGAATGCATTGAAGTATGTATCAAATTACTGCCAGCCAAGCAGTACAGGAAGGCAGGAGGTGCAGGGGACACCCACGTCGAAGGCCATATCTGAACTACAATGGTGGGAATGTACCGGGAATTGCCGGGAATAAAGTAGGCAACGGTGGTCAACCACAGGACACAATATACCCAGATGGGGATCTATGACTAATAGCACCGTCGCCTCCGATGTCGGAGGTGACCTCTTAGGTCATTTACTGCACCACACGGGAAATGACCTAAGAGGGGTTGCCGTAAGAATAAAGTGGCTGTCTTAGGTGGCGATACCAATATAGCCCGAGTACAACGATGTTCGTCAAAGGCGACATCAGCAGATTATCTCCCGTCGCTTGAGAATACCTATATTTATGGTCCCCGAACCGTATATGCCTCCCTCCTCTTCCACTCTACAAGAAACTCGCGTTATATGAATTCTATTATACCGATCTCGACGCCCCTCTAGGTGCGCACAGAATGCCACATCGCTGTCTCGAGGCAATACATTGTTTTTCAGGTGGAATCATTCGCGGCGCGCTTTCTTAGGTCTGCAGCCGTAGGGAATTTTTTGGGAGGCCGCATCGTTCTCTCAATTGTTTCCATGATCATCTTGAAGATTACCAGATCTTCTCCCGTGGCTAGAATATTCATGTTTTTCGATTTGCATATAAGCTCTTTCCTCGTCTCTTCATGAAAGAAGTTCACCTCATGGATTCTGTTGCACCATCGGATCTCGCCGCCTCTCTGGGTGCCTTGCAGATCGGTGTCGGTGTCTACGTTTCTCATGTCCTCTTCGGGGTCACGACAACCCAAACGTACATCTACTACACCCGCTTTCCAGAGGACTCCCAAAAAATCAAGGTTTTGGTGCGTGCAAGACAAGCCGGGCAGACTATATATGATTGATCACCGTACTTAGGTTGGTTTTATCTGGTCCGCTTCCCCAGACCTGACTACTTCCTCATGCCTGAGTTTATCCATTTATAAAAAGGGTCTGTGAGTTTGCGCATGCGATATGCATTGGACACGCCATATACACCTACACGATATCCAACTACGGACACCCAGAGCGCCTCGCTGGTGCTTTTCCCAAACCCCTCCTGGCTGCCGGCCTCTTGACTGCCGTCATCGCAACATTGGGTATGTACATATATCGATCCAACTCGATGTCGGCCACTGACACGTCCTAGTAAAGGGTTCTTCACAATCCGAATTTACGCGCTTTCAAAAAGACTCTACATCACTCTCATAATCTCGGCCATGATCTTCGCGCGCCTGCTGGGTAGCAGTGCAGTAGTTGCCATAGGAATGAGAGTGACTCTGTTAAAGTCTTTTGAGAGGCAGTGGGGGTGGATTGTTATTGTGTTATGGAGCATTAGCAGTGCGGCAGATTTGACAATCACGGCAATTCTTGTGGCTTTCCTCCGCAACCAACGTCTCCGCGTACACAAGAGGTATTGTACCTGGAGTGCCTAATACCCAAGCATTGATGTCGGACAGGACAACGGCGCTTGTGGACAAAATTATTACATGGACTATAGGTTTGCCCATGAATTGTTCAGGACATGTTATTTTTTCTGACGAATCGAGTTGCAGAGACGGGGTTAATAACCAGGTTAGTTTTCCCTCACTTACTTTCCCTCAACTGTGTTCAGTTTCATATCTTCAGCATCTCGAGCACTCTCATATTGGCCTGTGTATGTTCCATTGAGAGTGCGCAGTCACTCGCTTCCCAAAATTGAATTCTGTTCTTTCAGTTTGTCACGATGAAGGAAAATTGTATGAATTTCGGAACCATACGATAATTCACACTGAAAGGAGTTCATAGTTATCTGGCTGGCGATTTGGGTTATTGTCGCGCGACGTGAGTACGTCTACTGTCACCCGATTGATGTTCTAACCGAATACAGTATTTTCAAACTCTCTATTGGCTAGGCAAGTTCAGTTGCGCTTTAATCAAACTATGTGGTGATGCCCGGGGAATCTAGTTTGAACTCCAGGGCGACCCTCCGTGCGATGGACCAGGTCACAGTGACTTTGCCATCTTTAACCCCAGCGGTGAGCTTTCTGAATTGGTTTGACTCCGATTTTTGACGGGGAGAAATAGGTGTCATATGACCGCGTATCCGGATTTATCGGGATTTGCTTTCGTCCGACGCAGTTTCATGGATCCCTTGTCCATTCTCTCCACCGTTCTTTCCACTACAATCGCTGTGTATCGCTGGGTCGGAGACCTCAAGTCCAAAGAGAGTGCGATACTCGAGCTCAAAAACAGCCTATCATCCATAACCCTCGTCCTTCACCCGTTGCGAGCAAAGGCAGCCAGCGGCGCACTAGACTCGCAAGTCGGGATACTTGCATGTCTCCAGGATCTGGGCGAATGCCTTGATACCGCCAGAGAGCATCTGCAGACGTGGCAGGAATCACAGATTCGCAAGGCAGGCCCCATCAAGCGCAGGATTCTCGCGTTTCTTGATCCATCTCAAGTCATCGGGATGGTCAAAGAAGACGCTATCCGTCTTAATCAGACGATTACCATGTTGACGCTCGCGATTCAGCTCGCCTGGTCACCCGGACTTCAAAGCACAACATCGGCACTGGACTTCATTATTAACCCGGAGGCCAAAGCCTTCTGGCAACAGATGATCGGGCGAGTCTTTATTCCGAGTTCTTGAATCTGTTCTTGACGTGAATGGCAGTGCTACTATTCTCTGCTGCCCAATGGATGTTTTCCAGGTGTCATTAAACACTTGGCTTGGCGGCAATCTCGCCATCCCGAATGGTTTACTGTTTCAGTTGGATGAACAAGGCTTTGGAGGTGTAACACCATCCAGCTTTAGCCGTTTTGTGGGCTCGAAATCGTTGACGCAGGTAATTTCTCAATATACGAATCCGAGTATGTTGTTTCCCACTTCGGGATATGTTCCAAGTCTGACGTTCATCAGTCACGACCCCCACGGAACAGGCAGTCGATCGCCTCATCATCTGGGTCACAGAGAATTCAGCAGATTATGTCGCCAGTATCGACTACGCTGAGTCCCTGGGCATCAAGGTAATAACCTTCTCATCTCTCGCCGCCCTGAAATCATGGATGCAACTGAACCATCGTGAGTATTGTTCTGGCGTCTCATTCAATCCAGAGAAACTGAGAAGTGCAACAGATTTCGTTCTTGCGGTCGCAAACAGCCACAGGTTGCGTTTCATATCTGACAGCGCGCGCAATGAAGGAGGGACCTTTAACCCGGCAGCGGGCGAGTTGCTTCTGCGGTTTCTCCGCGGTCGTTTACTTGCATCCCCGTGCCTAATATTTGCCCCCGCCGTCGGAACGACAGCCTATGTGGCTGCCTATGAGCGGGCTGGATCGACGAACGACATCCAGATCCTGTGGGGGTACATTAAGGCGCTTGCAGAAGGAGTACGGGACCTCGAGTGGGTGGGGTTTAATGTGCGATCGGGAGCGGCACCAAAATCGTTTGGTATGGTAGCACCGTCGCAAGACCAGTGGTTTATCCGGCCACTGCTGATCTATGTCCTGGGAACGAAGCCGGAGCAGGACCAGCTGCACATTGACTACGCCGCATCTCTCGGCATCACCGTCGTCAGTCTGTTCTCTACAGATGAGCTGAAGAGATATGTGCATACGAATCAAGGTACCACCGCATTTATAGCGAAATAAACATTCGAACCTGAACTCTCTGCTTCCAACCAGATCAACTGCAGCGCATGGCAGCAGCACACCGTCTGCGTTTTATGACCCAGAATGTACGCTGGGATGGCGATGTACTAGAACTTGGCGCGGGCGAGGATGTGCTCAAGTACGTGAGGACCCATGGTTTTGCGGCTCCCGTCCTGGTGCTCTGTACGTCCAGCATCCATAGCACGCGCTTCGTGGCGGTTTACGAGCGGGCGGGCTCGACGACAGATGCGGGGGTGGTGCGCGGATACATCGTGTCCTTAGCAGTTGGTGTCCGGGACACGGAATGGGTGGGTTTCGATCGTAAGACGTGAACGAGCTGAAGCCTGGAGCTCATATTAGCAGTAAATGTAAATGAGTATACTTTCAAACATCTTGGCCGAATTTATCTCGAATCGGCGAGGTTTTGACCTGCCGGATTCCGGAACTATTTAATTCAAACTGCGATCCTAATGGTTTTGATTCGGGAATCCTAGTCCAGAGTGCGTTTCAACATTTGAACCAAACGGCGGGAATTTGCGGCTAATGATCCGGATCAAAATTGATTCCTACCACGTCCCTCGATTCCGGAAAATACTGTCTGTGGTTGTTGTAACGATGGAAGCAGTTATTAGCACCTCGTTTCTTTTTGCGGCGTTGTTTCACCGTCCCCGTGGTCAAATGTTTCAACGGACGACCCAAGCTCAGAGGGCTGGGTCTCCTTGTTTCTGCTTTTGTGATGGTTTGGACCATGATCGTTTTGATTTAGAATGAGACGCTTTGGAATCTATCCCATTTGGGACACCAACTTCCACTTTTCTCGACGAACAATAGCGCCGGTGGGTGGCGGTGGCAAAGCCGCCATTTCCCCGTATAAAACGGAAAGTCTTTTGCTTCCCACCTTTCCAGTCACAGTCCACCAATGCAGGGGTCCCATATACCTTCGGTGCCAGGCCCTATCCCATGTCCGAATTCCTCTTGTGGACGACTCTTCTCTCATCCTCAAGACGCAGACGACTGTGGGCTGGAAGATGTGTATGTGCCTCGATTCCATCGCCCGTTTTTCTTATCTTGTTTTTGTTTCGCATTGCGTAGGAGCCTTCACTGTCCCAAGAGCGGATGTTCTTTTAAAACCCTCCAACTGAAACGTCTCGAGGCGCACGTCGACGTTGCACAGTGCGCCACCCTTTTTTTGCGGCCGCGATTGAGCATGATTCAAACACTTTTAGCCATGAACAACCACGCCAGTTTCAGTGCCTCGAGGACCACTGTGGCTTTTCCACCACAACTCAGGGTGCACTTACTCGCCACTATCGCGAGCGTCACCGGATGGAGCCACCCTCGGTAGGCCGCAAGCCTGCGCGCCGCCGTGCCCAGCAACAGACGGCGGTGGCATCGATATCGCGTCGTTCAGAACATCCCATCTCGACAACCTTTCGCTTCCACAGCGAAAGCCTATCCGAAGCTTCAGGGTACTATCCTGCAACAACGTACTACCCTACGTCTTCACCTAGGGTAGTATCTGCTACCCCGGACAGCGTATCCACGTACCTGAGGTCACTGCGTACGGCGCTGACGGCTGCTGCGGCCCCGGGCATCTCCCTCCTGTGCCCATCGACAGGCTCCCCCACCGCCCAGTGCGAACGCCATATGAGTCTGTCGCCCGACTGCAGCGACTCGTGGTCGGATACCGCCGAGTGGGTGAGCTGGCGCGATGAGTGCGATGCTACTCCCGACGTCGTCATCGCGATCGCCACAGGGGAGCAGGCGCTCTGCGACCACAGTATGTTGACGGCCACAACGGAGTACCTCCCAGTGCCGGCGGACATCGGTATGACGGAGAAGCGGTCGTTGTGGGCGTGAGCCCGAGAATGCAACGCATGCGCAACTGGGGTGGTGTGATTTTCAGACTCCCTCATTGTGTCGGCCTCTGGCATCTGGAGGACGTTCGGTTGGATTTCCTTGGTCAAGCCGGTCAGCGATTGCCTACTACTCCCGTCCATTTTTTTCTTGTGCATCTACTGTTGCTATTGTACTTTATAACCCCTACCATATTGTAGCCCAAGCATCCTCTTTCTCTCTTTAGTGCATATATTCCATTATGGTTCAAAGGATCAACAATCGCCGTTCGAGGGCTTGAGGTTCAAAAAATTATTGTGGAAAACCGAGGCGCGACGGCCAAAACGGGCTGTCCGCACTTTGGTTTGCCCAGGGGGCGACCAGTAAAGTAATCAAAAGGTGAGTGATCTCTGGATCACGCCGGACTCTTTGCCACGACACGCCCCCTGGAAAAGGAAATTCCATCAATTCCACTATCTCACAGCGCTCGACGCCCCACAAAGCTCCCTGGCTGTTCTAGGGCCTCTTATAATTTTACATCTCCAACGGTTTTGACTTTGGATCTAGTGTTAAATCTGAAAAATCTGAATATTGCATGTTTTAGGTACACACGGTCTCGGAATCAAGTAGTTTGTCATGGTCAAATGTTGAAATTTTGTGAGCACACAGATGCACAAGACACATATTACATCCAAAATGAAATTGAAAAAGTTAATTGGTCGCAGCTGAGCGCTGAGCAGGGAATGCAGCATCTGCTGGAGACAAGGCGTAAAATGCCGAACCATGCCGGGATCAATCACCTCGCTTACTTGACACATCAGAAGCCGTGATCCAGAGATCGCTCACCTCTTCCTTCCAAGTTCCCGCCAAGTCGGCGAAGAATAGCGACATGAAAGACGCGACTGATGCCGAGGCGGTCTTCTCTAACCGCTCTCATCGGGACTTACCTGACGCAGCTCGCACGACAGCGACCAAGTCCAAGTCGAGGTACTTGCGAGTGGGAAGTCAGTGCAAGAGATTATTAAAGTCCAGGCTGAGGGCGGGACTTGTTATTCTTCCATTATTTTTCTGGATGTATTGGGGTCAAGTTTTCTCGCTCAAGGTATCAGCTCGAGATCCTTCCTGTATGTAATCCTGCAAACAAGTTTTATAGTCTCGACCGAAAATCGATTGGCAGCCTTGTCTTGAGGATTCTTCGTTTCTGTGCGGGTATCTGGAGTGCGTTCTTCTACTTTACTTTACAATGAAAACTATTCAAGACTGACGCAGGATTCCAACGGATTACCATAATGCCTCCGCTGGAACATCCAAACTTGCGTTGACCAATTACCCCGCTACGTGTCCTCAACCCGAACGGCTTGGAATCATACTTACCAATGTGAGGTTTTCTGACATCGACTCGAGTGTTATGATTGACCAGCACATATAGTACGGCGGCCCCGGAGCTCCTGGCAGACAGGCGTCTTTCGCTTCTGCCGCCCGAATCCAAAATTTTACTGGAAACCGGCACGATATCATCTCCTTTGACCAGCGCGGCCTCGGGCGATCTATTCCGAAGGTTAATTGCTTTGGATCCGCACTCAAGTACCAGATGTTCAAAACGAATACGGTGTTTGAAACCACGTTCTCCGTTCCAAAAGATCCTTTTTCGGAAGCGGGGCGCGCTATCTTGGTTGAGCAGCAGAAAGAAGCACTTGCGCTTGAAGAAACGCAAGGGGCCTTGTGCGCACAGACCATGGGAGCGGAAGCACTGGGCTATATGAGCACGACCACAACCATATACGACATGGAAGAAATATCGCGCATCATGGAAGGCGATGACGCGCTGATCAACTTCGTGAGATCTTTAACCTGTCGAAATTCCTGGGTTAATCCAAATTACAGTGGGGAGGCGTAAGTGGAGATTTCTGTGTCGATGTACTCTAAGATGTGTCGCTGATTCGCTCTTGATTTATCTTAGTCTTATGGCACGTACCGTGTTTTGCCGACGTTCTGTTACTCACAACTAGCATGCTTTAGGTTCGGTTGTCGGCGCATATTTGGGCAACATGCTTCCCCACAAGGCCGGGAAAATACTCATAGATGGCATCGTACCCGCAGACATGTAAGGAGTCTGTGACCTGTTCTTCCACGACTTCTCATCGTCCTAGGTGGAGCAACGAGCATTATGAGTCGCAGGCCCTCCTTCAACTTCTCCTCACTGATTCAGAGTGAGCGCTGCGATTAATATACGGGACCGTCTTGACTTGTTCCAGGAAAACATATCAACTCTACCTCTCTGAGTGCTTCAAGGCCGGTCCGAACCACTGCGCACTATCCAAGCCAGAGGACGAAAGCCCAGAGGACATCGAAAAGCGAATCGATGATTTGGTTGACAAGCTTCAACTGCAGCCGTTGCGGGTGACCAACTATACTCGACCGGGATATCTCACCTCCGGCGGTGTTCGAAGTCGGTAATTTTTGTTGATTTCCGGCCACTTTTAACGATGCCTTCTATCCAGGCACATTCTTCATTGCGCTGCAAATCCCGGAAATGTGGACACGCTACGCTAAAATGCTCGCCAGCGTCATCGACGACTCTGACGCCGCCCCACTCATGCGGATAATCACTCCCCCTTACAGCGACCCGTCGCCGCCGCCTCAACATGATGGATACGTGGAAACCGGACAAGGGGAGTTGCTGCGACTGGCCATCTCGTGCGGCGACGCCCTGCCGTATGTGGATGGCGAGAAATGGCCGACCGCTGAGGAGATTGTCGATAATATTTTTGCGACAGTGAAGACCTTTCCCCGCTTCGGGGCAACGTGAGCTCCTACTTTTCATCTGTTGCTCTTTCTCAATGCGTCTGTTCAGTGTCCATCTGATGGAACAACACGGAGGATGCCAATTTTGGCCCGGGACGGGGGTGGGTCCTAAGCGTTTCACTGTGAGTCAAGGTGTCGCCATCGATTTTCTTCTTTTTGAGCTGTTTTGTCAATAGGGACCGTTCAATGTGAGTTTCATTTCATTTTCTTGGCGTGGTGCCCACATATCATCCCGGCAGAAAACGCTGGCGACGCCGACGCTGATTATCGCAAACACACGTCAGTTTTATCTGCATTTTCGTGCTATCCACAGGGAGATAAATCGCCGCAGATGATCCTATAACGCCGTATGCGAGCGCAAAAATCGTCAAGGACACAATGGGGGAGTCCGCTCGTCTCCTCCTGCAAGGCTCTGCGGGTGAGGCGTTGTGTCTAACACTGTTATTACATAGAATTCATTTCATCACAGGCCACTCGTACCTCGCGCCGACGACCGACTGCGCCACCAAAGTCATCAGCGGTTACTTTGCGAGAGGTATTATCCCAGAAGACCCTGAGACCTGGTGCGAGCGCGAAGTGGAGAACTACTTCATCAACAACAGCGATCTCCAGGCGAATACAAAACTCGTTGAAGATTTGCTGGGGAAATTTTAATACTGTGTTGTACTCGCTCATAAAAATATCGGATTTTGACTATGGCCGCATCCCTCGCTCTCCTTTCATTGTCGCCGGTCCTAGAGACTGTCTATATTCGTATCTTCGTTTGATTACTGGGGACCATAGCTTCGCTTGTGCTTCAAGTAGGACTACTATGTTCAATCAGAGTGTCGGCTCGAGCCGCGACAGACATATCAACGAACAGAAGAAAGAAGAGAAAAGAAACTGGGAGCGCCTCCGGATGCAGGAACGAGTCGAGTCCGACAACACGGAAAAATACATTGAGCATAATCCCGTTGACCGGTTCATCCGAATTGAACGAAATTGCACAGTACTGTACGCTACAACTCAGCACGTTCCGGGGGACATAGCTGAGCTATCAATTTATCCTGAGTCTTATCCCCGCGCCCAGCTGAGCCCAAGGTGGCTACGAGCTGAGCCTCACAGCTGGTTGCCAGGCCGTTGACAGCCGGTACCATGGTTCTCTCTCGGCTGTTCTGATCAAGTGGTCGTGACATATTGGCTGTACAAAAAAACTGGCCGGATTAAGAAGAACATGAATTGCGCGATTCCATCAGTCACCGTGACAGTAGGCTGATGCTTTCTTCTGTCTTCAGATTCTTCACCGCTGCAAAGCCCGTGTCCCAAGCCCACATTATGGCCGTCAAAATATAGTGGAGGTCCGTGAATCCTCCACGATACTCCGTGGACTGACGCAGGAGGGCTCGCAGACTGCTATCAATGAAAACAGGATCATGATATTTTCTAAGTCATCCTGTCCGTATTGCAAACGTGCCAAGGCGCTCTTTGCGGCTCAATTTCCAGAGGAGAAGCCCGTGGTGTTTGAGTACGCTGTCGCAAACCCCGCGAAGCCGTCATAACCCATGTGCAGACTCAATGAGCGCGAAGATGGGCCAGCAATCCAGAGCTACTTGGCAGAGAAGACAGGTCAACGTACCGTGCCAAATATCTTCATCAGTGAGTAGATGCTCTGTTGTCTAATGGTGTTTTCTTTGAATCAGCAAACTCATTACGTGCAGATAAGCACCATGTCGGCGGTACGATTTTTTTGTTGGTTTGAGGCATCTCGGCGGCTTACAGGCCCTCTAGGTAATGATGACACGCAGGCTGCGTTCAAGACCGGGGAGTTGGGGCGCTTGGTCCAAGGGTAACTCTACCTTCGAATGTATTTTTTGTGGTGCGAGCATTCCGTACGTTTTTTGGTCCTCAACTACGCTAATGGTTGACCTAGTGTGGTTTGACGTAAGTAGTGCTGGAGCGCATGGAATGTCTTCGCCGAACAGTGTTTCTGTGGACGATGAGACTTTGATACATTCACATTCGGTATCCTCCGAAATCGACTACATTCACTACCGCGCCATTCTGGTGTTGATACTTGCCTTGCAGAGACACCAAGGGCAAACACGGAAATATCGTTGGTCCCTGAGATCCCAATATTTACATCTGCCTTGACAGTCGGCCAACCGAATTCCATTACAGCGGGGTCATGTACCCCGGGTTCGTTTGGCATCCCTGCTCATGTGCCTGTGTAGCAGCAGGCACTAGCAGGCGCCTCCTATCAGCGGCGGATTGATCTGAATAGACCTGAATTCTGCTGGCCGACCCTGCATTTCGTGGGGTTGAACTTGCCGTTAGCCGTGGTTTACGTCAGGCAATCATGTTTCCAGGACACCCTGGACTCCATGTTCATTTCCGAGCCGTATCTGGAATGTTTCATGTGGCTACCAAAGATTGAAACATAACCTCGCAACAGCGGAAATGAGGATTCCGATAGCCTTCCCGAAGCTCACAACCCGCTGAATTTTTCATTCGCGCTGAAACGTTTTGGTTTCAGTGACCGACATATAGATATCGCGTAGCGCACGATCTCAAGCAGTTGCAAGAGAAATTTTACAGAACAGACAAAGCAATGTCGTCGAGGACATGAAAAGGACTTGACGGCGTGGCCATCAGGTGGCGTTGAACCGCGCGTGCCACAACCGAGTCGGGCAGATAAGTAGGGGCAGATCATAGACGGCGATCAGTCATTGAAGAAAATGCTCCCTGTCGCTCCCGGAAGCAGTTTTAAAGGTATTGGACTCAAGTAAACCCTCCCTTTGATCAAGAATGGGCCTCTTGGATATTGGATTTGGGTGCATCAGCCCATTTTCTTTCCTTTTCATGACCTAACACACACCTAAGAACAAGCCTGATAGGCTCATGGCTGGCGTCCATTCTCTGCGGCATCGCCTATTCACAGGCTTTCCAGTACTTCACAAACTTTCCAAACGACAGCTGGACCAGGAAGGCTCTAGTCATTGCGAGTGTCTGGTTTTCTCTCGTCGGTTTGGTCGGGGCCTATGCGGATGTTTACGTGGTGAGCTCTTTGTTCCTTCCTTTCATTCCATCCTGAATTTCGTTTCCGTAGCCAACGGTCACCTTCTGGGGTCACTTAAACCCTTTCCGCCTGCTAATTACTCCAATTGACAATGAATCATAGATAACCCGGCCGCGTTTTTGACCGAAGTACGTGGCGACATTCATCTGGTTAAGAAAATTGGCTTATTGTTCGTCTAGACCTGGAGTGTACATACCTTGAGTTCGAATCAACTCTACACTCATTTATCGTGCAGGTTCCCGTGTACAGCTGCGCGAATGCAATGGTTGCAATCACCGTTAACTCATATCTCATATCACGATTCTACGCCATGTAAGCTCATTGTCTCCTTTCTTCTTTTCCTTGATTAAGAGATCGCCAGATCAAAGAATATTTTCGTGACACTCGTTTTAGGGTCGTTGACACTGTTCGCAGTAAGGCCTCCTCCTCATCGCATCTTGATTAGACTGAATATGCCTGCCAGTTCGTCATGGCCTTTCTGGTTATTTTTCTATATCCTGGAGTCGACCCAGAAAATGTATGCACCCTCTCGTGGCTCTAATTTTCATTAACGCACCTGCATAGTTCCGGAAGGTTAGAAAGTTGACGCTCACCTGGACTCTTTCCTGTGTCATGTCGGGTATTGTTATATTGAAAGCTTTTATACGCAGAATAACTCACCACCATAAATAGATGTCTCCATTGCAGCATCTCTTGTCTTGACCCTCCGAAGAATGAGGTCCGACTTCAATAGTACTAATCGGTGAGCACCTACCTTTCGAAACCCAACTATGCCATTTGCCCACATTGTTCTCTTAGGCTCCTCCGTCGGGTCATTATCATCTCCATTCAGAATGGTTGTGCCACCAGCCTTGTTGCCATTGCGGGCATGATCGCCGTTATTTTCAAGATTGATAGCAATAGTGCGTCTCGAATTCACAATACTTCAAACCCATTCTCAAGCAAATAACACGCATCTCAGTTCCGGCCCTCTTTTTCTTCCTCCTCAGCCCCCTCTACCTCCTTACCTTACTCTCCAACTTCAACGTGCGCGAAAGTGGTGAATCGGGGAGCAGGACTTGGTCGTCTGGCAGGAACACCGCGGATAGCATCGTGGTCGGAGGTATTCGTGAGTCTTTCGGCCTCCTGCTTGTTTATTATAACGGCAGCTGACGACGGTTTGGCCCAGATGTCAATCGTACAAACATGAACCCCAAGGAATCGGAAATTCAGATGGCTAACATGAACGTAGGAGCATTTCAAGCAGGGTCTGATGTTTTTTGCTCATGTGTTTGGGGACAACAGCAGGACGAGTCTGAGGGAAGTTGGGACCAGAAACCAGGACCGAGTACGGAACCTTCCGCGAGGAGTAAATACGTTTCGGATCTGTAGAATCGAAGGACAATGGGTCGAATATTTAAAAGCCTCAGCATATCATGCAGATTGATATTTTTCGGACTGGCAGTAGTAGACCGCCGGCTGGCCCGTCAGTCAAAAATAGCAAATTTATCCTCTTTATAAAATTCTGTCTGTCCGTCTGAAACCTTTAAACTCCGACCGTTCTCCCGCCCTGGCATCACCAGCCGAAATGCCGCCTCTCGACTTCTCGCTGTCGGTTCAACGACGGCTAGTTTCGGCAAGAATCGGCATTCGTATGCGCTCCGCAATTTGTCCTCCGGCCGGCGAACAAACTTGATCGCAAATCCCAGAAGAGCAATATATCTCACGTGGTTGAACTGTCTTACTTACACATGCTGGATGATTCATTGATACCGTGTCAGCTCTGATCATGATATCCTCTTTACCAATAGAACTACGAGATAGAAGAAACAACGAGAAACGTACAGGTCAAGCTCGATATAAATAGGTACAACAAAGGTCCAAAAGCGATTCCTACATTTTTATTTGGCTTCCGGGTAGGTGTCATCGCCTACACCCAAAGCGAGGATGTCCGATTTCGTCTCCAAGAAAAGGTCGTGAGCCTGAGAATCCATCAGCTTTGTTGACCATGGCCACTGCTTAAACCAGCAAGACTCACAGCTGCAGACGGCTTGAAGGTAACATCTCCCGAAGAAACGATCTGCGTCGCTGACGAAGCCGTTCGTCCGGTCTGCCGTGTCTTTCGGAGTAAATCAATATTCTACGCAGAGCAGAAACAAAAAAGGCAGACACGAACGTTTGAAAAGGCAAGGGCATTCCGAGTCGTTGGAGTGGTGCGGAGTTCCATCATTCCGCCATCCGTCCCAGAAGCCCGCGCGTTCAAAGTGGATACAAGAGCATTGCTGTAGAGCTTTGGGATGGCGAAGTCGAACACGAAATCTGTTTCAAAGATTAGTGCAAAGCGTGGTGGCAAAAAATGAAGACGCGCACTTCTGGAAAAAATATATTCAAATCAGTCTGCTGTGAATCTACATAAAAACTTGGAACACTCACAATGTGCTGTTAGAAAGGCCGACAAATAGGGTGGTATTGAGGAGAGTGAAGGCCACCGTTATAGCGCCGGTCTGAACCGCGTCTAAATATCTTAAATGAGGAGAATATCCAAGAAGGATAATGGGAAGATTACTCCGGACTATGCGCTCGATTGTGTCGTCCGTGCTCCGGATCCCCGTTTTTCTGGCCCTCTGTTGTCTGTTAGACTAAGTAATGTGCGCGACACTTTGATATTTACCAAGCTCCAAAAGAGCGACGCAGTTATGATCACGTCCGCGCCTGATGAGACGTGAGCTGTAGATTTGAATGGCATTCCCAAAACACACCCGCAGCGGTACAAGACCAGAGAAGAGCGGTAAAGTCGACCTTGGGTTTCTCGAGGTAAGACTTGACCTCGGCAACGATGACCGCGGTCCAGATTGCGCCGACTACACATCAGTTAGGCGGCTGAACCTGAAGAGTTTGCATGCAGGAATGAACGCACCCATCGAAGCCAGAGATGCCATACATATAATCGCCGGGGCAATGTAGTTTCGCATGATCACCGAAATTCTCCAGGCATAGAAGAATTGGACAGGCACAAATACAGCTGCCTGGAATAGGGGGCAGTTTAGAGTAACTATTCTCGGGTTGAAATATCTTCTCACCTCCAGGATGGGTTCTTCGGATACCAGGTATCAGTTTTTCAGAAGACATTGGCTGGGAAAGGACTCACGAGAAGGAAGCACTAGACGATACAAGTTGAAATTCAACGCGGTCTCAAACATCGATAGGGTCACGCACAAGAAGGAAAGAATGACATTGGTTTGTCGGTTCCTTCGATCCACCGAAAATACGTCAAAATTGCGTTCACGCAATCGGCGTGAATATCTTACCGAACTGTCCAACCAGCGGCTCATAGATCATGGCCACGCACATTCCCGTGTTCACGCTCTCCACCACGAACAAATAGAGAACCTGAGAACTCAAACGTCAATATATAACTTTAGCGAGATTGTAATTCCTCACAAAGAGACGAAGCCATGTCTTATCCCTGCACATATATTAGCAAAACGACGAACCGAAATTCAGCAATTCCCCCACTTCTTGTAGTTTTGGTAATATGTTATCACCTAGATCCAGTTATTTAGCAAGTGTACACGGAACTTGGGAGACAAAGTAACCTGTAGCACCAAAATCTAGGACCAGCGGGTCAGCGACAATATGAGAGAGAGCACAGTGCAGAGATACATACACCATACAAAAAGGTGTTTAGGACGACACCAAAATAGTACGGTCCCAACCTAGAGAAATGATTAATGTCCAGTCCCAGAACAAACCCCACGCCCACATACAACTTCTGTGGAGTGGGAGGAGAAGGCATTGTGATATCGAGGATAGTAGCATAGATGTCCATATTTAAGACCATTGATACGGATCTACGAGGATGTTCCGAACGCGACCGAAGGCAAGAAAGAGAGGTATCAGGATTCAGAAGACTTGGTAGTCCCTGGACATCAGAATTCAAATTAATGACTTCTTCCCGCCGCCAACCATGCCGCACGACGGGGCATCGACTTGGCCAAACGTGGGATGCGGTATCGAGCATCTGGGTACGTTTGAGAAGTCTTCGGCCTTCGCCAACAAACGATCTGCGACTAGATCATAGAAATTGTCAGCACAGAACAACACCAATAGATTCGAGTTGGTGTTGATATACCATCGGAAGGTCCCGTGCCTATCATATCATGGCGTTAAGATTGAAAACTGACAGATCGATATGCAAGTCACATTTGAATTGCAAACAATAAATGACATTGGCTGGAGGTCGTCGTAAGTGTACCCGTCACGATCAGACCGCAGGTGTTCTGTTGTGTTGGACACAATTTCGACGCGACGCTTCGACGTCTACCGGGTTGTAAACACCGTTCTCTCTTGGTTCTCTCCATCCCATAAAATCAGCGTTCCGTTCTTTTTTGTAAAAGGCAGAGATGGTAAAGCTGAAGCCCAACCGTGTTCGGGCCCGGGGGCAGCTGGCTATGTAGTACCAAACTGCGGCGATAGCGAGAAAAAGAAGACAAGAAGGATGACGGTGAGAGTCCTCGGCGGTGTGGGACGTCTACAGTCGATCTTGCAGAGTTGAGCCTTTACCTCGATGGGCGTTTAATTAGGTTAAATTTGCTATCGAAAGCGTCACGGTATCTTCCAAGCGCGATTGTCGTGGAAGTCGGGCGCGAGAACGCTGCCACAGACGCAGTCTCAGCTGAGAGCGGCAATTTAACCTTGGCCAATGACCAGCACCCGAGGGAAAATCGAATAGGATCATGATGAGACGGAGACAAGGGGTGGCCCGTGCGAATTCGCAGGATTCCTCAGAATCAGGTGATCCAGAAGTTGCCCCACCGCGGTACATCGCGACGAGGCTCCAGGGTGTGAGGACAACACAGCTCTCCTCCGGCTTATGGTCTACAGATATGCAAACTACATACCCATAAATACCAGTCGTGAATATATCATACATGAATGCAGCCGCAAATCGCGTACTTTTCTGTAGATCGCTCCGTCCAATCCATTATTCCGACCGTCCCGTCCGCCACACCACCGCACCCGCGAACAGGCATCTGTCCCAGCAGCCGCACATTAGAGGGTTGGACTCAACCGCCCCTCGCACATAACTTAGACCACACTTCTACTTCTGCAGCCGCCGCTCGACCAGGTCGCGCACGCCCTGCACAACCTTCGCTACGTCGACGTTCTTCTGCACGTCGATACGCAGGTACTCCATCCCCAGCATGTGCGCCATGTTGTGGAAGTGCCAATTCTGAAATGCGTCGTCAGTCAGGTGTCAAGTGTTGCATGGGGCAGAAGGAAGGATTAAGAGAAGGAAACAGTCAAAGCGGTCAAATGGAGCGAAAAACGGAAAACTCGGAAAACGGGAGGAGAAAGGGGGGGAAGCCAGCCCGAGCGGCAAGACGGATGAGCGGTTAAACTCGACGCAGGATGATGAAAGATGACAGGAAAGGAATAGGAGGATGGTAGGGAGCTCAAAAAAGCGGGTAAAATAGGAAAACGGATGGACGGAAGACCAAGGCCGTCAAACGGAAAGACCATCAATCACGGAGAACCGGATGGGCGGCAAACCGAAACCGGGAAAGACGGATGGACGAAAGACGGGAAAAGCGGAAGAAAAGGTAAATGGGGGACGGTGGGTAGCACGGGAAAGTAGGTATCCGTGAACGGCAAGGCGGATGCACGGAAGAGGGGGCGGGGGAAAACGGGTATGCGGCAGCGCAGGCCCCGCACCCGCCCCACCCAGAGCTCGCGTCGGCGTACCGCGCCATGCAGCCGCCAAGAAAGAAATCACCGAGACCCGGAACCCAGAACCAAAACCACTCACCCCCTGCGCCCCCGTCGTCATCAGCTCCACCACGCTCGCCCGCCCCGTCGGCATGAACAGCGTCAGCCCCAACGCGCCTGCGTGCACGCTCACCACCACGTCCGCGCGCCCCACCGCGCCGAGCTGCGCGGGGAGGGCACTCGTCGTCGGGTCGAGCGTCGCAAAGCGCAGCGCGCGCGGGCGGGCGGCGCGGGCGGTGCTGTTTGAGGAGGTGTTCCCGTCGGAAGGAAGAGGGAAAGGTGCGCGGCGCTCGTTCGCGAGGCCCTCGCCCGGCGGGGCGCCAACCGGAGCCGCCCCACCTCCACCTACACCTACAGTGCTCCCAGTGCTCTCCCCTTTTTTGGCGTCCGCGTCCACGTCCGACGGGGGCGGGGCCGTGCCAACGCCCAGCCCCAGCGCGCGCGCCTCTCTCGGGTGCAGACGCGACCCCCACACACCAGGCATCAGGTCCGCGTCGGTGTACGTGCAGTCGTGCGTGCCGGGGGTGTGGGGGGTGGATCCTGTGGAGAAGAGCGTCAGCGTCGGAGTCACCCGTCAGCAAAAGAGCAAGACGATGCCCCCCATCTTCAGCACCGAAGCCAGTCAGGCCGGCCCCCAAAGTCCAAGTCCGTGCATCGTACGCCCCTCTGGGCACATACAAGAGAGAGTAGAGTAGAAGACACCCACCAGCAACCGCCGTCGCCACCCGACACAGCCCAGCCAGCCCCGCGCGCAGCCCCGCGAGCAGCTCACCCTCGTTCGCAATGTGCCGCGCCTCCTGCCACGCGGTGAGTTTGTGGTTTTTGTGTCTGGAGGCAGAGCGTGAGTTCAGCGGAAAGGAGTGAGAGGAGGGAGGAGGGAGGGAGGGGGGAGAAGGGGAGGAGTAGTAGTATACGTCCTCACGAACAAAGCCCCCACCACCACCGCTTTTCTGCACAACGCCCTGGGTGCGACTCTGCGTCCTTGCGAGGCGCCCCCGCGCGCGCCTCGAAAGAAAGAGAAAGAAAGAACCACACCACGCGACTCACCTCGTATACCCATCAAACTTCTCCCGCGACAAAAACAGGACCTGGATCGGGTCCCCTCCCTGCGCCTGTGCGTGTGTCGTCACCGGCGCGCGCCGCTCCACATTTTCCCTCCCCACCTGGCCTTCCGTTCGGTTCGACCGGCGCCCCGCCCCCACCTCCTTCCACGCGCGAGGCCCGAGTGAAGAACTAGAAGAAGAGCCCGGCAGCCCCTCGAGCCCCCACACCCACCGCAGCCACAGGCTCGTGCCCCATACGAGCTCGCTCGCACACGTGTGCGGGCGCCCGACGCCAGTGGCGCTAAGGAGCGACGCGCCCGCGCCGACGGAGTGGAAGGCGCGCGCGAGGCAGGTGTTGGCTAAAAGGGGGAGAGTTAGCGCTTGTGTGCGGATATGGAGATGAGAAAAAAGGGAAAGGAAAGGAGAAAAATAAAACGGCAGAAAGGAAATAGGCAGGAAGGGAGGAAGAGGGAGGGAGGCGGGGAAAGAAGGGGTTGGGAAGAGAGGAAGAAAGGACGAGAGGGAAGGAGGGAAGGAGTAGAAGGAAGGAGTCGAAAGACGGCCAAAATCGAAGCAACACCGAATGATGGAATAAAGACGAAAGCCACCCACCCAATCCCTCCACCGCCATCCTCCTTGGCGGGAACGCCCCCATCCGATCAAACAGCGGCGCAAAGAGCGACTCCGTGGGCAGGTAGTCGTCCGTGAACACGAGCTGCAGGCCCGCCGTGTGCGCCACCTCATGGGCGAGCTCCGCCGTCAGCTTGCTGAACTCCGCCTTCGCGCTGGACGCAGAGGAAGATAGGGTCTTGGCGTACGCGGCGGGGAGGGCGGTCCAGAGCTGCTGTTCCACCGCGGAGGATGTGGATGCAGAGGTGGAGGAGGACTGGTGCCGCGAGAACAGCGTGAGCGCGAGGAAGGTCGTGACGAGGTCCTCGCCGACGTGGAACGGGTTCCAGCGGTCCTGCCGCGGGACAAAGAGCACCGGGTGCGTGAACGTCTCGGTGCACCCCTCGCCCGCGTTTTTGTCCTGCGCAAAAAAAAAGCACATTCATTACCCCAATCTTTGAAAAACCGAGGCACGCAAACCCGACTGACTTACCTCGACAAACTCCTTGCCCAGGAACCCCTCCCTTCCCATCGCAGCCTTCAAATCGTTCCCCCAATTGCTCACTTCGCACCGCCCGGTGAACTGCCCGTGGACGCTCGCATCCCCGCCCCACCCGGGCGTGTGTCCAAGGTGCTGCGAGGCGCAGAATGCCTGGGGGTAGGGCCACCAGTGGTTCGGCGAGCTCGGGTCAGAGGCGCCGCCCGCGGGGAAACACGTTATCGACGCCGTCGAGGCGGAAGCGGGCGAGGTGCAGTAGGGCACGGCGCCCGTGATGTACGCATCGACCATGCGCGTGGAGAGCTGCCCGCCGCACGTGTCGAGCTTGCGCGCGCTGATCTCGGCCTGGGCGCGCGCGAGGAAGAGGCGTGCATGGAGGGCGGGGTGGTTGTCGCGGAAGAAGGGCGAGCCGGAGCCGACGCCGCCTTCGTCGTCGTTGTTAGTTCCGCCCCATCCAGAGGCATCATTATTGAGGTCTTCGTTATGTGAGTAGCCACCGGGTATAGAGCCCGAGTTAGAAGTAGAGCCAGAGCCGGGAAGCGAGAACGAGGAGGGCGCAAAGACGACGTAGACGAGCAGAACTGAGCTGAGAGCAAGGACAGCGACGAAGATGAGGAGGCGCCTTATTCGGGTTGGCGGGGCAGCAGGGGTGAGGCGAGAGAGTAGATCTTTTGCTGACTGGCCGTTGGGGTTGGCGGCAGTGGGCAGCGGGGTATAGGCTGTAGAGGACATGGTCGGGCGGAGTCAATTCTTGTTTTAGGCGCTCATGACAGAAATGCGGAGACCAGCGGGAACTGTATGCGGTGGCGGTACGTGTCACTGATATCACCCCGAGACCGCAACCAACAGTCTCACGGTTGCGCGAAATAGGGGGTTTCGGATTTGGGCCAGTGAGCAGCGAGCCTTGTTCCCTCCCTAGGCTCCGAGTCGTGGGCTAGAAACTAGGCAGATAAAAAACCGATGTTCGAAAATAATCATGGCCCAGGCCGGATTCGAACAGGCATCTTCTGCTCTCTACATATACCGCAATCCCGAAAGAAATGCAGATGTGGAAACCTCCCACCACCGAACCATTGTACGGGTTGTTGGTTCCCTGCTACTTATATGCAGGTTTAAACAAAAAATTAGCTGAACAAAAGGTTGTAGCCCTGGCCACAAATTCAATGCATAGCCTGGCCGGGACCAATTTGAACGACCCGCTTCTGCTTTGCCTATATATCCCATTGACATGAAGTCCAATCTAATACAGATGTGGACCCGCCACCATCAAGCCGTCGTACAGTTGGTTGTGGGCCTCTTTAACCATGCTATTTCTTTGGACACAAACCAGCCAGGCAAAAGAAATTCTTTGTGATTCCCCTCACCTGATTCGAACAGGCATCTTCTGCTTTCTATCTCGCAATCCCCCAAGAAATGCAGATGTGGACCATCCACTACTGGTCTTTCGAGAGATGTTTGGTTCTCCCATTATCCATGCAATTTTTGAACAAAAAATTAGCTGACCGCAAAGACACATGGCCATTTTCGGGTGTCGGAACTCGACAACGGTGAATGGAAAATTAAACAAATACTCGGTCAGCTCAACCACGTCGCCCACCGACTGTGCTTCCCCTCAAGTGTCAGCGCAATCTCCCGGGCAACAATGCGATCCGCCTGTTCGCTCGGATGTAGCTCATCGGCCCTGGAATGTAAATAAGCATCATTTAACTGCAGGTCGCAGAAAACCAGAATAGAATAGATATGTACGCACCACAAGAAGCTATCACGATCTGTGCCATTTGCGACGGTGCAGTCAAGGGTTGTGCCTCCAATGGTCGTGACGCATGCGTTCCAAGTTCCTGGAATTTAGGGAAGAATTGCTTATCAAAATGAAGATCGCTATGACGTTTTGCACACACCTGTGACGTTGAGCGGGGCGGTCCCGTTGAGGTACAGGGCAGGATGGTCGAACATATCTTGGAAGAGGGAATGCGAGTCAAACAGCGCTGCGAACACAGCTCAGTTTAATTGCTTCAGAACAATAATTAGTTCGATGCCAACCGATATGCGCTCCGGGAAGGGTAGGCGCGAGTGCTTGCAGCATGAGCTGCGTCAGCTTGTTCCCCGAGCGAGTCATTTCCGTCATGATGATGCTCCATTCAGTTGTATTCCGCTCGAATGCCCAATACTTGTTCGGGTACGAGTCGGCAGCGTACAGGATAGTTAACTCGAGTGGAATCATCTGCGAGCCCCGGGGATAATCAGCCATGGCCAAATGTTGGCAACAGGAGGATGAGCGCACATTCTGGAAAATGAAATTCCGCGCGCCACTCTCGTAGAGAACTTTCACCCAATTGACCATGCATTCTGTGACGTCGACGAGCGATACACCTGGATCGCTTCCCGTCAATAGCGTGGATACACCGAGGTCGTTCGTCCCGATCCAAAGCGTGTAGATCGTCTCGTCTGGTGGCAGTCGGAGCGAGCCATTGGCCTTTTCGGTCAGGTACAGGGGGATTTGACTTTCAAAGAGCGGGGGGAATGGCCGGAAAGTAAGGTTGTTGGAGCAGGTTGCACCCGCGCGCGCAAAGGGGTGGAGTGCGACGTGGGCGTAGCCCGCGGCGTAAACTTGATGATGTTTTTTCAGTTGCCTTCGAACACTTTCTAGACGACAATCGACCCACCAGGCCAGGCGGTGGCTGCATCGCCTGAAGAGCCCTCAATACTAGACAGATAGTACTTCGAGTGAACCCACCAGTTAACACGACGTCAGTATAGCTGTCGCCGAAAGTGACCAGATGTTTTATCTGTCCGGGACGAACACCAGCGCAGTATACACCACAGACGGTGAGAACACTTGCATAGAGGAGCGAAGCTAGAACCATTTTATCGTTCCAAGATTAAAGCGTACTTGCAGCTTTAATACTCAGGGCACCTGTGGAGGCCGCCCGACCAATGTCCGTCTGTCGGCCGCGCGCGGATGCAATTGGGGTAGGTCGGAACGTCCGACATTCCCCCGCGCGCCGGTGCTATTAGAAGACCCAGGTGCTATTAGAAGACCCAAGTCTTGTGGTCCCAGATGTCAAGGGTAGAAGGGAAGAACCGGAGCACGGGCCGAATCGCCATCAACCGGAACTTACCGGCACCGTTTCAACTTCAAGAGTTGAAAAACGCGCAAACAAGTTTGTTCTAAGCCAGAACGAAGCAAATAATTTCGTATTTCTTAATGCTATCAAAGCACGGCGGCACGGTCCAAATCAACGGTATCGCAAAATTACAAGAAAGGGAAAAACTGGTTGAGAAAAAAAAACCGAAGATGGTGAGTACATCAGACAATCGAGGTACGAGATCAACTTTGTTTGGAGCTTCTGTTGATAAGTAAGGGATTTTTACCGAACAGGTGAATTATCAACCCACTCCTTGTTCGTGCACAACCATGACAGACGCCTCTTAGATGTCCCTCGGCGTTTCTGTGTCGCACGAGTCACGGTGGATCTCTGCCTCGTGACGTGTCGCTTTGGGGGTTTGTATATGGATTTCAGAGCGCGGCTCTACCTATTTTCGCTTCAAGATCGGAGTCAAACCAATTCAGAAAGCTCGCCGCTGGGGTTAAGGATGGCAAGGTCACTGTGACCTGGTCCATCGCACGGAGGGTCGCCCTGGAGTTCAGACTAGATTCCCGCATCACCGCATAGTTTGATTAAAGCGCAACCGAACTTGCCTAGCCAATAAAGAGTTCGAAAATACTGTATTCAGTTAGAACATCAATCGGGTGACAGTAGACGCACTCACGTCGCGCGACAATAACCAAAATCGCCAGCCAGATAACTATAAACTCCTTTCAGTGTGAATTATCGTATGGTTCCGAAATTCATGCAATTTTGCTTCATTGTGACAAACTGAAAGAACGGAATTCAGTCTTGGGCAAGCGAGTGACTGCACACTCTCAATGGAACATACACAGGCCAATACGAGAGTGCTCGAGATGCTGAAGATATGAAACTGAACACAGTTGAGGAAAAGCAAGTGACGGAAAACCAACCTGGTCATTAACCCCGTCTCTGCAACATGATTCGTCAGAAAAAATAACATGTCCTGAACAATTCATGGGCAAACCTATAGTCCATGTAATAATTTTGTCCACAAGCGCCGTTGTCCTGTCCGACATTAATGCTTGGGTATTAGGCACTCCAGGTACAGTACCTCTTGCGTACTCGGAGACGTTGGTTGCGGAGGAAGGCCACAAGAATTGCCGTGATTGTTAAATCTGCCGCACTGCTAATACTCCATAACACAATAACAATCCACCCCCACTGCCTCTCAAAAGACTTTAACAGAGTCATTCTCGTTCCTATGGCAACTATTGCGCTGCTACCCAGTAGGCGCGCGAAGATCATGGCCGAGATTATGAGAGTGATGTAGACTCTTTTTGAAAGTGCGTAAACTCGGATTGTGAAGAACCCTTGTACTAGGACATGTCAGTGGCTGACATCGAGTTGGATCGATATATGCACATACCCAATGTTGCGATGACGGCAGTCAAGAAGGCGGCAACCAGGAGGGGTTTTGGAAAAGCACCAGCGATGCGCTCTGGGTGTCCGTAGTTGGATATCGTGTAGGTGTATGTGGCGTGTCCAATGCATATCGCATGCGCAAACTCACAGACCCTTTTATAAATGGATAAACTCAGGCATGAGGAAGTGGTCAGGTCTTGGGAAGCGCACCAGATAAAACCAACCTAAGCACGGTGATCAATCATATATAGTCTGCCCGGCTTGTCTTGCACGCACCAAAACCTTGATTTTTTGGGAGTCCTCTGGGAAGCGGCTGTAGTAGATGTACGTTTGGGTTGTCGTGACACCGAAGAGGACATGAGAAACGAAGACGCCGATCTGCAAGGCACCCAGAGAGGCGGCGAGATCCGATGGTACAACAGAATCCATGAGGTGAGCTTCTTTCATGAAGAGACCAGGAGAGAGCTTATATGCAAATCGAAAAACATGAATATTCTAGCCACGGGAGAAGATCTGGTAATCTTCAAGATGATCATGGAAACAATTGAGAGAACGATGCGGCCTCCCAAAAAATTCCCTACGGCTGCAGACCTAAGAAAGCGCGCCGCGAATGATTCCACCTGGAAAACAATGTATTATCTCGAGACAACAATGTGGCATTCTGTGCGCACCTAGAGGGGCGTCGAGATCGGTATAATAGAATCCATGAGGTGAGTTTCTTGTAGAGTGGAAGAGGAGGGAGGCATATACGGCTCAGGCTCGGGGACCATAAATATAGGTATTCTCAAGCGACGGGAGATAATCTGCTGATGTCGCCTTTGACGAATATCGTTGTACTCGGACTATATTGGTATCGTCAGTCTCTTGCAGACAGATATTTCAATGGATTACTGATCTCGTACCTCAATGCATCGAATCTGAAGGGTTGAAGGATATTATTCGTAGTCTCTTGCACTGACTTCCCAGCATGCCACTCGCAATCTCGTTCTGATTCCTGAAGATCATGTACAATCGGCCGGGACGATTGACTCAAAGGCTGGGGCGGTCTCGGCCAGTTCTTGGACGTAAACAAGCCTCCATTAACGTCACCGCCGGCCTCGACAAGGCTGCGAACTGCTGCAGCCAAAGGAATGGGCGTAGGAAGAGTGCGACACTGCCACCATCAGCCCTAACGTGCACAAGTACATACTATCAATCATCGCATCAGTGAGCCCGGGCTTTGCCGACGTCGTTGTTGAGTTGCACAAGCAGCATCTCAGTTGTGAGCTATATGAGGTAGGCAGCATCTCGGGCGGTAGAGATGTCAAATCGTATGCAATGGGCGATTATTCTGATCTCGAAGAAAGCTTGAACCACACCATAGGCCCACTTGTTCGACTTTCAATCCGTGACTTCTTCACGGTTCTAACCTCCGGAGCACATACTGGAACGTCCGAACGGTTTCGCGCGGTCTAGACGCGCCCAGGCCTGTTTAACATCCTATACATCCGCTCAAGACATCCCGCGGAAGCAAAAATGTCTCAGCCCCTATTTCCCCAGTGCATATAAATATGGGCTTCGCTTCTCTAATTTTTCACTCTTTTCAACACTCATTACACACAACAACAATATGGCTCCCACCACCTCCTTCCTCATCGCTCGCGATGTCGACACTCCGAGCCCTAGCACCGTCCCCACCCCCACCTCGTCGCCGAGCCCCTTTGACAACGGGAGTACGCTGCCCAACATCCCGGTCTGGGTGGCCCCCATCATCGGCGTCGTCGTCTTCTGCGCCATCCTCGTCTTATTCTACCACGCGCGCACCTCCTCCCGCGTGTGGGAAGAGCAGACCGCGTTGAAGTCCCAGGCGAAAAAGCTGGAAGAGCGCAGAACCTTCTCTCAGAAAATGGAGAAGCTCTTCTACGGCCGGGCTGCGTCCACCATGCAACCCCCTCCGCCAGCGTACACTGCGCCGGTGCGTTTCTCTTTTTATTGCCTGTATTCCTCAGATTCTAATTGGCGTGTAGATTAAAGAATCGGCCGCGCAGAACGCCGAGACAAAAAACGCCTCTAGCTTCAGCGAGAAGCGGATGAGCGCGACCATCGCCCCGCCCCCGCCAGCCTACACTCGAGCGGCGGCGGCGAACAACGCTGCATCGGCCTCGTCCTACACGCTCGCTCATATCACGCGTGCCAACACTCTCAAAAACCAGCGTCGAGCGGTGCAGGTCTTTGCCAAGCCGCCTGTTATTGAGGAGGCTTCATGTCGCCCAGCCTCCGCCCGGTGAGGGGATTGAGCATTAAGTCTGCGGGGAAAGACGTCGAGGTCCGTTTTTTCTCTGAGAAAACCGAGGAATGGTTGATTCTGACTTGGTTGCGATTTAGGACTAGTAAGAAGCCAACTCGACGTCGGCAATGTTTCATTGTTTGCGGGGGATCTTCCAATCGCGCATCGAAGCCCATATGGCATGCATGCATCCAGCCATCCACCACGCTTGGTGGCTCCAACGGAGCACACCTTCGTCAATCCGTCGATCAACTTCATGATCACTTTCAGTAAGGTTAGACGAATGCTCAGCTGTGCTCTGACATCCATACCGCACGAGCTGTTGCCTACATTTTGGGGGACGCTTTCACCATACTGGCAAGACGACTGCATGTAAATACTAATGAGATCTATGTCATGACGAAGATTGTAATAAAGCCGTTTCGTTGTAATGAGTTTCCTGTTCAAGTTTAACGTTGAACAGTTGAACAACGCGCAAACAAAGCAAATAATTTCGTATTTCTTAATGCTGGTTATCAAATCACAGGGAAAAGAGCCCACAAGAGATACAGATGTGGAACCCCTTCACCATCGAGCCGTCGTAGGGGTTGTTGCCATTGGTTCCCTTCCTACTACGCAGGTTTGAACATCAAATTAGCCGAACAAAAATCCATTAGGGCGTTTCAAGCATTCCGATTTCAGCCCCAACTTGACCCCGATTTCGAACCTAACTTGGCCCCAGCTTGACCAAGTTGGGGTCGAAGTCGGGACTCAAGTTGGGGACTGATGTGTGAATGTAGTCTCTCGTAGACAGACACTCTATACATACCAAGCTCGTACCTCACTGTATAGAGTCTGTTGTTTACCGCGGGGTCCTGATCGCAGTGCTGCCTTATTATGTAATCAGAGCGCGCGCGGGTTCGATTCTTGACCTCCACAAGCTTTTTGTTTCCACTCAACAACACATTTTTGCAACAGGGACCGCAGAAGACCGCTCTCTGATATTGGTTCTAGCATGCTTGAATTTTCTCCGGGATAATCCTTGAAGATTTCATTGGTTTATGCTTCAACTTAAATTTTGCGCTGGTAGTCACATGATCGACTCGGGCGGCAGTCGATATTCAACAGAACAGGTTCTACATCCTTTTTGAATTTTCTGAGGAGACAGAAGGTAAGACAGTGGTTATTAAATACTATCTACTCCAGAACTTCATCGAATTTGAATGGCCTGGTGTTAAGGGAAGAGAATCGGAGAAAGCTGACATAAGATTACATAATAACAGCGCACTCCAATCAGACCCCCGCGGTAAACGCAAGACTAGTGTGAATGCCCATCAGTCCGAGACAAGTCCGAGATCAACTTGAGTTGGCATCAAGTTGGCATTCTCGCGTATCCAAGGTACGTTAAGCGAAGTTGGGGCACGAAATCGGGTGCCAAGTTGGGGTCAAGTTGGATGTCAGATCGTGGGGTTAAGCACGATTTGACATCCAACTTCGAAATCGGCCTAATTTCAGGTTCCAACTTCGTCTTGAGTTGGGGTCCAAGTTGGGGCTCAAATCGGGCCTCAAGTTGGGATGTGTGAAACGCCCTATTGTTCGCCAATGTATAGCTCAGACTCGATTTGAACGCGCCGCTTCTGCTTTGCATATCCCAAGAAGTCTAAATTAATACAGATGTGGAGCCGCCACCAGCAAGCCTTGCTACAGTTGTTCGTAGGCCTCTCTATCCATGCGCTGTCTTTGAACACAAACCGCAGGCAAAAAAATCTTCATGATGGCTGACAGGCATCTGCTGCTTCATTCCCCCTTTTCTGGCTCGTCATTTGAAACAGATATGGACCTCGCACCACTGAGCTCTTGTAGCGGTTGTTAGTACTCTTCTTACATATGCAGGTTGGAACGGCAGATAGACCACGGAGAATTCGAACATGGCAGTTTGCACGTCGATAGAATCGCATGTATACTAGATCATTTACATTGAATGGTTCTTCAGTCCTTATCACAGCCTGAACACTGTCGTTCATTTTTCAAACTCGTTTAGAACCTCGGCAGAGTTCAAGAAATCCGTCTTGTCCACGTCCCAGTCTGTCCGGTCGTCAGCATAATACCGCAGAACGAAATCACCCTTCAAGGTGAATGAACGTACCGTCGGGAATCACCGTGACATTATCGCGCAAGAGCTGCATCACCTGGCCGGTCGCTCCGGCGCTGTTGTAAGCCGGCCATTGGGCTGTCGCAACATGGTTAGATTGACTCGGTTGAAGTATGAAGAATCGATAAGCAGGACAACGCACGCCCAGGGTTGAGATCGTGTATAAAATTGACATAGAAGTCGATCATCTGGTTCGCGAAGCCTAGTTCAACCGCAGGGAATGGCCCAAAGAAGAGCTCCAGCTCGGATGCATGGAAAACTGTAAAAGTTGATCAATCAATGAGGCCTTCGAACTTCATTTTGCAGCGGAATAAATTTCACAAACCTCCCAAGCTCGGATCATTCCCAGGGATGAACTCGCGGAAGTAGTACGCAAACACCTTCTGCAGCGGCGCTGCGCGCTTGACGAAGCTCCGCCGTGGCGCCAGGTACATGATATCCGTGTACCACGCCTCCACACGGTCGAAGAGCGAGTCGCCCGTGTTGAACGGTGCGCCGAGCGCTGAGTCGTTCGCGGGGAAGCGCGCGAGGATCTGGGCGTACAGGTCGGGCGTGAGGGTGCTGTTGTCGATGACGAGGTGGCCGATGAACTGCCGGAACGCCTCGTCTTGCGCGGTGCCGATGAGCCCGAGGGAGCGGACGGAGCCGCTGAAGACGGTGCCTTCGTTGACCTAATCGCCTTATCCCGTCAGTGGGAGAGCGCATGAATGAGTAAGTGGAGGGGAGGACGCGACACGGACATTGGAGCCGGCAAGGTAAGGGATGTGCAAGAAGTTGCCGCTTGCAACGCGTGCGGAGGCGCGTTCGGGAATGAGACTCCTCTTCGGCCCGACAGCTGGTTGCCAAAGTTGGCTGTTCAGAGTCGAGTCTATCATGGCGTTGCTGATGTTCAGAAGTGTCTGATTTTTGAACGAACGGTAAGTACATGAATAAGGTAAAGGACAAGGAAAGCTTACCTCAAACGGAACTCTCTGGAGACACGCCACAGCGCCTATTCGGGGCGCACAGCCAGTAGCAGCGAGGAGTCGAGCGAAGGGTTTTCCCGGTTTATCATACGTGCTCGCATCAGGGGAGTTCTTGCTGCAGTTCAGTTAGTATATACATCCGTATAAAGCGAAGCGGACGTACAAAGGCCCGGTAGAAGAATCGGCTATAGCGGCGCGGAATAGCGGCTGAGCAGCTGGGAATAAGACATGGCTCTCTACACTTCCAGCACCGGCAGACTATAAATTGGTCGCAGTCAGCAAACTCTTCTCATCATCAAAGGCTTAAATTTACTTGACCCCAAATCGTAACCTTTTTCCCGTTGCTCAGCAATAAGAAACAGCGAACACTCAGAATGAAATACCTTAGAAGGATCGCCACCGAACGCCGCGATATTTTCTTGCAGAAACGCGAAGGCTTGTCGTTGGTCGAGCAGGCCCACGTTGAGGTCCTGTGGGGCAACGCTTGCGCTGGCAAGCTAGCTCTGGTTAATATTTATACCATATCGGAGCGCAAGGACGATGCTCACGAATCCAAAAGTATTCACGCGGTAATTCGTTGACACGAATATGATCGGTTTGTTCAGCGCAACACTCCTCTGAAGGATAACTATTACAGTTTTCTCAGCAAAGAATCGAGGATAAGAAGGAAATTTCATACGCGTGGGATCATACTGCGGGTTAGATGCCGCGCTACAGGAAAACGAAATTTAGCGCATCCAGGCTTTACGATATTACAGATAGATGTTAGATACCCGTTTATGTACGCTCCCCCCTGCGGATTTACAAGTTTATTCATTGTATTCATTAGGCCCCAAGACTCTGACTCACATGAATCCATACCAAAACCGGGAGCTTCGAGTTCGTGGTGGTATTCTGCGGCCTCCAAACCTAATCCAGAATTTTTTTAGTAGGAGGAGATGTAGATGAAATGGATTGTGTAGATCGGAACGTACATTGAGAAAGAGGCAGTCCTCTGCAACGTCCGCACCGAGGCCGGTGCTCGGTGGTTGAGGGCAAGCATTTCCATATGTCGAGGCATCTTTGATTCCTTTTGAGGCTTTCGCGATGGGTACGGGAGCTTTGAAGCGAAGAGATCCAAGCGGAGGTGCTGCGTATGGGATCCCCAACCACTTTTCGGTGCCATTTGCAGTCGAGACGCCGCGGAATGTGCCGGAAGTCAGAGATACCTCTAACGACGCGGCGGCCGTAGAGACGGAGAAAGTAGCAGGTAAAACACAGAGTATTGCGCACAAAAGCTTTGAGAGTGCGAGCATGGTCGGCGTCTGCTGGTGAGATGGTCCCAATTCGTGAATCGTGTGTCATGTCACCGGGGCCCCGCCGGGGTTTAGAAATCGAGATCCGCAGACGCGGCTGAACCACTCGGATTACCGGAGACGTTCGCATCGCGACCTTCGCGTGTGACCATCTGCCCGCCTTGAAATTTTGTGCATGGTGTCGGGTGGCGGATGCCGTCAAACGGTCAAGGGCGCTGCGCGTGACCGACGTACGTGAGGTCACACGCGAACGTCGACGCCGATTGGACCCCGATATTTTTGGCGCCACTGTGCCACCACAACTTCACGCGTTTGTCAGACCTCTTTCCCACGCTCCAGCGTGCATCAGAGCATCAGACATCGGGACCATGCCACTCAGCCACGAACACTGTGAGTCTGTGGTCAGGCGTAATGATCTCGCCGTTGAGGATTCCGCCGGTGAGCAAACTTCACCCCGAGAGCACTCCCCAGCGCGCTAGCTCTCGCAATTCACAGGCCGAACATAGGGAAAATGAAAGACATTTGCATCAAGGGCGTCAGACAGATTCCCTTCGCTGATGAGAGGGAGTCGACTTATCACTTGCTTGGCAGTTGGTTTGACGAGCAAGGCTGGGAAGTTCCTACCCATGATTGGTGCTCTATATGTGGGCGATCTCGATACAACTAAGTATATCGGTCCACCAGCTGTGCTGTGCTGTGTATGACATATGTGTCAGATGTGTTTTATTCTCGTTTTCGACGGTACTGTCAAGGTCTCACTAGCATGCTACAACAATTGGCAAAGCTTGCACCTCACATAATACCAGGGAACATTCTGTATTTGTGTACTATGGCCCCTGGGCCATTAAAAAACCCACTCAACACTGATTTTTCTGGATGCTCAGCTACCAATGATGTCTCAATGCTGTTACATGTTCAGCCTGACAGACTGGTAGATGCCGAACTTAAGCTTCTCGACAAGTCACTGAAGTTGGATTCAACAGAACAACCCGGATACCTCCGTGTAAGCTGCACTACGGCTGAGCACGAACAGGTACATTCCCTTAATCCTCTGCAAATGGCATTTGTTCACAATGAATTCAAAGAATCTTGCAAGTCAATCTGTCAATGTTCAGTCTAGAGATGCCAGTCGCTCTGTAGCTGACAGTTTCAATAAAGATCAGTTGTTGTAGAAGGCCGGTGATGCTAAAGATGCGTAGAACCTTGATACCACATCCTCATATTCTGGCCAAAGTCAATAAGCAGGTCGGACAGTTTGGTAAGTGATTTCTATTTCAATTGAGTGAATGTAATTGTGATGTCGTTTCAGCAGTGGGTTGAGGGAACCAACAAACTAATGTCCTTCCTTCCTTCCTGTACGTGAATGTTTCAAAGTTTGCAGCCGAGTTGAATTTCAACTTGAATTATCTAATAACACCAGGGGCAAACATAGACACTGTGATAAGGACCGCGGTGGTGCTATCAAAAGATATGTAATTCGAATTTGACTGTGTTCGTTCTCTAGAGGGGAAAGTATAGTTAAATGATAGGGAGGAAGGTTGGTGCGTGAATGGGCTCTGTGTGAGCAGTGTGTGTGTGTGTGTATGTATGTGCACGGTAATTCTCCTAGGTGCGAGTGAGTGTGGCCCACCTGCTATTAGCCAAACAAGGTAGGGGAGAGAATATACTAGACCTGGTTCCCTGTACAAGTGTACCAGAACCCTAAATGTGTTGCCTCATCTGCTTTCCTTGGTGCACTCTTCCCCTTAGAGCCAGCACTGGGTGTGTGATGGATGTCGCACAGACAATGATACCAACATCATTCGGATGGTGGGCAAGATGATTGGTCTCATTGGGTATGGATGGCAATTTTAGATGTGGTGGCTTCTCTCCAGGCCTGTCTTCTACAGAGTGATGCTCGCGAAAACAGTTATCTTAATCAAGGAAGCCTGGATATTTGACACCAGGTCCAGTGAGGAGGGACTCTGCTAATGGAGGTGTGGGAGGTGAGACACTGATGAGTGGGCGAATGTAGGAGGTGTGGCCTGTCTCCTGCTGTGTGGGTGAGGGAGAAGGATGCATGAGACGAGGTATGAGATCGGGGGAAGACTGGGAGTACTCTTTAGATTGAGTGAGACTTTTACAGTGAGTAGGGAAGATGCCTCAGAAGCTGCTCCTGTAGGCTGAAAAGTACTGACTACTCCTACTAAATGCGCTCCCTTTTATACCTCCTTGATGAGTTCCCATGTTTCCAGAGGTGCCATGCATGCAGGTGTTTTCAGGGGTCAGGGAATGTCATGAGGCATTTCGGGGTGTATGTACGGCAGGAGATGAGGTGCCTCTGCTGAGGAGACCAACCGTCTGTGGTCAAGTATAAGGCACGGCAAGGCTGGATGACCTTGGAATACGTTTGGAGCTTCAGGCATGGCCTGGTGGTTGTGTCGGAAGGTGCTTGAATGGCAAGGAGAGTGGTCTCCCTCGGCTAGTTGATGTGTCATGCAAAGTGGGGCAAAGGCAGTGGTTGGGATAACCTTTGCCTCGTCTGATGGGCCGCTGTCAGGCATGGGGTAGGTCCACCCAGTGTGAGAGATCATCTGGAAACGGTAATGGGGGAGGTCATCCTTGCGTTGCATCGGGAGGGGGCAGGGGTCTAGATGTCCAGGGACTGGTCGTATCCTGCCAACAATTACAGGACACAATGGAGTAGTGAAGTGCGTGATCTGTGTGATAGGAGAGTGTCAGTCTCATTTGTCGATGGTGCGTATACGGAAGGTCACTCACCGCACGCGTTATGGAAAGGATCCAAGAGGCGGAAAACAGTTGTATCTTGCTGACGATGGTGTGGAACAAGTTTGAGCGGTGAAGAGGGCAGATCGGTGAAACACCGTAACAAGAGCATTCAGTATCTAGTGCTATTTTTGTGATTTCCTAGGACTAGTATTTATACAACGGTGTAGGGTAGGATCTGGTCGAGTGCCCGAGCCTGCCTCTGTGTGTGCATGTTTGGCATTGCTGTCTAGCTTAGTCACACCAGCTCTTGTCTTAGACCACCGCTATCCGATCCTTTGCGCCGTGATACCGCAGGATCCCCAGTCTCAGAGGCCGTACCCAACCATTCTGACCGACTACATCTGGTGATTGGAGTGTTATCCGAACCCAGAAGCACCATTCTGCACCCGATTTTCCGTGCTTTCGACGGCCACGTCATCCGAGTCTTTTTTTTTCCCACCGCCGCTCCCGCTGTTTACCCGCTGAATCCCGCCAATTCTATTCTGTTTTATCTCTACTCGAAATTTTCACCGCTCTGCTCCCACTGTTTACCCGCCGAATCCCGCCAATTCTATTCTGTTTTATCTCTACTCAAAATTTTCACCACTTTGCTCCCGCATCCATCCAACTCATGGCTACCAGAAAATCTGTCTGCCAGACCACTACGCCAACAACCAACGTGGTGTCCACTCTTCAGCCAATTTTCACCCCATTCCCCAAGGGCCTCGATGATTGCTTCCGCTCCCCATCGGATCCCCCAGGCAACCACGTGCAAGTGCATGAGCGTGCCGGTATTTACGGGGCCAGTCTCGCCGACCCACATGCAGCTTCACTGTGGCAATGTGCGCTGGATATCGGGTTCAGTGCAGGACGCTACCTTGCAATGCAGGCCGTGAGGAAGGAGGGCGAAGCGTTGGGGTTCGAGAAGGGAAAGGTGGAAGGTTTAAGCGAGGGGTAGCGTCTCGGCTTCGTCGCTGGGCAAGAATTTGGCGAGAAGCAGGCAGCTAAGTTGAATAAACCTGTCACTTTTGAACGTGTCCTTGTCGACGTTGGTACAGACTCACCTGCCGCCGAGCTTCCCCCACCCCCACATCCTTCCCCTGCGTCCGTTGATGCGTCTACGCAGACCAATGAGCCGCCCGCCATCATTGCCTGTGCTGCGACAGGCCCACCCTTTGCTTGGGCAGACGACCACTACGCTCCGGACTCTACATTCACCCCGCCATCAGCATCGCGCGACTTCTCCGCCCTCCGTTCCGACTCTAACACCACGAAGCCGTTTGCCAGCCTGCAATTTTGCAAACACAGACCCGCCTGCACTCCCCGCACCTCCCCTTTCCGCACACCATCTCATCGACGACCTCCCGCACCCGTACACCACCTCACCGACGGGTCGTTTGCCCCGAAACCGACTCGTGTCCCGCTTTCCACTCTCGACTGGGACTGCAATCCGCAACTTTCCGACTTGAGCCGAGTGCTCCGTTCGATGGGATGGGTTAGAAGTTGAGGAGAGTTGGTCAGGACACGACAAGGACATCGCTTTACTGTGGGTGAGCAGATATAATGGTAGGATCCGGTCGAGTGCCCGAGCCTGCCTCTGTGTGTGCATGTTTGGCATTGCTGTCTAGCTTAGTCACACCAGCTCTTGTCTTAGACCACCGCTATCCGATCCTTTGCGCCGCGATACCGCAGGATCCCCAGTCTCAGAGGCCGTACCCAACCATTCTGACTGACTACAACGGGAAAGTGGTAGCACTTCTGATGTGCTATTACTAGCACTCAGGACTCTTGCTAGGTGATATAAAGGAGAACTGGAATGAGCCCAAGCTGCTGGTTGTAGCACCAGATACTTCTAGGGTGACGTGCTAGCAAGGTCTGGAGGCACAAACCACAGAGAAATAACTATAAACCTAAACAGTCAAGGTGCTAGCACCTAGGAAGCGAGACACAGGAGAGAGGCACTGCAAGAGTGCTAGTAAACGGTGCGAGTGGCGAGTCTGGAGTCTAAAAAGGTAATAAACCATGCACTAGCAGTGTTATATCCATGTCAGAAAATGCCGGAAGGACGTAAAGGCTGGAGGACGTAAAGGCTGGAGGACGTAAAGGCCGGAAGACGGATAGGGCCGTAAGTGATACCACATAGGTGAGCGGGTACACCAAATAACTTGGCTTGATGACGAAGGAAGCAGAAGTCAGACCATGGAGCAATGCAGAGGCAAAGCACATTAATTTTCAACTGAAGATACAGTAGAACATAATACATATTTATACTAAATACGGAGATAGTTCTAATGCGGTGTGAAACGGCGCACTTGATATACGACTAGAAATAGCTTAGATTCGTGCTTGCACAAAACAACCACAAAACCACCACTACAACAATCTATTCCTCCAAAGATGTAAGTGCTTCTCTTTGTGAGTTCGGGTCCGGGCCGTAGTATGCGACCAACGGGTTTGGAACAAACACAATTCGACTGCTAGACTTCAACAAAGCTGTTCAACAACACGCTAGCACTACGCAGCTGCCAACAACAATACCGCTAGCACCTGGGATGGGCAGGGTTATATGGGTTGGATACAAGGTGGCTGGATCGCTAGATCGAGGGCACCAGGGCAGAGTATGTAGGTTTGTGAAAATCCTCGCAATGGGATACCCAAAGACTATTGAGGCTAACAACAAAGGGACTTCAATCCTCAAGCGACAAGGCAGTCCTTAAGCCGCTGACCTATTCCTTAACCAAGAACAGGAACGTTTCCACTTTGTATTGGCAATAGACACTATAAGCGTCCAGCTAGCGACCCAACACACTACGACAGCGCTTCCGTCAATATCGGGGTGAAGGCGAAGTAACTGACAAGTTACAGTCGGTCTAGAGGTGGGGGCACCTAGTCCGTCTTCTTCTTAGTGGGCTCGAGTCAACACACAATCACCTAGCAGGCGATCCAACACACTACGAATATATCGGGGTGAAGGCAAAGCTGCTAGCGCAACTGCTAGCTGGTTCTCGAAGAGAACACCCTTGGTTTTATACGTGAAGACTCCGCGAGCCAACAACTTAGAACCTCAACTTAAGATCTCGACGTGTCCAGAGTCAACAGTATTGATTCCAATAAAGCTACTACTTGTGAAGTGTGTGTACAATCTCCACTAGCAACCTGAGACCACCTGCACCAACTTCGTACAAAGTCGGGGTGTAATAATCTGAGGTTCTAGCCTGCTCTGTGCTCCCTTTATACTACTGAGGTCCATGGTACATGTGATAAATAGAATGAATAATATAAATGAGTGAAAATGATGTGATAGATACGACAGCCAATGAAACGACTGCCGTTTGGTTTTATGATGGGTCTATGCCAAGCAGAACAGCCACACTGATCCGCTAGCGTCCATTTAAGGGTATCGTGAGTGATCCCTCAGCTTGCCATCAGCTGCTGGAATCGCTATCCTGACGAAGCGGAGTTGAATCCGCCGCCTGGAGTCATCTAGCACGAGTCAGAGCACCGGCTAGCAGTCCGTTTATCCGTTACTGCATATGTGGTGACCCGCGCATCCGCACCAATAGCCTGCTAGCTATTCCTCTACTATCTACTTTGTCTCTGTTTGTGACTCGCGACCGCGTCGCGACCGTCACGTGCTCGCATCTGTGTTTCGGGTCTCGGGTCGATCGCTATAGGAGTACTGCACACTAGCGCCCTTGCTAGAAGGCTGCTAGCGCATAGTTTACTACCCTTCAGATCCCAGACTCGCTGCTCGCACCTCCAGCTATCGTGCTCGCAATACCACTCTTCTGTGTCTCGCTCCCTAGGTGCTAGCACCTTGACTGTGTAGGCTTATGGTTATTTCCCCGTGGTTTGTGCCTTCAGACCGTGCTAGCGCGTCACACTAGTCGTATCTGAGGCTACAACCGGCAGCTTGGGCTCACTCCAGTTCTCCTTTATATCACCTAGCCAGAGTCCTGAGTGCTAGTAATAGCACTTCAGAAGTGCTAGCGCTTTCCCGTTGTATAAATACTGGTCCTAGGAAATCGCAAAATAGCACTAGATGCCGCGCGCTCTTGTTACGGCGTTTCAGCGGAAAGAAGTATGTTCAAGACAATAAGTACAGCGAAAGACAATAAGAACAATAAGAGAGAAGCATAAGTCATATGTTTGATTTGTGGAACACTCAGAAGACCTTCATTGCGAAAACCCCAAGGGTTGTGTGTCAACGGAACTAGCTGGATGCAACAGGATGTTGGTTGAGACGTAACAGCTGTAAAGTAGGCCACAACTGGAATGGGCCGTAAACGGCAGGAAAGGAACCGGAAAGGATTGGAAAGTGCATGGTCGTAACAAGCAGCCTTCTAACAGAGGCATTAGTATCTGGTACCCGACTAGTAATCGACCCAAGACCTGAAACACAGATGCGAGCACGTGACTGTCATGACACAGTCGCGAGCCACAAACAGAGACAAGTAGACCAGTAGAGGAATAGCTAGCAGGCTATTGGTGCAGATGTGTGGGTCACCACTAATGCAGTAACGGATAAACAGACTGCTAGCCAGTGCTCTGACCTGTGCTAGATGACTCCAGACGGCGGATTCAACTCTGTTTCATCAGGATAGAGGTTCCAGCAGCAGACAGCAGGCTGAGGAATCACTCACAATACCCAAAAATGGACACTAGCAGATCAATGTGGCTGTGCTGCTTGGCATAGACCCATCATAAAACCAAACAGCAGTTGTTTCATTGGCAGTTGTATCCAATCACATCATTTTCACTCATTCTATTATTCATTCTATTTATCACATGTAACTTGGACTCCAGTATGGTGCCGCTCACTTAGTCACCGCTACTTTTTGTACAGATAATTGATCTCTACCAAAAAACATCGGATTTTTAAACCGTCTTGTAGAAATGCTTGTTTTAACTGTAGCTATATTCTCACAAGAGGGATTTTCTCTAGCTAAAAATTTGAAGAAGTTCTATATTTTTTGTTGGACCAAATTGGCCACGCTCCCCAAAACCCATCAATTTTCAGTACTGGAGGCATACAACGGTTATATCATGTACCTACTGATCAAATGTATGTGCAACCGTTGTGATAAGGACCACGGTGTCGGTATTGAAAGATATATGATTCGAATTCAACTATGTTCGTCCTCTAGAGGGGAAGGTACAGTCAAATGATAGAGCGGAAGGTCGGTGCCTGAATCTGCCTTATATGAGCGGTGTGTGTGTGTGTGTGTGTGAACGGTGGTTCGTGGAGACCATTCGTCTCCTGGGTGTGGACGAGTGTGGCGGACCTGTTGTTAGTGGAGAAACAATAGAGAAGGTGGGTTTTACTAGACCTGGTTCCCCGTACGAGTGTACTGGAACCCTAAATGTGTTGCCCTGTCTGACTTCCTTGGTGCGCTCTTCCCCTTAGAACCAGCACTGGAGATGCAATGAGTGTCGCTCAGATGATGATGACACCGACGTCGTTCGGTTGATGGTGAGACGGTTGGTCTCGTTGGCTATGGACGGTGATTTGAGTGTGATGGCTTCTCTCCGGGCCTGTTTTCTACAGAGCGAAGCTCGCGAGAATGGTGATCCTAATCGAGGAAGCCTGGTAAATGTGACACCGGGTCCGGTGATGAGGGACCCTGCTGATGGAGGTGTGAGAGGTGAGACGCCGATGAACGAGCAAATGTAAGATGTGTGGCCTGCCTCTGGCAGTGGGCGAGGAGGAGGGTGCACAAGAGGTACGAGGTCGGGGAAGGCTGGGAGTACCCCTTTAGATTGAGTGAGAGTGGTACAGTAAGTGGGGAAACATCTCGAAAGCTACTTCTGCAGGCCGGAAGGTCCTCCCTACTCCTACTAAATGCGCTCCCTTTTATACCTCCTCGACGACTTCCCATGTTTCCAGAGGCGCCATGCGGTCACAGATGTTTCCAGGGGGTTTCCAGGGGGCAGGGGACATCATGAGGCGTTACGGGGTGCATATACGGCAGGAGACTCAGCGCCTCAGCTGAGGAGACCGATCGTGTTTGGGTGCGCATGAGGCACAGCGAGGCCGAATGACCTTGGAATATGTTTGTGTGACGAGGGTATTGGGGCATGCCCAAGGCAGACATGTCATATATGCTTACATAGTATTATTCTGTATAGCTCGGGTAGCTAGATCATGTGATATCATCTATCTTTGCTCTCAACTACCATGTTCGACGGCAACGGCTAGACACAACGAGTGGCAGCGCTACTGCCGAAGGCTAACCACCCAGGACCCGCTGGATAGCTGAGCAACTGTAAACTGCTCTCGCCGCGCCTCGAGATACGATATCAATGGAGCTCCGGCCTCGGGTGACAAGGCCGTTAGCTGAAGCGTTACAACAGCGGGGAGGGTCTGAGTCGGCGCCTCCTGTCTACCCAGCAGCGCCAGACTCATTGTCTGTGTGCGCTTTCCTCCAGCCTGGCGAGGCCTAAAGGACCCGCATCACAGTTTGGAACTTCAGGCATGGCCTGGTGGCTGCATCGGTAGGTGCTGGAACATTCAGGGAGGAGAGACGGACGATCTCCCTCGGCTAGTTGATGCGTCGTGTGAAGTGGGGGAACGGGCTGTGTTGGGATATCCTCCGCCTCGTCCGATGGGTCGGCGTCAGGCACGCGGGTAGGTCCGTCCGGTGCGAGAGGTCGTCTGGGAACGGTAAAGGGGGGAGGTCATCCATGCGCCACGGGAGGGGACCAGTCGTATCCTGTCGCTGTACACCGAATAGTGACAAACACAATCTGTGTGGTATGGGGAGCGCCGGGTTCTTGGAGATGTCGTGTTGTAGGAGGGCGTCGAGAGTCCCAGATCGTGGGGAACAGTTGTATCCAGGTGACGATGGTACAGGAGCGAGGTCGAATGGCAGGGGAGACGATACGGATGGTGGGGAGAACATTGGTCTCGCTCAGAAGCTGCTTCCGGTAACGTGGAATCCCGTTTAGGAAGATCCGTCGCGTACGTCCGAGCTCGTTCTATTACTCGTGCAGATGGTTCGCAGGGGCCATGAGGCGATGAGCGGTGCATAGCATGCTCGGAGACCTCACAGCATGACGTCCCACACTCCTTTGACACTCCTGCCAAAATACTTCCCCTTTTAATATACAGTACCTTCATGTCTACCTCCGCCAAGTTCCCCGCTATCCAGTGGACTGCCAACCAAGGAGCTTTAACTTAGCAACTTCTCGAGAAGCTTCAAAAAAAGGAAATTTTCGTCGTTCTCTTTGGAAAGAAGGACACGAAGGAGGTAGCTGTGACAGCGGTTTCTATTTGAGGCGGTTCATCATCTTTTGCCAAGAACACATCATCCGACCGCAAAATTATGGTCTATGAGCGTATCACACAAGAAATCTGGCCGGATGACTTCAAGATCCACAGCAAGACCCTCGGGAAATGTGTCAAGGGAAAGGCTGAAGAGTATGTGTCTCAATTCAATACAAATTATGTATTAACCTCCCGAAGTCTGGTCACCACCTACAAAGAAAAGGCGGCACGACTTCGGGTCACCAGTGGTGGAGTGGGGACTCCTGAGGACGCCACCGCCAGCCAGGGCCATGAATATCTTGACTACTACATCCCGGGGGATGGTCCACACCATGATACCCCTACCGCTGCTGTCAATCTCTGGTGTGCGTCACAATTCTGTCGAGACTGGGTCAGCTAAACAGCGAGTAACCCGACAAGAACCCCAACCAGGATAAACCCGATAGACGCTAGTAGCTCGTATGTTCCCCGAGCAGTAGGACCAGTTGTATGGCGTCCTCCCTAGGAGGCCGTATGTCGTAGGTCGGGATGCGAGGCAGAACCTGGAACAAGTTGAAGAGGGTGTGATATCCACTCAGGTATACAACCCGGGATGTGGATATAACCCGTAGTACAATGTGGAGGAAGCGGGGCAGGGTGGAGACAATGCCTATGTCAAGCCAAGGTAGAAGCCTGAGATTAGACGAGGTAGAATCTACTGTACATGGAGATTCTACCGAACTTATATAGGCTTCTAATAAATTAAGGTGATCATGTTCAATCGCGATTAGTTCCTGTACCGCAGCATTAAGGAGTGTTAATGCTGATACTCCTAGACTCCTTTGTGTTGGTTTCCGTGGCGTCGGAGGACTTAGGAGACCCGACATTCGGGTTTCCTAATCCTGAGTGTCATCGTATCCAGTGGTTCAAACCCCGATCGGTTTGCAACCACTCATGTACTTCGTGTACGCTTCTGTGTCAGCCCTTGGTGCATCCGGGGACTAGGATCCGTCTGTACGGGTTCCTAGTCCCTAACGTCTTCTGTATCCCGTGACGCAGACTCCCCGAGTCTGCGGCTTTAGAATCCGAGGCCAGGTTTCCAGCCGAGGTTGTAGTGTTAATGTAACAGATACCGAGGAGGTTCCAGGCAGCTCATTAAGTTATGACTTCGCGAAAAATACTGGGCGTGCCCAGGGGGTGTTTCGTGAAGTTGTGTGGGTGTACCCAGAGGTCACGTGAGCTTATGCGCGGCGCTCCCGGCGGCTTCAGCTCACTCTCGGCAGGCCTCTGGCAGGATCAAAAGGCATCAGTCCATCATATTTTGAATGCCGCTGGTGGCCGCAATACAAGAAATAGGGGCTACACTACTATATTGGGTACGACAAGCGGGCCAAATGCGCGCGCGCCCCAGCCCCGCTACCGCTTTTCTTCGTTGGCTACATCGGCGTCGTCTCACCCTCATCGCCACCTCCTCTGGACACGGAAACCGCCCCTTGGCGGCACAAATGACGGGGGCGGGGGCGGGGGCCGCCCTCCTCGGCATTTTGGACGTTGTTGGATCCGGCGTGGGATTGGGGCTCGGGCTCCACGTTGACGGCAGCCTGTTGGGATCCCTTATCGGCTTCCTGTGCGGGATCATCTGTTGCGGCAGGCGCGTCGACGGGCACATTAGCCAGCAGGGCGGGGCCGGGGGCGGCAGGCGCGTCGGCGGGCACATTAACAGGCAGGGCGGGGCCGGGGGCAGCAGGTGCGTTGGTGGGCACATTAGCAGGCAGAGCTGGTGGATGGGGCAGCAGGTGCGTTGGCGGGCACATTAGCAGGCAGGGCGGGGGCGGGGGTTGGCGGCGCTACGCTTGCCTCCGTGTTGTCGCGGCGTATCTCCCTACACACCTAGTCAGCCATGTACCCAAATGCGCCTACATAAATATACTTACTTCCCATTCAATTTTGCCAGCGCCCAGGTGACGTCCTGGACGGCGTCCTTCCACGCGTCCGATGGTGTCTGCATGGACAGAAACCACCACTTGAGACACACAACGACATTGAGAAACCCGTTTTTGACCCGGGCATCTCAATGCGTCCAAATCCCCGTCCCCGTCCTGCACCATCACCCCGTCGTTCCCCACCCGCCACCCTGGATTGATAGCCTTCCACCACCCCCACCACTCCTGTTCCATATCCTCTGACGTCCTGATGCTCGGAACACCCTTTCGAGCATTCTTCACCCACACGCCCACCGCCTTGGGCCGATTGGTCGTCGCATGCGACTTCGTCTATCAATCATCTCAGTTGCCAACACTTAGCGAATCAGAAAAATGACACTTACGAAGGAAGCAAAGCTCGACTTCTCCTCCAGCCCCCACCAAAAGTCGACAAGCTCCTTCCAATCGGTCCTCATTCCCAGCGTGACCGCGTCCAAAAGGCCCTTCTTGGCCATCTCAGCCCACTTTGGTGCGGACTTCGACCCTCCCCCCGACGGTGCCGGCGCTGGCGCCCGGCCCTTCCCCCTCGTCTTGACTGGAGTCCGGTCTACGGCGTCATCGCTGTCGCTGTTGTTCTGCTCCTCCTCGTCGGAGCCACTTCCCTCCTCGCTCGTCCCCCACTCCTTGGGATCGTCCTTCCCATCTCTCTTCTGCTTCTTTCGCGCGCGGCCCTTCCCTGTTTTTGCCCTCTTCATCCCTAGGAAACCTGCCACCTGGGTCAGCCCCAGATGCACCAGCACCAATCTGTTGAAAGCGAGATTCATCTCTCGCACGCGGTCGAAATCCGACATCCGACGGAGAGCCTTGATGCGCTGCTCCCGCTCTTCCACCGACATCTCCAGCAACTCGTCCCGCATCGCAAAATTCAAGCCCTCCAGACCCCACATTGTCGGCAGCACCATCTTGTTCACAGGCTTCCCGCTCGCGTCCACCGGCGGCAGCAGGTCTTCGTCCGTGGGCGGCGCCGAAGCAGACTCCACCGCTGCGCTTGTCACTGGGATTGAAGCCGTCGCTCGCGGCAGCGGCGCCGCAGGAGCTTGCTTGGCATTCGCGGCTTTTGCGGCGGGTTTCGTGGGTTTCGAAGACGACTTGGCAAGGGCAGGATTCCCGGTAGCGGAAGCGGACGCCTTTCCGCTTGGCACCTCAGCGGATGTCGCAGACGCACTGCCTGGCGCGTCGGTGAAGGCCATCAGCTCGTCTGCGTCCCCGGTCAATGGCGGCAGCGGGGGCGGGCCCATCACGACCTCCTGCGACCCGTCATTCATAACGCCTGCAGGCCTCGGCATATTGACGTCCTCCTTTGGCGGCATCTGCAACAAGTTCATCCCCACCACGAGGTCCGCTGGGTTCATGGCAATTCCGTGTGCAGCCGGTGCTGACGACGCGCCAGCTCCCGCCGCCCGCCCACGCACCAGGTGCTGCAGATGACGACGACGCGCCAGGATCCACGAGATTCTGTGATTCTATATCTGAGGTAAGTACTGATACTTGCAGCTTCACGCTCGACTTACCCAAAAATCCGGCATGGACAAATTTTAGATAATTCTTCAGGCACGCCGCATAGCCCGCGGGATCCCACCTGGCCCAGTCCTTACCATCCACGACGCCTGCGTTCGCACTTCACACCTTCAGGTGAGTGCATCATCTCAATATTTAAGGGCGAAAACTGACCTCATCGTTTCGAATTGCTGCGTGTCCTCATTGATTCGCCCACCGATAATATTGAGTGTCAGACCCGTGTACGCGTGTAGGCCTGCCAGCAATGGCTGAACGATCGCAAGAAAATTTTCACGGCACCTGCAAGTGTGGTCAGCGCCCCTGTCCAAACATGAAGCAGAATACTTAACTGGCTCTGCACCTCTGCGTCGACAACCGCAAGACCGTCCTCCTCTTCATCCTCTTTGAACGCCTCCAAGTCCCTTGCATGCGCTTCGTCACATTCGCGCGTTATGCGGTCGCGCACGTCCTGCGGCTCGTCCTCCAACATCTCCTTCGCGATTCGACAGCAGGCATCAATCTGCCTCGCCCTGGACTCGCCCTCTTCGTACTCATCCTCGAAGCGCTCGCGTATCGCATCCTTGAACTCCTTGTGCTGCATGTAGTACTGGTAGTCGCTCATGTGTTTCGGTGCCGAGGTCTGCTCTCTGCGGCGTAACTGGGAAAGGTGCTCGAAGAAGGGATTCCCCTGGATTCCCATAGTGCCAGCACGCTTTCGGGAGAACCAGCGCTTGATTTTCTACGCGTACGTCTGAGCATTTAATTTGTACTGTAGCAATGCGAATATGTGCGTACCGCTTTCAAATCTTTTTTGGCTTTCCCCTGGTGCTCCTTATCCTCCGGCGAGTCGTTGAAGCCCATCTGGTCAAGAGCCTCCTCAGCCGTGTCAGGCAGTGGCACGGGTATTGCATTCGGGTCAGGCTCCTGGTCCAGAGGCAAGTCCCACGGATACACCTTGAAGTACTCGTCAAAGAGGTTCGACCAGAAAACGCGCAGCCCGTCGGTTTTCGCCTCCAGCCCCTTCTTCTTCCCGGCGGCGATTCAATCGGGAACCTTCGAGCTCAGAAAAACTTCACGCGAGCCTTGGAAGTCGCTGGCCTGGCCGCGTTTCTTTGGCTCCCTTTTTGGGTCGACGTTCGCGCGTTTCTTGTGTGACATGGGCTATAGTAGTACAGATAGAGCCGCCACGGAGGACGTGTTGAGTTGATGGAGGCGAGCGACAGTATGCCAGTCGTATTTGACACTTGCTTTGAATCAAGACGCGCTATTCATTGTTTGCTGCACATACACCAGTCATGTGCCCGAAAGTCACTTCATTCACCGCTACAGCACATTCACACAAGCCATTCACCGCCCAATAACTTTTTTTTGGATACAAACAAGATAGAAAATATAAAAAAAGTAGCGACGAGCCAGGGATTATAGATATACATAATTATATACATAAAAAACGTAGTGATTGGGGTCCGGCGAGTCCAAGAAAGAACGAGTCGAGCGAGTCACGACGATTGTCCATGGTAGTCTGCGCGTTGCAACAAAAAAAAACTTTGTGAGAAACAAACCCCCGCCCACTACGCGTCATCTTCGCCAACGAACAGCTTCAAGGTCATCCAAGCCGTGAGCTTGGCGGCATTGGAGCTAACCATGATGCGGGGCTCCCTGATGTTGAGGAGCCTCGCCGCCGTCAAAGCCGCCGCATGGGTGGGGTAGAAAACAGACACGCCCCGGATACCGAACATCTGGGGCGTGGGTTCCGGGGCCGCAGCAGCAGCGGGAGCAAGTGCGACGGGACCAGCCTGAGCGCCGCGGTCCGACGGCGTCACGAGAACCGAAGGGCGGGGAGCTTCGTTGTTGCGGGCGCGCGGATGGGCAGGCGTCGCGGCGACGCTGGGCGGGTCAAGGGCGGGCAGGGGCGGGTCCTCGGGCGATGGGGCACGCGGGGGCAGTGGCGCGGGCGATGCTGCCGTGCGTGACCAAGCAGCCCTGCGAATGAGCTGCGGCGATGAGGGCGCCACGAGCATGCCCCGTCGGGGTGAGCTGGACGTGGGTGAGCAGGGTGACGCGGGGGAGGGACGCTGAGATGGAGGCTGGGGGTCGTGGGCTCCTCTTTCTTGGGGGTGGGGGAGCCCATGAACGACGCCGCCCCGAACGGCGAGCCCGCCGGGAGTGGACGAACGCGAATGCCGTCATCCACGGGTGCGGCGATGGGCGCGGTGGGGACGTTCGTCGCAGCCGACGAGGACGACGCTGTGCGATCAGCCGACGAGGACGACGCTGTGCGATTGGCTACGCGGATGGTGCAGGCCGCCGATGACGGATGGGTGATGGGAGAAGGGTCGAGTGGGAAGTTCACCCCCTCGAAGGGCGGGCAATGGCCTTGGTGGTGAGTTTGGCACAACGCGGTCCACCACGTCTCAACTTCGGCCCATTTTTTGAAGCCTTTGGCGAGGGCATCGGTATAGCCATCCGTCATACTGCGCGCGATCCATCTGACAAACAGAATGTTTAGTTAGAGAATGAATGAGGGAGGTGAGGTGAGAGCGAGGAGGACTTACAAGTTGGTGTACACCCCACGAACTCGCCCGGCCCAAACGGCGTAGTACATGCAGGTCGAAAGGCAGTCGTGAGCGACCTTCGACTTGTGGCCAGGGCTTGGGTGAAAAGGAGGAGTGCAGGGCATGAGCAACAGGTGGAGCGCGAGAGGTCAACGGGAGGATATACAGACTGAGAGCCAATGGACAAAGAGAAGAAAGAGAGGTTGACGGGGGCTTCGACCTGCGCTGGCATAAGTATTCGTCTGCGGCGTTCTTTTAGGTAAAATTCGAAAGGTCCAGCGGAAGGGCTAAGGGTTGAGGGCTGAGGGTAGCTGACAGCGTGTCAGCAACGGCCTCTGGGTCGGCTAAACAGCGAGTAACCCGGCGAGAACCCCAACCAGGAGAAACCCGATAGACGCTAATAGCTCGTGTGTTCCCCGAGCAGTAGGACCAGTCGTACGGCGTCCTCCCTAGGAGGCCGTATGTCGTAGGTCGGGATGCGAGGCGGAACCCGGAACGAGTCGAAGAGGGTGTGATATCCACTCAGGTACAAAACCCGAGGTGTGGATACAACCCGTAGTACGGTGCGAGGGAAGCGGGACAGAGTGGAGACAATGCCTATGTCAAGCCAAGGTAGAAGCCTGAGATTAGACGAGGTAGAATCTACTGTACATGGAGATTCTACCGTGCTTATATAGGCTTCTAATAAATTAAAGCGATCGCGGTCAATCGCGATCAGTTCCTGCAACGTAGCATTAAGGAGCATTTAATGCTGATGCTCCTGGACTCCTCTGTGTTGGTTTCCGTGGCGTCGGTGGACCTAGGAGACCCGACGTTCGGGTTTCCTAGTCCTAAGTGTCATCGTCTCCAGTGGTTCAAACCCTGATCGGGTTTGCAACCACTCCTGTACTCCGTGTACTCTCCTGTGTCAGCCCTTGGTGCGTCCGGGGACTAGAGTCCGTCTATACGGGTTCCTAGTCCCTAACGTCTTCTGTATTCCGTGGCGCAGACTCCCCGAGTCTGCGGCTTTTAGAATCCGAGGCCGGGTTTCAACCGTGAGAAGGTCACATGGTGGCGTCATGAGAGTCCCGTGCCGCTAAGACGCGTCTGTATCCGTACGGACGCGTCGCGCGAAAAAGTAGAACCCGGGCGATTCATGACACAGCGGCCGAGGCCTCGAAGCGCCCGATAGCGGGTGGCTGGTGCGTCAGTGACGGACAAGGGAGGAGGCAAGGCACATTTGAAGCACAGCCCCACCTTGATGCTCAAGCTCGCTCGCCGTTCTCACTCAAGCCAAGGCTGGCGTTAAAGTACATATCGAGGTCAAGAGGTGTTAATATTCGAAATACTATTTTGCGACAGGAATATCAAGATAAATAAATAAAAATCGGTCAGATGTGGGACAGACACAATGGCGGCGGCATGCCCCGTGCCTCAACGGCCACCCATTTTATTCAGGCCACGCATAAGGAAGCTCGGGTATCCGTACTTGTCAATGTATGCCTTCTTGCGGACTGTGCGCTGTTTGGCTGCGAGGAGCTCACGGTGAAACGGTGCACTTGATATACGACTAGAAATAGCTTAGATTCGTGCTTGCACAAAACAACCACAAAACCACCACTACAACAATCTATTCCTCCAAAGATGTAAGTGCTTCTCTTTGTGAGTTCGGGTCCGGGCCGTAGTATGCGACCAACGGGTTTGGAACAAACACAATTCGACTGCTAGACTTCAACAAAGCTGTTCAACAACACGCTAGCACTACGCAGCTGCCAACAACAATACGCTAGCACCTGGGATGGGCAGGGGTTTATGGGTTGGATACAAGGTGGCTGGATCGCTAGATCGAGGGCACCAGGGCAGAGTATGTAGGTTTGTGAAAATCCTCGCAATGGGATACCCAAAGACTATTGAGGCTAACAACAAAGGGACTTCAATCCTCAAGCGACAAGGCAGTCCTTAAGCCGCTGACCTATTCCTTAACCAAGAACAGGAACGTTTCCACTTTGTATTGGCAATAGACACTATAAGCGTCCAGCTAGCGACCCAACACACTACGACAGCGCTTCCGTCAATATCGGGGTGAAGGCGAAGTAACTGACAAGTTACAGTCGGTCTAGAGGTGGGGGCACCTAGTCCGTCTTCTTCTTAGTGGGCTTGAGTCAACACACAATCACCTAGCAGGCGATCCAACACACTACGAATATATCGGGGTGAAGGCAAAGCTGCTAGCGCAACTGCTAGCTGGTTCTCGAAGAGAACACCCTTGGTTTTATACGTGAAGACTCCGCGAGCCAACAACTTAGAACCTCAACTTAAGATCTCGACGTGTCCAGAGTCAACAGTATTGATTCCAATAAAGCTACTACTTGTGAAGTGTGTGTACAATCTCCACTAGCAACCTGAGACCACCTGCACCAACTTCGTACAAAGTCGGGGTGTAATAATCTGAGGTTCTAGCCTGCTCTGTGCTCCCTTTATACTACTGAGGTCCATGGTACATGTGATAAACAGAATGAATAATATAAATGAGTGAAAATGATGTGATAGATACGACAGCCAATGAAACGACTGCCGTTTGGTTTTATGATGGGTCTATGCCAAGCAGAACAGCCACACTGATCCGCTAGCGTCCATTTAAGGGTATCGTGAGTGATCCCTCAGCTTGCCATCAGCTGCTGGAATCGCTATCCTGACGAAGCGGAGTTGAATCTGCCGCCTGGAGTCATCTAGCACGAGTCAGAGCACCGGCTAGCAGTCCGTTTATCCGTTACTGCATATGTGGTGACCCGCGCATCCGCACCAATAGCCTGCTAGCTATTCCTCTACTATCTACTTTGTCTCTGTTTGTGACTCGCGACCGCGTCGCGACCATCACGTGCTCGCATCTGTGTTTCGGGCCTCGGGTCGATCACTAGAGGGGTTCCGCACACTAGCGCCCTTGCTAGGAGGCTGCTAGCGCATAGTTTACTACCCTTCAGATCCCAGACTCGTCGCTCGCACCCCACCTAGCGTGCTCGCAATACCACTCTTCTGTGTCTCGCTCCCTAGGTGCTAGCACCTTGACTGTGTAGGCTTATGGTTATTTCCCCGTGGTTCGTGCCTTCAGACCGTACTAGCGCGTCACACTAGCCGTGTCTGATGCTACAACCGGCAGCTTGGGCTCACTCCAGTTCTCCTTTATATCACCTAGCCAGAGTCCTGAGTGCTAGTAATAGCACTTCAGAAGTGCTAGCACTTTCCCGTTGTATAAATACTGGTCCTAGGAAATCGCAAAATAGCACTAGATGCCGCGCGCTCTTGTTACGGCGTTTCAACGGTTGCTAGCGGACCTGGTGGTCAGCCGAGTAGTGACGGCAGCCTGGGGCCTACTTAACACGATAACGCGTGCTCGCCTCGCGAGCCCGCTGGGGCATCTTCTCGGCAGTCTTATCTCCAGGCTTCAGCGTTTTGAGCGCGGCCCGGCGGCGCGCAGAGCGTTCTCGTCCTGCTTGGAGGACAGCCTCCCGATTCCTTTCGTAGTTACTATTACATAGGGCTGAATCTGAGACAGAGGCCATATACCTTCTCGGTAGCGCTCCGAGGCTGCACTTTGAGAACGACGCCGATCAGCCGGTAGCATTTTTCTCACCTTGTAGGCCGGTTTAGCGGGGCTGCGCATAGCTCGTCAGTACTCAACGTGCGTGCTGGACGGCAATGGAGTGAACGGACGGAGTTGTGGTGGAATGAGTGGAGGTGTGGTTAGACATTGTGGTGGAGTGAAGGGAAGTCGAGTGATTACAGCCAGCTAATTAGGGCTCAGATTAGCGAACTATTGGGTTGGTTCACTTGCCTTGACCAACAAATCCCCAAAAAATTGAACACCCTCAGAAACGTCAATGAACCACACTGGCCGACTGGGATTGTCGCGGAAGAGGTGGTAAGTTCCTATACAATATTCAGGCCGTGGTCAGTGCGTCATTCCGCTAGTGGTGAGTGTGTCATCGCACATCGATTTGCTTATATGTCGTGCTCGCCTGCCCTAAAAATTCCGGATTCGTGTCTTGTTCGTAAGTTTGAGGCCTAACGAAGGTCAGGATGTGCTCAGCTCCTGGATTTTTGACTCATACCTGAAGAAAAGGCCTACAACATTCCAGCACAGCAGGCCTCGGACTGGAAGAAATATGGGTCGGAGGTCGAGTCTTAGGGGAGGCAGGGCAACGAGAACTCACTGCGCATGTCACCATGTAATTTCCGGCATGGAATGTGCAATGCCCAGGCCCCGCGACTGCTCCCAGTCGCTTGAAGTGATTTGGGACCACCGCCGGCGGTCTCAAAGTCCATTCATTGTCCAAAGTTGACTGAGAGTCTGTTCAAGTCCTCCTTTTGAGATTTCGTTAGTTGGCGAGCAGGCAGTCGAGTACGCACCGATTTATTCCAATTTGGATCGAGGTGGTAGCACCAGACATGCCAGGAACAAGCGATATTGAGTTGGGATGTGGCGCTGAGGTGGGTTGGCACTAAGGTCGGTGTATCAGTAAGGGCTTCGCGAAACGCTTGTAGTCAAGAGTCCCAGCAGGGATAGCAGCAGTACTGAGAGCTCAGACTTGGTGTGGCGTTGGTTGAAGTCGAGATAAGATAACTGATAGAAGGGATGCGCCATCTCGTAGTCCATCTCGTAGTCATCGCCGAATGTCCTCGGAGCAGTGGGCATCGAGTTCTCAGGTTCAGCAAGTGGTTCAGCAAAGCTTTGCTGCAGGTGAGTGGCAGACGCAGGTATGAGAGAAGCCGGTGTCTGTGGTCTTAGAGGATGCGCAGAAATGGGTTGAGGAGTAGCTCAAAAAACCAGAAGAAATTCCGGCGAGAGTTAAACGTAAGGAAGACGTGCACTAGAAGATTCGTTGAGTGGACGTGGTACAAGCCGCACGGCCAGCGAAAAAGCCAGCAGCGGGCGAGCGACCAACCAATGTCGCGGCCTGCGAGAAAGCGGGCAAAGCCAGCCACGGAGACTTTCACACACACGGCAACTTTTTCGTTAGCCGACATCACAGGCAATAACATAGCAGCTCCCATCACCACCTTTGTGGAACGCGCCTCGACCGACAACCGTCGCCGTTATCGTGAAGAAGTGCCCGTGGAGCCTGCTGTCTCCAATCAAGCGGCAGCGCACAGGGCTCGCCCAGCTTGCTCCTCGAGCACCAAGCCATGTGGAAGAAGAGTCGCCTCCCGATCGACACGAGATGAGTCTTGGAGACGACGATGTTCCTCCTTTGCCGACGCTGGACCCGCCACTCCCCCGCGTCGTTAAGCCAGTCCGTGAGTGTTGCCAAACCGTCTCAGCTGCAAACTCAATTTTGACACCGTTTTGCTTTCTGATTCAGGACAGGACCCCGCCCTCGCCAGATTCCGCGCTAATCGTGACGCGTACTTAGCCAATATGCTGCGACGCGACGGGTGCTTGTGGCCTCGCGCTGCTGAGCAATGCTGCGAGTGTAATACGCTCGCAGAGGCTGATGACCCACAACTGTATCGGTGCAAAAACTGCCACGGCGATCTGATGATGTGCACCGACTGTATGGTGGGATGCCACACCAAAAATCCGCTGCACCGTATTGAGGTGAGCTGATTCTCACCATTTTTAAGTCTCGTTTGGACTCTAACACGCGGTTGCAGCAATGGAACGGCCGCTATTTTGTTCCGTCCAGCCTCAAGGCTCTTGGTTTGTGCGTCCAACTGGGACACAAACCCGGGGAGCGGTGTTTTGAGGCCGTCCCGCTTCACACGAACTTCGTGGTGCTCCATACTGAACGGTATCCACGAGGTGACGGTTCAAGCGTGCAACTGCGAGCGGCGCCTCTGGGCTGGAGCGCCGGAAGAACAGCTGCTGCGCGCCGGCTGGTTTCCTGCGACGGACGACAAGCCCCGGACATGCGTCAACCTTCGAGGTCCTGGACACGTTCGTGACGCAGACGTACCAAGCCAAAACGACCATGTACGACTACTACAGCGCCCTCGAAAAGCTCACCGACAATACCGGGATCAAACCCCCGTACCGATACCCCGCGTTCCTACGGATGGTTCGGGAATATTCGCATCTGCTGATGCTGAAGCGGGTGGGTCGGGGCCATGCCAAGTCGGGAGTGATGGGGACGGAGCAAGGGGCGCTCGCCGTGCGTTGCCCTTGCTGTCCGCATCCAGGGGTGAATTTACCTGATGTATGGGAGAACGCACCGGCAGATTGTCAGTAAGTATTCATTTCTTCGGACGAGGCAACGAGTTTGTCGAGCTGACGCACTGTTAGGTTCCTATACATCATTTTTCTCGCCATCGACGCCTGCTTCCGACTTAAGCGACGGCTTGTCTCGAGCGAGCTGAAGGACCCCTCGCTCGGGTGGGGATGGGCGTACATGGTTGACGCGATGCTCTATCGCTCTTATCTACTTACGATTACAGACCAGAACGAGGTACGTGGCTTCATTGTTGTGTGGAGAGTGCTTCATAGCGTTACTAGATGAGCACGTGCAGCGGGTTGGCCGCCCTCGACCACGCCAACACAAAATTCTCGCAGGGATATGCCGCGACCGGTGTGGGTATGGGTGTCTGCACGCGGCATGAGTTCAGTTCTGCCGAACGGCGTCGGCGATCTCCAAAAGGGGGAACTGGTCAGTGTTATTAACAAACAGAGAGCTCGCATATATTGACAATGATGCTTTCAGGTACGGCAATATGGACTTCATCGTGGCATCGTTCCTGCGCCACATCCACGAACTACTGCAGAAGATATTCTCCTACGACATCGTGTGCCAATGGTAGAAGAGGCTCCGACATCGGCTCAAGACACTTCCGCTACCCGTCCGTCTGACCCTCGTGCTGGCGCTCTGCCGCTTCGTGATTCCAAAAATGCACATCAAGGGTCACCTCGTGGAATGTCAAGCGATGTACTCGCTTGAGCTCATCCCCGGGAGCGCGCAGACTTGCGGCGAGGGGATCGAGAGGCCTTGGGCGCATATCGGGGGAGTAGGCACGAGCACTCGGGAGATGGGGCCGGGATCCAGGGAGGACACACTAAATGCCCATTGGGGCTCCTGGAACTGGCAGAAGTTGGTGGGATTGGGTAAGCTGGCTTATCGCGACATCCGACGTTGGTACTAATTAATCGGTTCCGGCAGGGGATCGCCTACGAAAGAAGTCGGACAGGGCGAAAACAGAATACGCCACACAGCTCGAGGCATTCAAGGATTTCTCGGTACAGCAAGCGGCGTGTGTGCCGGTATGGCGGAAGATGGTGGAGACCTATGAGAGCGATCCCAACGCAAAAAATCCGTACACAGTTTGAGATGAAAGGTACTGTACAGTCTAATGTGGGATAAATCCGTGGGCTGACAGCTTCAAGGTTTAACGGAAGCGCAGGTGTTGCTCCAGTTTGAGCAGGAGGAAGCACAGCGCGTGCAGCAGGGTGTACCGGGGATTCATGCCGTGAGCGCCAGCTCCTTTGTGGCGGCGGGGCTGGAGGTCAAGGATGAACAGTAAGTCTTTGCGCATGGCCGAGATACTGCCGCCGCTGACCCTCACTTGTAGACGACGTGTGCGAGTACAGGTCGCGTTGAAGAAAGCAGGGACGACAGGCACAGCAAATCGACATCGTCGCATTGCGCCGTGGGCTCAATCGCAGCATCCATCGCCTGCGCAATCTGCAGGCGACATACACGCCAATTGCAATCGTGGCTCTGGGTCAGCGCCTCAATGTCCCCGAAGACGAGCAGCCAGAAAATGTCCCGCTTTTCCTCCCATCCGCCCTGACGCCAGCGCAACAGGCGACGGATTCGGTGCGGGGGCTAGCGGATATCGAGAACAAGTTAGGCGACGCGCAATGCTCGAGCGCGCTCGAGCGTCTCCGCAAGCAGCTTCACGTCAAGTCCCGCCTGCTCACATACAAGGCCATCCAGTCCCGGCACCAAGGTGCGAATACACGCTCGCGTACTCTCGTCGAACGCAACGAGTCGAAGATCCGCCTCCAATCCGAGAAGTATCAGATGGCGTGGGAGGCGCGCCTGCGTTTGGCGGACATGGACAGAGAGGCGGTGGGATGGAGGGTGCTGCGGCCAGAAGACATCAGGTGTATGGAGGACGCAGAGGAGTTGGCAAGAGGCGAAGCAAAGCGCCGGGCACAGCAGGAGCGCCTGCGTTCGACGGGAGCAGGAGCTCCGAGATGTGGGGGAGCTGCCCCCTCTGACAGCGGAGGAGCAGGAGCTGGGTAGCGCGAGGCGGCGAAAGTGTGCGGGAGGTGTCGTGGATTTGGAGAGGGGCTGGTACAACAGGTGCCTGATGCTGATCTGGAAGAAGGTATGTTTATTGTTTTCCTGGTGTGGAGATCGCCTATCTGACGAGCCGTCAGCGTTGCGTATCGAATGGTGTAAGGTGTATGCGTGGTCGAGGAGATGGGAGGAGGAGGTGAGGCTGGTGGAGGAGGAGGTGCGCCGCATCGGGGTGGCCCTGGAATATCGGGCTTGCGAGTGGGAGGCCCGTACGAGAGGGCTGCCCATAGGTGCGACCGAGTGGGCGGAATGGGAACAGGAGGTTTCGGTGCCCTGGTCCTACGAGCGTGCGGAGGGAGGAGTCGCTTACGGGCTGAAACAGGCGGCAATGTACCGGGACATCGCACGTCGGGTGACGGTGTCAATGACAGAGGTGATAAAGGGGCGAGGGCAGCGGCGGCGGATGGTTCATGACGACGAGTGGGTGGATGTGCGCGCGGGCGACGGTGCGCAGACTGCTGGAGACGACGACGTCGACCTCCAGCTCGAGGATCTGCGCGCGGATACTGTCACTGACGATGACTTCATCCTCGGAGGGGGAGCGGATGAAGATTGAAGCTTGAAGGGGGTACTGCAGTAAGTGAATGCTGGAAATTTCGTGCACGAGGAAGCTGATGAATAACATGGAGGACATACACCCGCCGCTGCCACCACAACCCCCCGCGCGCGAATGACCATCAACCCAATCTCCGAAACACGGCCGCGCTGGACCGCGTCCGCTCCCGCATTAGAGCAGGGCGTGGGTGCGGGTGGCGCGCCTGCATCCGCGGACCGCCGCCGTCGGGGGTGCGGGCGGCGCGCACGCTGCAGCGGGGCCTGGCTCACATCGCTGCCCCTCCCTCATGCCGCCCAACTCCCGCGTCAGAGCCGGGGGCGGTGTGGACGAGGTCGGGAGCCCGAAATCCGCGAACCGCCGCCGTCGGTGGTGCGGGCAGGCGCGCGCGCTGCAGCGGGGCCTGGCTCGCATCGCCCCCCTGCTCCTCATGCCGCCCAACTCCCACATCAGAGCAGGGCGGCAGTGTGGACGAGGGCGGGAGCCCGAAATCCGCGGACCTGCCGCCGTCAGGGCTGCGGGCGGCGCGCGCGCTGCACCGGGGCCTGGCTCGCATCGCTCCCCGCTCCTCATACTGCCCAACTCCCACATCAGAGCAGGGCGGCAGTGTGGACGAGGGCGGGAGGGCGGGATCCGCAGGCCACCACTGCGGCGCACAAGCAACGGGCCAGCAGCGGACGCGGTGACTAGCACGCGTCCACCAGATTGAGGAGCGAGCCCGGTGGATGGGGCGAGCCAAATGTGGCCCGGGGCGGCGGGAAGCGGGAGGGGCGGAGGGGCGGGCACGCCCAATTGCGGAACCAAACGGGAGCGGGCGGGGGGCGGGTCGTTGGCGGCAATTACGGGCGGGTTCTTATTGGGTCGTGGATAGTCGCGTATAGGCTGAATCCTGTATTCGCGCCCGCAATATTTCTTTTGGGCTTTGTCTTGAAGTTCCCTTTTAGGTGTTTTTCTCCGAGATGCCGCGCCCCGTGATGTTCGGAAATGTTCTCCAATGCCAACAATTGATCGCTGGAATGCCTGACGGCCACCAGCGCCGCCAGCGCCTCGCCGCAATGCCGGGCATAGGCTCCTGGGGCAAACAGGACCCGTCGGATGCCCGATACGGATACCCAGAGAATTTCGCGAAAGGGTCTCTGGGTATACCTGGACCCTTTCGCGAAACCGGTACCTGCTCAGGTGGTCTCCCGAATAATAGTTGCGTCGGCGGGCGTCACGGTCAAGGAAGCCGTCGCGCTTGGCGGCACATCGTCGTCGCCTGGTGGGGTAGGAGTCGTAATTTCGCTGGCGGGTGGCTCAATCGAGGGGGAAGGGGGTGACAGTCGTCCCCGGAGCAATAGTCGCGTCGGTGAGCATCACGGTCAAGGGGCGTTGCTGTCACCTTGTGGGGTGGTCTGCAGCGCGCCCGGTTCTGCGTGCGGGTACTCCATCACCGCCCTTGTCAGAGGAGGTGAGCGTGTTTATGGCTTCAGACATTCTGAGGTTAATAGTTCTTTGGAGGTTTTTCCTGCTTTGCGCGCTGTGGTGACGGTCTGGGCTTGAAAGGATCAGCACCGCGTCTCTCTCTCTTCACGTGGGTCCGTGCAAATTTTGCCCCCATTTGTGCTCCACATGTGAGTCCTCCCGATCCTCGTCCGAAACTTAACTTCTTATCATTGCCTGATCTAGCGAATGCATTAGACAACAGAGATTTTTTTTGTCTATTATTCCCAACCAACCGGTAGTGACGCAAGAATATAGAGAACTAGCAGCAAATGACAATTTAAAAAAAAAAAAAAGCCGACCAAGAAATTAAAAGTCGCCCTCCGCAAACGCAAGCACCACCTCAAAGTCATCGGCGGACAAGAGCTCCGGCTCCTGCCTGTCGTCGAGGGCATCCTCGAACACCATCCTCGCTGCATACCTAAATGGATCGCCATCAGCATGCTCCCATATACCCTTTGGCGACACTCACTTCGTACTGTAAACCACTCCCGTGCCCCAAATCGCGTAGTAGCGCCTCGGCGGCTGCTGCCCGTGCACGACCATTTTGCTTCCGGATGTGCGGCGTGAGGCAGGCGTTGAAGAGGATCGTCGGGGCGCACGACTTGATCCGCCCGTTGCGGACTCTTTGCCCTTGCTCGCTCGTGAAGCGGCGGCGACGGATGGACTGGGGGCCATCGGGTGCGGATGAACTCCGAGCTGGAAGTGAACCTGCCACTCAGCGACGCACGACACGTATGTGTCATGGCCCTTGTTCGCGGCGTCTGGATAGCCGGAAACCATCGCTTTTGCTACAGTCCTGGGTGTATGTCTTTTAGTCGTGGCCAAACCCCTCGCCCTTCACGTACCAATTCTTCCACACGCCCACCTCCTGCCCTTGCGTCACCAGATGAAACGCGTAACCTCCGCTGATTGGGACAACAGTGTCGGGATCCTCCCTCATCGGAGGGAGACATCAATACCGTGGATCGTGGCCAGGGGTGTCGACGTCGGGGACCAACTCCGCCTCCGTCATGTTGGTCTTCGTCAGTGTCGCTGGCGCCATCGGATTTCTGGGGGAGAGACAATTAGCCGAGCAATAGCTGAAAAGGGAATGCCTCCACCATCACGCGTGACTCGCCCTTCATCACCTGTCCACATGGACCCCGTTGTTCTCCCCCATCGCGCTATCTGGCCCTGCTGTCGGGGTTTCGTGGACCGCGGCCTCGCGCTTCAGCATCACCTAGGTGAGATGTCGCACTTTTGCTGGTTCTGACATCGGTCAGTTTTCGCTGTTCTTTGTTTCTTGCTTCACATCTCACTCGTGACACAGGCACCAAGGCTTGGAACGAGACCCATGCTCGATACACCGTCTTTGCGCGCAGGAACCCTGCCTTGGTTCATCTCTGCGCCGTCTCGCAGCAACAGGGCCGCCTCGCCACGCGAGCATACGCGACTGCCAGTAAGCCTGTGATCTGCTCTTTAGATTAGCGCGCCACTTACCTGGTTCTTGCCACTTAGCCTGTATCTGGGTGGTGGCTGCCATCCGGGAGCACATTCAGGATGCCGCCTATTTTGCTGCCCGCGCCGACTTTGATGCAGGTATGCACACAAATTTCTCAATCTCCTCCTACCCCCGCTGACCTTGTCACCCAGCGCTGCAGTTGATGACCAACGACTTCGTGGACAGCTGGGGGCCCCGCTTCTCCCCCCACGGACGCGCCAGGCGTGCCCGACGCCTGGCTGCCCAGGAGGCGATCGCCGCCGCAGCTGCTGGTGCTGCGAGTGCGGACGGCACCACGGACACCGTCGGCGACGGCAGCTGGTACACTAGTGGACCGGGTTGGGGTGGGTGGGGCGGGGGATGGGCCGGTGAATGGGGCAGTGGATCAAGCTGGGACAGCGACAGCTTTGTGCTCCACACGGGTTTTGACGAGCGCAGGTCCCGCCGTCGTTGCCTCTGCCGCGAGCACAATTGCGCTGCTTGCTGAATACTCTGTTTTAATGTGCTTCAATTGAATATTTTGCCGCAGTACTTGTGAGATGTGTGCCAAAGCGAATAGATTCAAAATAAAACTATGGATTCAAAGTAATATAATGGATTCAAAGCACGGCCCTACCGCCCTGAGCGGGCTTATTACTTTTCTGTGTTGCCGTCCGACTCGAGGTGCACGCCCCATGCCCATGCGCGAATGTAAGTAAATTCTTTCCAAGTCAGGTAGTCGCCCCGGAAATTCCTCTTCTTTCTGACCCACTCCCCTTGTTCTGCTGGCGTTGGAGGAGTCCATGGCCCTGAATTGAGTGCCTCAAGGGCAGCCGCTGCAGCTTGCACAAGAGCACTGTGATCTGTGCAGTTGTCGGACTCCCTGTCGCCGTCAGTGCTCAAGGATTGGGAGGCGCATGGGTACGTACTTGTCAAGCTCTTGTACGCCCGACTGGCGCCGAGCCATTAACGTGAGCACCTCTGCTGCGACACGTTCATCGGCACTGCCGCCAAGACTGTGGGCCGCGAGGCTCAGTTGCGAGCTGTCCGCCTGAGGGGGACCCAGGCGGTCTCGCAAACGCCAATACGAGTGGGGGGCAGACGTTTCGGTGAGGCCACGGAAGTCCATGTAATGAAACGAGTACTCGGAACGACCGTCGGCGTCGTAACCGGACAGGCGGGGGCGGCCATACCAAGAGACACATTCCTGGTGTGCGTCCGTGTCCTCATGGTCGGTGCCGGCATTCGAGAGGGGTTTTATCGGCCTTGGGTGGGTCCCATTGGCGTCAGTACGCTTTGGCGGTGGTCCTGGATGGGTAGAATTAGCTAGCACGTACCAGAATCGATACTGGAGAATTAGACATACCTTCGCTCCCGCATCTTGAGCCGATTTTTTCTCCCGCAGGTGGACGTTTCTATGAGAGTATGAGCATGTTTCCTGCGGCTGCCACGAATGTTTGAGCACATACCACGCATAATAAGCTGCTGAGGCCAATTTGCGACTTTCCCTCTTTTCGACGTCCGTGCGTCTTGGCCAGTGAGTTCCGAAGTATGTGAGAGTAAATAAAGGGAAGGGAGAACGTACCCAGGGCAGTATTCGTCGAAATCACTAGGGGGTTTGCGGCGGGGGCGGCGAGGGTTTTGACATTGCAGACAGGATCAAGGAGTGTTACTGGATTTGGGGCGGTTTTTCAGGTGAGTTTGGGACCGACTTCAGATTTTTCTTGTAGCATTAAAAAACCAGATATATATCGATTCGGTTGCACTCCAGGATCCCTTCTGCCTTCTCAGAACCTGCGCCACCCAATTGTGTTGCCTGCCGCCGTCGTGGCGGTGGGTGTAAGACATTCGACTACCATGAAATTGTCCGGTTTTGCGCAGAATGAACGCGGAGGTTTGCCCCTGCTCTTCCCCGTCGGAACTGACTTAATACAGGTGGTTTTGGGCACGGCGCAGGCACTTTGAGTTTAACGAGAAAGACCTGCGATAAGATTAGATGCGACTTTGCTGGTCGAATTGCGGCTGACTGTTCATGCAGATCCCTTCGAACAGGTCGGCTAGTGGACTGGAATCAGGATCCGCACTGGAATCAGCATCTCAGCATCTCAGCTACCGCACAATCAAAGGACTTGCTAAGCCAAAGGTTTTTCCCTTACTACGAACATTCCGACCCTCTTCATGTTCTTTGGGAGACTGGCAGCGCAGCGGACCTTATCCATTCATGGATTTCGAGGCAGTCCCCGCCGTCCGACGTCCTGCGTCTGCAGGGTAACACGGTGTCGTTCGTCGAGCCGCCACCCGCCATGCCTCCCCGCCCCCACCCCCGCCCTGCTCTAATGTGGGAGTTGGGCGGCATGAGGGGTCGGGGAGGGATATGGGGCAGCCCCCGCCACGCCTCCCCGCCCCCGCCGCCACCCTGCTCTGATGTGGGAGTTGGGCGGCATGAGGGATCGGGGAGATGGCGATGCGACACCTCATAATCCTCTGGGCGGCGAGTGAATTCATGCTCCAGATTCTTCGTCCACGCTAATGGAAGGTCGGACATTTGATTCATGAGCTGTCGAGGCCATAGGGAAACATTCATGTTAATATTACGCTGAATACTACACTTGAGTTGCGACAAATTGCGCTCGGAGTTCTGTTAATATTATAAAATTGGATTGTTTCCGAGGCACATACCAGGGAAAATTGAGGCGCACCAGGCCACCGACCGGCTGTTGGTTCCACGCGCGTGCAGGAGGCGGGGGTGTGATGTGATCAATGTCATATGGGTGATGGTGGCTGTGTGATGACCAACGCGTGCCACCACTGTGTGATGACCAACCAACCGGCAACGACCATGCACAACTCTGTTTGTACGCTGCGCCCCCCGCCCCCGACAGCCCACATGGACGGTGAATCAGTGGAGAGAATATGGGCCTATCTGGCCCCTCCCAATCAGGCAACAAAGGAAACACAAGCAGGGCCGCGGCGCATGCAGTTGGATGAGCCTTCCAGGAAGAAATGTTTCATGTGCACTGCGATGATCAGGGTGGGTTTCCGCCCTGCCCGTGGAGCCGTCTAACCATTCCAATGCAGTCCAAACTCTGAGTCTCGCAGGCCAATTATAAAGGCGCATTCTTTCTCGAGTTCTGTTCGACCAATGAATTGCCTCCTTCCTGAACATCTATGTACTGCGTGAATTTTGTCCAGCTGAATTTTGTCCGGCTTAAGGTTGGTCCCACTCCTCATGATAGCTCATGATTTCGTGCGTAGGCGCTCCAGAAAATTCAGATGCATCATCTCGTGATTGCGACCGCGAGATTGGGAACACCAGTTCTCGCTTGACAATGCCTCAAGTACCGTGCCGCTCATTGTGAGTTCGACGTCTTCCGCAACATGCCCGTTATGCGAGGAGCGACGCTCCCCAAAGACAAACTCGACGAGCTGTTCATTGTAGGTGCCATTTTCATTATAGTAGGGCTATCTCGTGCTTAACTCGTCTCCTAGGGAGTCATGCGCATTGTCGATCAGGATTCTTGGCGGAACCGCGGGCGAGACAAATGTACATGCGGTCAGATCGCGCTGTTCGCCTGCAGTGATTGCGACGTTCCGGATCTTTGCAACATATGCATGGTCCAGGCGCACCGGGGATCGCCGTTTCACTCCATTCGCGTGGGTTCCAGCTTTGTTGGGTTTTTTCCGCCGGCCAATTCTGATTGTACTACAGGAATGGAACGAGCGGTTTAGCTATTACATCCCGGCGACGTTGCGGGAGATTGGACTGCGCGTTGGATTTAGCCACGGCGGGGGAACTTGTCCCCGCCCCCGCCCCGAGCGGCTGGAAGCCGTCACAGTCACCGGGATCAAGACGGTTAATGTGGATTTTTGTACTTGCCCTAGTGCAGGGAGCGACGATGATCAGATCAAGGCGCATCGCTGGTGGCCGCTCGGTTCCAATTTTGTTTCGGTGATGACTGTCGAGATGTTGGATGTATTGGTTGGGCATGCGGAGGAAGATGCAGGTGATGCAGCTGAGCCGGACGGGTCTGATTCGGATTCGGGCGAGGAGTTGAATTCGGACAAGGAGTCGGATGTGGGGACCGAGTCCTCCACTTCCGAATAATTTTGTCTTGATTCCATCCAATTCATTTGTCCTTCAGTCGCCATTCGTGTTTGTGAACCTCACCAATGTCTTTGAGTCGCTCGCGCCCGGACGACGGGCGCGATCTCGTGCGGGGTGTTCACGGATATTGGGTTGAGCGAGGTACGTTTGCTGGAGCAACTCGCGTTCTTTATTTTTTCCATTCACTTTTTTTTATTTTCCAGGGTGCGATATCATCGGGGGTCTTGACCTGGAAACGCGAAGGCGCGCAGAGGCCATCCCCACCCGGGACGACGACGGCAATCGCATTGGCACCCGCGAGCGGCTTCGACGTGCCCGTGAGACCACGCCGGAGGCAGGTGGGAGCAACAACGCTCCAGGCACCAGTGCTCTCCCGATCGAGGTTTCGTCTTCTCCTCCCGCGTCCCCGGAGGTGGAAGTCGTGAGGTGGACACGCGTTGCGGAGTCTACCGCACGGGCCTTGAATCCCGTTCCCTACTCGATCTCGCGTTTCGGGGCGCAAGTACGCCTGCGGCCGTCCCTTAGCCCAGAGCATCTTTTTCTCACAGCCGCGCGCCCGCCCGACCGTGTTGTCCTCGAAGCCCACCACATGTGTGGCATCTGCTGCGGCGTCAAAGAGCACCCCGTATCGTAAGCGCTCTAGTCGTTTATTTCGAATGGAAGCCTCAACAATTTGCAGGTACCGATGCGGACATAGCCACTGCTTTGTGTGCATTTGTATGTGGCTTGAACGGAGCTGGCGCTGCCCGGAGTGCCTCGACACAATGCACGATAAACCGTTCCGGCATTGGGGGGAGGAAGCTCATCTCACAGCTGCGTATCCGGGATGGGGCGTGGAGACGAAAGTCAGTTACTCATGGAAGGGACTGCAGTTCCCCAAGGACCCTCGCCACACGTATCGGTAGTCAGTTGCCGCGCTCTCGCCCTCCATGTTTTTTTTTACCTTTTTTTCTGTCGCCTTCAAAAAATTGGGTCTCCAATAAAATCTGTGCTGTGTTTGTGGCTTCTGTGGCTTAAGATTAGAACCTCGTTTTTTTTCTGGTGCCCTTGAAAAAAATTGCTCTCGAATAAAATCCCTTGGTGGTGGAACACCATGGGGCTCGGGCTCGGGTTCCGGATGTGTGAGAGAGAAGCATGTGGCGGTGTAACACCTGACAGTCATGTCGGGCTCGGGTTCCGGCTCAACGCGCCATCGTCGGCGAGGCGGCGCGCCTCACCTGTACAACCACCGGACGGACGTCGCAAGTGTGGTCCGGGTTTCAACTGATTGACGACGCGTATTGGAGGAGGTCGTGCCCGTGGAGAATTTCACGCAAACCATGCCAGCCCATTTCGAGGAAGATTTTGCTACCAACGCGGGCTTAGACGCGGCTGACTTTGGGTACACGATGGGCGACACGTCCTTGGAGGCCGAGGAGCAGGCCCCCGAGGACGACGGCATCTCAGTGCGCGTTAAGGCCAAACGTTATCAGAATTCCGTACGCACACATTCAATGTTTTTTTTATTTTTTTATTCTAGTTTTTGGTATGGTGGTGTTAAAAATTGGTACAGGACTTGCCATTCCAGACCTGGGTAAATCATCGAGACAAATATCTAGATGAAATGCTTCGAGGGGAGGGAAGGGGCGACCCAGACGTCTATTCGTTCTGTGCGGGGTGCGGAGTGGCCAATCCCGCGTACCGCTGCGAGCTGCAGACATGCTACGGCGTTGGCATGTTCTGTAAGAGCTGCATTGTTGAAAGGCACCAAGTCCTGCCCACGCACTGGATACAGGTGAGTCAAAGTTATCGCAGTCGCTTGAGACCTGAAATCGAGGCATGGAACAGGAGTGGGACGGAGGTTTCTTTAATCGGGTGAGCCTGAAGAGCCTCGGACTGGTAGTGCAGCTGGGGCACACGCCGGGCTCTGCTTGCACTTCGATGCGGAGGGGGAAATACAAATTTACCCTCATCGACGTGACCGGCATCCACAACGTCGCGGTACAATTTTGCGAATGCGACGCGCGGATAGCTCATCGCCAGCAGCTTATGCGAGTTTGCTGGTGGCCGGCTATGGCCGTGGATCCCTCTACATGCGCCACCTTCAACGTCGTTCGTCTGTTTCAGAATATGAACTGTCTTGGAAAAATATCGGCGTACCATTTTCTCCGCTCGCTGGAGCTTCTCACTAATGCAGATGGATTGCATCCCCCTCTGGTAAGGGAATTTGTGCTGCACTAGTGTGATGATGCTGACGTTTGAGTAGGACCGCCGGCATGTACATCGTGCGCCAGCATCGGATGATGACGATGATGAAGCGCGCAGGGCGCGGCCACTCGGACGGCGGTGTTGGGGGCACCGCGCAGGGGGAGCTGGCGTTGGCTTGTCGGGCGTGTCTGCAGCCAGGCAGGAACTTGCCTGACGGCTGGGATAAAATTAATTGGGCTGAAATGCCCGAGGATCTTCGGTACGTACTGTCGTGATGCGAGGTCCGCGTTTGAGATGATGACTGTTAATTCCCAGGTACAAGTTCTTCTTGTTCCTCGCGGAGGACACCAACTTCCGGTTAATCAATCGCGACGTGTCGTCCGAGGCGCGGGACCCGATCATTGACGACGGGCTCGGTTACTTCTGCAATCGGCAGGAGTACAAGAAACATCTGCGGAAACATGTGGACGAGGACGAAATATCGTTGTGCTCAGGTTTCCAGGCCATGTTTCTGGCCAACGCGAAGCGGGTGAAGGGGTTGAGGACCACAGGAGTCGGCGGGGGTGACGTGCGCGCGCCATAACATGTGGCGGCCAAACAGTATTGGGGATCTGCAGCGGGGCGAGCGGTAGGTGCAAGTCACGCCGTGTTGTATCTTCACTCACGAGAATGACAGCTATGGCAATATGGATTTTATCCTGTTTTCGGCAATCCTCAACGTGATTTTATTATATCTCATACTCTCGTACGACATTGCGTGTCAATTCAGCAAGAGTTTCTGGACGCGTATGGGCGGTTTACCGAGCTGGATGCAAATCGACCCGGAGAAAGTCTCCGTTTGGTTTAAGGTGCCCAATTTCCATATCCTCAGCCACAAGTGGCCGTGCCACTCGCCATTCTCGTTCCATTGGATGTGGGGGGCAGGGGGTGACGGACGGGGAAGATGTAGAGCAGAATTGGGAGTTCACGAACGGCGCTGCAGGGTCCACCAAGATGATGGGGCCCGGGGGGGGCGCCACGCCTTCCTGGAGGGCCTGTTCGCATTCCACAATTGGATGCGGACGGTGTCCTACAGGAAGGTGTTCGGGCGTCAACTGGCGCGGGACTTGAAGGAGGGGAAGCAGCACAAGGACGCTTTTGGCGCGTTCACGGCACTTGTCGAGGCCGAGAGGCCGGATTTGGTGGAGAAGTGGAGGAAGTGGGTGCTCACCTGGGAATCTGAGCAGCACACGGATGGATACGCCTCCCCGTTTGAGATGGCGAAACCAGGTACGACATTGAATTTACCTTGCGCACATTTGCAAATTACTCACGGCGGGTGCGCTTAGTGAATACGATGACAGACATCCGCGTTCGCCTGGGGAAGGAGGAACTTACTAAAACGGGAGCCGGTATCGAGGTGGAACGACAGCATACATCGAGCACATTCATTTAAGTGGATACGTAACCTGGGCGACAGACACAAACTGACGTGCTACTGAAGGTGAATCTTGGCGATAGATATCAAGGCTCTAGCGAATCCGACCCCACTGCAGGAGCTGGACTTCGTGAAGCGCAAGACCGCGCTCCTGAAGCGTATCAACCATTTCCGGAGGCTGCAACGTACCTACATGCCAGAACTGGTGCGCTTCATGACGCCGGGACAGCGGGAAATCTGGAACGACAAGACACGGAGTCCTGAGGCCGTGAAACTCTTCATGCCGTCAGAGCTCGGAGCCACGAGCCGCGCCAAGACCTGCGAGAAGGGGCTGGATAAGCTGGAGGAAGAGATGCGGGAGGGGGAGATGATGGTGACGCTGGAGGAGTTGCGCCAGGCGCTGCGGCTGCGCACGGTGACCAACCGTTTCCGCCACCGCAATATGACGGGCCAACGGGCGTTGACGCATGGACAGGGCGTGCTGCGGCAAAATGCGATCCGTATTTTGAAGGCGAAATTGCGGTATCGGTACGCGAGGAATGCGTACCAGAGGCTGAGGGGGCACGGCGATTGGGAGAAGGTATATCACATACTGGAAGAGGCGGATGTGCAGGGAATCAACGAGCGTGCGGTGAGCGAAGAGGAGGAGGGTGAGAGGGAGCGCCTGCGTGAACTGGGAGCAATCATGGAAGGGGGGATAGCGGCGGCCGGGGTGGTGGCAGCGGGCGACAAGACGCACACGATGTCGTGGATATGGTATAGTACCAACCTGGCGAACGGCGAGGAGGATTTGATTGACGGTGCGTAATGATTTTAATTAATATATGAGCTTCTCTAACTGGCTTCATTTAGTGTTGCGGGTGGAATGGTGCAAAGCGTACGCGAGGATGCGTCGCTGGCACGAGGATGTTGTGCTGGTGGAGGAAGAAATGCGGCGAACAATTGAGTTCGGTGGATGGATGGCGGCGCAGTGCAAGTGCGCGCATCGGCACGGACACGAGAAGTCGATCCGGCGTTGGCGGAGGGCTTGCGCGCGTATGCCCTCGAGCACGTAAGCTGCGAAGAGAAGACGTGCACAACGCTGGCGTCCCAATGGGCCGGGTTACGCGAGAAGGGGCGGGTGTATATAGCTGGCGTGACGGTGGACAGGCGGACTGAGGTGGTTTTAGACGCGGAGGATGAAGATCTTGACGATCCCGAGGGGGACGTGGAGGGCGACAAGCCTGTTGACGACGGGGGTGATGATGATGAGGAGGGTGCGGAAGACGCGTGATGAGGGGTGCAACAGCTGATGCGTAGTGTCGCGCGACGCAGTGATGTGACAGGCGCGGGGGTTTAGCGTAAACCTGCTGACTGGTCGGCGTAGAGGGTGATGGCCGTCGCACCGTTTGATGTTATCACAGCATATGGATTTATACAGGTATGGAATGCCAATTGGGACGAGAAATCATTTCTAGTAACCCAATTGGGATGGGAGATCAGTTCTTCACCTTGAAAAGGAAGGTCACATCAATTTCTTGCTATATGGGGACATTTAAGTGCTATTATATAATCCGGAAATGCCCGAGGAGCGAGTTAGCAGGAGACTGCTAAGGTGGTAGACAATTCACAGGTACATTGCATTGTGCCTCCTGCTTACTGGTCAGCTATAACTGTGCACATTGCAATGCAGCCCCCAGATATTACTGTGCACATTGCATTATCACTGCATCTTTTGGTGCCCAATGGGTCTTCTATTCACAGCGACAACCAAGGGATGTATATGGAACCTGATTTTCAAGCCCAGAAATCAATGTTGGAGGAGCATTGTGCAGAGCGGGGCTACGAAGTTATTTTCTTTCCCAAATTTCATCCAGAGCTCAATTTCATTGAGCAGTGCTGGGGATATGCAAAAAGAGTGTATACGATGTTCCCAGAATCTTCATCGGAGGCGGACTTGGAGCAGAATATGCTTGAAGCCCTTGAATCAGTCCCACTTGCTTCTATGTGCCGGTTTGCTGTCCGGTCCTCAAGGTTTGCTGATGCATACTTTCACGGGCCAGATGGAGCAGATGCAGCTTGGGCCAGCAAAAAATATAGGGGCCACAGAGCTCTTCCTCCCTGAGGCAGCGGAAGAGTAGAAAATAGGTGGATTGGTTGGGATTTTTTTTACTTTTGGTCTGGGCTGTCTAAATTACTGAAAAATACAAGTTTGTTTTTTTGTCTCCGAGATTTTGCGCTTTCCCACGTTACTGTCACCTATCAGTCACGTACACGTGACTCGATGGATCCGGATGTCGCATATCTTAAGAAAGAGACAATCATCGAGGATTGTGTGTAGGTAGGTAGAACTACACGGCAACAGTCCCCCACTGAGTGTACAGGCACGTGTTGGGCACGTGTGTACACTGCAGTCGCTGCGCTGAGGCGAGATTATCTAAGCAATGATGGGCGCTCAGAATATGCCGACATCAGATTCCTTTCTTCCGAGGAGAGCATCCGGGAAATGGGATTGATGGGAACCGTGGCATGATCGGTGGCATTGATCGTGGCATTTCACCAAACAAATCATCTAAGGCCATCAAAGTGCTATCAGTGGCATCTTGCGACTGCACTGATTTTATTTTTTGTGTGCCCACCCTGATACTGTGGAAGGCCAGAGCAGTGTGGAATTAAATATGATCACATTGTTTACTACATTATCATTACAGAAAATATTTAAGGTCAATGCAAAAGCAGCGGTGGACTTCAGAGGCGGCATCCCCTGTTCCGTTACCTGAGATACGCTGGGGGTGGCAGGGCGGGAGGCGGCAGGTCCAGCTACAATTCTTTGGTGTGTTCGGCAGTGGCGCAACACGGCGAGTGAGCTAAAGCTTTTGTTTTTCTAAAGCCCAAGGACCAACCAAGGATGATCTTGAGGTTGCGGGTGCAGGGCGGCGCCAAAAGCCTTGGTAACAGCAATCAGGTGATATTATTGCAGGTCCTGCATTGATTCAGGCAGCACAGAGCACCCAAAAATCGCGGAGGCAGCAAAGGAGGCGGAAGAGAAGAGATGGCAGAGAAATTGATGGCTTGATGGAGTGATGGCAGCGGAAGTGTGCCGTCTGCCGGTGGCATTGATCGTGGCATTGATCGTAGCAAAATCTGTGGCAATCCCAACACCCAGATCTTGTGCTTCCGAGCCAACCAACACGACAAAAAGATTCCCTGGTTCGTATTCAACAATCAAGAGGCTGCAAGAACTTCTCTTACAATTGCCGACGTGAACTCCGCTTACCAAAATTTCCTTGATATTTGCATCGCTGCTACTGTGCTACATAATAAGTAGCTTCGATTTTCTCATTCGTGCACACCGAATCCGCATGGCTTGTTTTTTTTTTTCTTTCTCTCGCATATCACGTGTTGCCAGAAAATCTGCTGAAATCCCACATTTTTGTTGTTTTCCGTTGTATGGCATATTTATTGGGTCCCCCACCAGAAAGATGTAGTTGGTGAATACATGAAGACGGACCTGACCCCCTCGCCGTACATGCCCGGGATTTACAACATGTTGGGAGTAAGAGCCATGTTGCAGCACAAAGAGCAGATGCTGATGAAATTTCGTGCAGAGCCATGCATACCCAGACCTCTTGATTGATGACGAGTGAGGCTCGGCTGTTTTCGAACCCCATCCTCTTGCAGTCTAGGCACTCGGCGTAGTCCCCGAAGAAAACTGGTCAGGAATTGTATTTTCCGTAGAGTTTTACAAGAATACATACACCGCGGAGAGCTCTGCACTTTCCCCTTACTTCAGCAAGTACCGGCTCAAAAAATCCAGAAATGATTGAACCAACACGAGTTCATTTTTCATATCAATAACTTAACATCGTGGAATAAGCGTCGTGGAATAAGCAGCGTGGAATATGTAAGCTCAAGAAGCATGGGATTAGAATCAGTACAAGTTGCACCAACATGACGATTTCCCACCCCTGGGACGGCACAAACATGTCGAGTTCAAGATTGAAAATGGCAGTAGGTAGCTCGACATTTGCCTCTGGACGGACATATTATCAACGGATGTGGTAAGATTTATGGCTCGTTTTTTGTACCATCTTCTGGATGTGAATGATTGACATTCGGATGAATTTCCTCATGCTCTGAAACATCTCCCTTGTCCGCCTCATTGAGAATCCCATTCCTAGTGAAATCCTGAACACAGCCGGTGGACTCAACAGCGCTAAAGTGAGCTGCTAGAAAGTTGCTGGAGGAGACTCCTGATATTGCGCCATATTGGTCGTTCCCGGAACGGTTTTGGCCGGCGTCGGAGACTGAGGTACAACTGTCTTCAACTGCAGGACATTAGCATAAGTACTGAATAACTACTGTGTATTTACCATTTGTGAAGAGAGTATTGCGATCACAAGAGACTTGGAGGAGTGGACAGCTCAAATGGATGGCAACCTCCTGGCTGTGAGGGTCGAAGCCTTTGGCTTTGTGAAACCAGCTAGTCCGCGTAGACACTGGTGTCCCAGGAAGTGCCAAAGCATTCCATTTGGAAATCAAGATCTGGAAACCCATGATTCCTGGCCTCTTCTTTGCTCAAACAATGTTCTCCCGATGGGTCAAAGCTCCAATAGGCTGGACAGTCAGGAATTCCCAAACATGCCGGGGCCTTCCTTTTGAGATCAGCGATGGGACATATGAAGAGATAACTTGGGGGCAAATTATCCTTCGGGCCCAAAAGCCGCACTGTTATATCTGTGTCAGAAAAGGCCGGAAGACGTAAAGGCCGGAAGACGGATAGGGCCGTAAGTGATACCACGTAGGTAAGCGGGTACACCAACTAAGAGACGTAAGTCAGACCACGGAGCTATGCGGAGGCAAAGCACGTTAATTTTCAACTAAAGATACAGTAGAACATAATACGTATTTATACTAAATACGGAGATAAGTCTAATGCGGAAAGAAGTATGTAAAAGACAATAAGAACAATAAGAACAATAAGAGGGAAGCATAGTTGCATAATTCATATGTTTGATTTGGGGAACGCTCAGAAGACCTTCATTGCGAAAACCCCAAAGGTTGTGCATCAACGGAACTAGCCGGAGCAATGGAATGTTGGTTGGGACGTAACGGCCGTAAAGAAGACCGTAGCTAGAAAGGCCGTAAACAGCCGGAAAGGGTCGGAAGATGCATGGTCGTAACATGCACCCAGTACCGGACTTCATCGACAAAAACTTTGAATGATGAGCAGAATCAACATGATGAGACGAAAGTGCGGCTCACAATAATCCGCGTGGTTGGAGGTTATATGAAGACAGTTGAAGATGTGGTTGGCTTGCACCAGCCAACTGCATAACCAGTAGAAACCATCGAGCCATATTGGATACAGAAATTCGTCTACGACGCTGGCGGAATTTACACTGTGGTTGTGTTCGAACTTCAGTGAAGGATAGTTTGAGGGAGGGCATGTACCGAATCCAACCATTCTCCAGGACGAAGGTCCCTGCGTGGCTTTCATCTATTCTGGAGAAAATTGTGAGTCAATGGCCGAGGATTGCAGCAGTCGAACGTTGAACACGGTGTATGACGTACGCATTCCAATGACCCTTGATGAGCGGGTGCTTGGCTCTCCAGCCAGGCTCCCACAACCAGTAATTGGGATCCGGAGCGAATGCAATTCCGACCGATCTTTGGTGAGCGGGACCGAAAAATTGATGGATGGACCCTAGATTTACAGTGATACCTGCGGGGTTTGGAAAGCAGTGTCTTTTGATACTGGTTGACCTCCTGGTGAAGAGTGAGCAAATTCTGGGGTGTAGGTGCAAATGATATGACCTGGAATTGAGTTGCCTGGGAGGACGTTGGCATTCACAAAAGAAAATGAAATGTCTGGTGTGCCATGCACGCCCAGAAGTACACCATGAACATATGGGAGTCCTCATATTTTTTCTCCAGATCTGTATGCGCAATTAAATCTAACCAATTATCGCTCTCGTTAGGAGTCTTTAAATAAAGCACAGATGCGAACCATCGTGGAAAACGGCCGCATAAAGTTGTGCCAATCTTGATATGCCGTATAGTTGAAGAAGATACAGATGCCTGTGGCATGGTCAGTTAATTTCAACAGCCGGCAGTTTACTCACCGAAGCACTGAGTATCTTGAGACGTCTTCTTGCCATTGCTGTCACAAGAAACACAGTGAACCTTGAGGTCAGTCATCATGCAAGAGACCGAAATGCACCTCAAAGAGGAAACACCGAGGGAAACACCAATGCCGACGTTCCTCTGAGGGTGTCTGAAACTTAATGAAGACGCACACAAAGAGTAAGATAGACGCCAAGAAGGCCGTGTAAATGCCCGCCTCCACCCGAAGCCGAGCGCTTCACTCAGTAGTTCCAGACCCGATCTGAGCACTCCCACCAATTCGCTCAGAATAAAATGATGTGAGTTGTAGAATAGCACAACTCGATGGTCAAGGAAGAGCTGTTGAGTCTTTGCTCAGAATACTGTAGCGTTTCGACCGAATGTTCACACCATGTCACCCGTCACCTCAAATGTTCATTGAACTTGGTGTTCATTTCTCGGCAATCAGTGGAAAATTACCCTATATGGTATTCCGGCGGGTGCCGAACTAAAAATTTTGGCATTTTTCGGCTTATTTGAGCGACAAAATTGAAAAGTCACCGTCACCCATACCAAAAATGTTCAGTTCATGGCCCTCCGTCACCCGTCACCTGAACATTCGGTGGAAACGCTACAGTAGAATAATGTGCCTTACTTTCGGCCTTCCTCGGCCGCGCACGGTTACCTGGAAGATGGTGACGAGTTCTCCAGCATGGGTTCGAGAACCTGAAGATAAGTCAATTGAAATGAAGGTCAGTTCAGCAAAAAAGGCTATAGTAGACCTGACCGAAACGTGCTTCGCCCGAATTCTACATTGCAACAAAAGGTCAGTCCAAGAATTTGTGTGCTTATGGTACTCACCAGTTTGGTAGAGTTATCCTTATCTTATGAGTCGGACCGCAGAAAGTGTTGGTACATGGCTAGTGAAATAAAGATGAAGGAGGCTGCCCGTTAGTTAGACAATCATAGGTTCGGTGTCCCGTGGATTACAAAGAGCGGGGATTGTGAATCGCAGTGTTGTCAAGGTCAGACAAAAAAGGTCAGAAAACGACAGAAAGTTTTGATGGGTCAGTGGTCTGACCCGTCAGATGCCGCGTCAGACCTCCTTCAGAGACAATCGGCTTGCGTCTCTGGAAGTGGGCCTGAAGTCTCTGAGAAAATGACAGTCATTGATGACGCAATGCTCAAAAAGGACATGCCAGAGGTCAGAAAGGTCAGTGATCGACCCATCCTTGAGTATGGAAACCGAGAGCACCACACTGATAAGCGAGTATGCCAATGGCTTGATGACTGATTGCCAATGGCTGCTGGTAATCAGGACCCTGGAGTGCCCAAATAGAGCCCGCAGATTCACGTTACCACATCATAGCCTGTCTAATTGCGGGTCAAGTTCGTGATGGCCGTGTCCCAAATAGGAAGGTAGTTGTTCAAGCTAGCCCGTTCAACAGCAGCAGTACTGTTACACCTTCGAAACAGGAACTATTTAGAGTAAGATGGTAAAAGAGCATAATTAGCATAGAACATAGGCATATTCATACTTCCTATACATATAAAATCATATGAGCTGCCTAGGTAATAGATCAGACATCAGATGGAGCAGTGCATGACCGGCAGCTTGAACCATTTGCAGTAGGTGTTGCAGATATGTTGTTCAGTAAACTTTTCAAAAACATCCCCCACATTCCCTTCACCAAAAATATTAGTGCCCTTTGCAATCTTCCTGGGAATATGGGTTAGACAGAGACCGGGTGGGATGAAGTAGGAGTCATACGGAGAGGTCATGATTTGCGGATCTGTGAGCAGAGTCTCAGACCCTATGAATTCATAGATAAGCAAGGGTTAAATATCAAGGAACACACACACATACCTTGAAAATCGGACACAATCTCTCTTCACATTTCTTTCCAATCTGAAAACCACAATCACAGCTCCCATTGAGACTATAGCTCCCCACATTCATTGATACTGGAAGATGTAGAAGAATGAGAAGGACATCCTTCATTTGCTGAGGGAAAATCATATAGATCAATCGAGATATGGCCTTGGGTGACATTCGCCAACCTTGTCGCTGCTGTTTTCTTACCAATAGCCACAGTATTACCAGATTTCGAGAAATCCGGGAGACCCTTGGTCTTTTCAGGACTAGGAAGCAAGCCCATGATATTGGCACCATCCGCCAGGCCATGGTCAGGCTCCGGGATCAGTATCCAAAGGCCGGAGCTCGTGAGATTGTCAGTCTCTTATTTCACGAAGAGAACCTGAGTGTCCCTCAGTGCGGCGATTTTCTTTCTTTCTTTTTGGTTTTTGTTTTGAAAGCAAGCTAATTATTGATGAAGGGATCTGGTCACTGAATACTTCTCGATGTATGAACCAGACTTAGTCAGAGAGCGGCGCAAAAATCGACTTTGGCGCAAACATTTCTGGGCTGCCGGGGTGAATGATATGTGGGCTATTGATCAGCATGATAAATGGAAATACAAGTTCGGTCTGACTATGCATACCGGAATCGACCCATTTATAGGCCTTATCCACTGGCTGAAGATCTGGTGGACCAACAACAATCCAAGGTTGATATTGAGCTATGAATTGGACTGAGTACAAGAGACTGGAGGTATGTGATTCCACCGGTCTGCCATTGAACCTGTCTTAAATTTCTCAGCCATGCCACTTGTGTCGCAAAGTGATCCCGGAACCGAGAACTATGGGCTTGCTAATGGTCACACAATGCTGCACCATCTTCACGACCCTCATCTCAAGGGAACCCTGCAGCATTGTTGGATGACCAGGAAGAAAAATGTCATGCCAGAAATTAGCCGGTCACAACTACGACATCGCTTTACACCTCGGTTTGAGGGTAGTTGTTGCTATAATTCAATTTGGCGGGATCAATTGATTTCTGTGACCCCCTCCTGCTCTAAAGGTGTGATGGTACTGCTGCTGTTGCACGGCCTAGATGTCAGCTTGAACAACTACCTTCCTATTTGGGACACAGCCATCACGAAGTTGACCCGCAATTAGACAGGCTATGGTGTGGTAATGTGAATCTGCGGGCTCTATTCGGGCACCCCGGGGTCCTGATTACCGGCAACTGTTGGCAATCATTCATCAAGCCATCGGCAATCTCGCTTATCAGCGTGTTGCTCTCGGTTTCCATACTTGAGACTCGCAGGCAGAGAAGTTCGAAGTTCGAGTGTGAGCTGAAAGATAGTCATGTTTGAAGCTGTGCTGGGTGAGGCCCCGTGGGTGCTCGAGATAAGATGGTGGGTCGACTGACCAAGCCGACCATCGGCCCTTAGCCTTTTTTGGTAATTTCCCGTCTTGAATTTTTTCACTTGCACAAGAACACCAACGAAAAAAAGGAGGTTAAGTTCATGGATTACTGTATACAATTCAGACGAAGGGGTAAGGATTGTGAAGCATGGAGATGGCTCAGGGACGACAGCAGTATATGGGAAACCGGCTGAGTATGAATGGACTATCAAAAAGTCGTCGAGAGGGATGCGTAGAGGGAGTGCGACGCGGCAATGAGCTAGCGGGAGTCGTTGCCCGCTGGCATTCCCGCACGAACGAGATTGAGGACCAGGAGACGGGCGGGAAGGCTTGTGCGGGTGCCGGCCAGCCGTGCGCACGATTCAGACCACTGCAGAATCATGTGCGTCCAAAAGACAGGTGGTGGGGGGCATGCGCGACCGGGAAGTGGTGGTAGATCCGTAGTGCCCTCCCCACTCATCCTTCTCCTCCGCCCTAATTGCACCAGTCCTCATGCGCGCCGCGTGGCTCCCATTCGCGATGCCCACTTCGGCCGCGACAGAAATGTCGTCCCTCGGTGGCGTTGTGGTCTTCCGAGACGCACTGACACTCGTAGGACCGTCCTCGTTGCTGTATTCTCCCTTCAGCGAGGGCCCGTGCGCTCTGGGGTTTGCTGTGTCGAGGAATGGGGAAGAGATGCATGCGCCGTGGCGCCGCCGCTTACACCGAGCGAGGCGGATCGACTTAGAGGTGGACAAGCGCGGGGAGCGGCGGGGAGGGCAGTGGGAGGGGTGTGACCCAGCGCGCACGCTCGCTCGAGTCGTCTACAGCGGCTGTATGTGATTGCGCGCAAGGGTGTTGAGGGTGCGAAAGGGTTGGTCCGGAACGCGTCGTCCGGCCGATGCATCGTGCGACGGGCACCGACGGGATCGCGGACATGCCCCGAGGCGGCGAGCATGAGGGTTTGCTTTAGAGCGGCGCCGTCGGTGATGGGACGTGCGTCGAGACCGGCGGGAATGGGAGTGGAGAGGAGTTGGTGATGGTGCGGATCCAGCTGTGGAGTACATGGGACAGATGTAGGATCAGGACGTACGGCGTGCATACATACTGTCGAGTGCGGTGGACGACAGCGCTAACGCACTGCCGGCAATAACACCGTCAGCGATGCGACAGTGCGCACCGCTGGCGGCTTCGAGCTGGCTGGTGGGGATGCCGGAATGGGGCGACGTTCGGTGACGAGTAAGCGTGGGCGCTGCGCCGGGCGAAACATCGATGGGTGAGACGGCAATTCGCGCACGGCTGGGTACGGTCTCTCAGTGTCGTCATGGAAGCGGTGGAGGTGTGTTTAAGGGCAGGCTGTGATCTCCGTGGCACATGGGTGTCTTGTCGTCGGTGAGAATGCATGGAGGGAGGCTCGAGCGCAGATCCGGGGAATCGCTGGGATGGGTGGTCGCCACGAGATTTGGGAGAAGCTTGAGCAAAGAAACAAGAGTGAGATGCAATAATACGCACCGTTTCGACCACGGTGCGCGACGTCCAGGATGCCGTCGGTGAGGGCGATTGTGAGGTTGCATGACCGCGAAGACAAGGGCGGCCGGGCGGCCGGGGTTCGTTGCGGCCTTGTGCGATGGGGTGTGGCAAATGGACGTCCATGGACATTGGTGTGCTGTGCGTACTGTGCCGAGACGGTCATACGGCGAATCGACCGGCGTAGGCGACGCGTGCGCTCCGGAAGTACGATGTATAGTGATGGAAGGGTCTGTGGAGGTAGAAAGGATAATTAGGATGAGAAATAAACGGGAAGGGGGAAGGGCGGATAGATATTTACTCACATGGACAGCAAGACCCGCGGCGTTTCGTCGCATACACCCTGTTGTATCGTACCCATTCTACAAGGCGCCATGGGAAGCGTTGTCACGTCGTGGTTGGGTCGGAATCGAGAACAGGGAGGATACCTGAGTTTTTTGGGAAAGGGAAAATGTGAGCGAGCGATTTTTTGGAGAAAAGACAGAAAACAACATAATGGGAACAGACCTGGGGTGGGGCAGAGGCCACCAGCGTTGAGGGTCCTGCTCCCGGGGTAGAGAGCTACTAGTAAGGGCATTTGCCATAAACTGGAAATTTTCGTTCCTCGTTTGGCGGGCGGGTACTGACTCGAGCCCAGAGAGGGGAGATGGAGTGGCACCGAGCATGAGAGAGTAGGGAGGGGTCGGCTCATGGCCCATGCGACTGTGAGCGGTGACATAGAGAGGGCAGCGGCATAGCGGGCGGCAGGCGGCGGCAGAGGGAAGCAGGGCGGGCGATGGCGTGCAGGTCAAGCTGAGGGTCGTGGCGTTGGCAAGCGAGAGGGCGGCGCCATACGCACCCAAACAAACGCGGCGGTGGCGGTTAGGTGCATAGGGGCGGGCGGGCGGGATGGTGTTGGAGCCGCCGCTCGTGGTTAACGGTGTGGGTCGAAGGATCGGTAGAGACTGGGCCGTTAGTCGCGGGAGAGCCGAAAGTGAGCTACAACGGAGGGTAGCGCGTGTCGAAAGACGTGTGTAGCCAGCAGCGCATAGCAGGTGGTGAGCGTGTGGCTAACGGGCAAAGGGTAGGTGTATCTAGATCTGTAAGGACAAGATGGCGTTGACCGAGCGTATGAGAGGGCAGGGGAATAACGTGTACCTGGATGAGCGGAGTACAGCTCCGGCTACCATGATATCGCGATTCGCGCGGTCTTGCCTACACTCGTCTCGATGCTCGATATCTGGCCGTTGCGCGTCACATTTTGATTTGGACCGGCAGGGATACAGACACCGCGGGCGGCTCGCCGGCGCGGACGGCCCCGCGCGTTCTGTGCATCTGCAGTGTCGCCGTATGTGAGCCATGGACGCAAGTTCATTTGCAGTAAACCTTCGCCACCGTCGCTGATTGAGCTCTGATAACGATCACAAGACGTGCCTTCGCTTCGCTCCGGCAGCTACGGTGATTTCCAAGTGTGTGAGGTTGTGCAATTGTTCAACATGATACATGTGTGCTGTGAAACCAGTAAAGGGCGGGATGCAAGGTTGAATGTCAATGACGTGATACCAATACAGCCGCAAATGATCGTATTTTAGGCCCACTCAGTACCGACTTCCACTCCGAGTCTTCAAACCACTGAGTGTTAATATGACGCCGGGCCATTAAACCAAGACTTGAGAGCGACGATAACTGAATATCAGGCAGTTGGGTAAAGTATAGAACAGAGGCAAGGGGGTGCTTTTTTCGAATTTTTGGAACATACGCTGATTTTAGCTTAAAATTGGCCCAGGAATCCGAATCCGAAGTCGAAAAGTTCACCCGACCTGTAGTTCAAAAGATACAGCCACTTTTGTCTGAAAAATAATCATATTTTTTCTTTCAATTTTTTTTCGACAAATTGGCTCAATCCGCGCAACTTTCGAAAAAAAAAATCAGCAAGGTTGAACCAACCAACGTAATAATGACGTCATAAATTCCCTTATATAGTAATTGATCACCCCAAAAGGGGAAGTGATAAAAGTCCCCATATCTTTCCAACCGTTGCCCCGGCGAGCTTTTGGAGGTCAGATTTAGATTGCCAGCCCTCATTTTCAGCCCAAATCGGTGTATGTTCCATTTGTAACTTTTCTGGATCCCCTTGAACAGAGGCCTTCCCAACTCGTGAGAGGTTTGAGACCCGGAAGGAAGAAAACTAATCCCAATCCGTATAGTATATCGGCGAATACATGTTAGGATTTACTAAGTGAGGTCGCGGTAACTCAAATTGCAGTTGTGCGTTGAGCCTGTATATTCCTTTCCAGCGTTGCGCACCGAGAAATCGACAAACCAGGCCTTCTGGCCACCATGGAAGTGGTCCAAAGAGAATTGCGAGTGCCGTTGGGGGGGCTCGCCGGGTCCCTCCGCGCCTTCTGCCCGTGATATACCCCGAGAGCGCAAACCGCGTCCGTGAACCGCGTCTGTCCGAGTGAGGCCCAAAGCGAAACAATTGTAGAGTGTACGGAGAAGGTAGAGCGCGAGCAGGTAGAGCGCGAGGAGGGTGTGCGTACTGTGTGTTTGGTTGATCAGCATATCACGAGCATAACAAAATGGAAACAGGAGACGAGAGGGCAAGAGAGATGAAAGAAGGGGAGCGCAGACGAAAGGGAGAGGGATACGAGGTAATGGAAATGGAACTGAAGGTAAGGAGACATAGGAGTGTACGAGGATACGAAGGGGAAGGAAGGAGAAGGCCATGGGGAACACGACATGGGAAAGAAAAGACGCAGAAGCGGAAGGGCGGCAGTAGGGGTAGGAGAGATAGGCAGAAGGGGAAGAGGGAGGGGGAGAGCATGTAAAGGACGGCCTTGGAAATGGTGGAACAAAATCAAAGAAAGAAGCAATACTCACGACACACTACAGTTACGCCTTCGCTCGTAGGACACACAGCCTTCCCCCGCACGCAAATCAGTTTTATCGTTTTCAAGGGATGCGCACGCACCGCCGTCCGCCACGTCCCCGGGCGGAAGCCGGTCCCGCCTGCGCAATGGTTCAAGTCTTACATCTATGCCCACAAAGGTGTCTAAAGTTTGCGACTGTGAAGACTTAGAACCAGGAAATGAGGGACAGATGATGTTACTCACCATATTCCGAAAGTGTTTCCTACCTGCCAGAGGAACCCTATAGATCTTTAACTTTCAAGGATGCATTGACCGGCAGACGATATGGTGAAAGACAGGGAGTTGTGTTCAGATGACGGAGTAAACGTCGAGTTTGAGCTCTTGACCAATACTTGAGCCTTGGCAGTGAACTTGTACTTAACCTTGATTGGATCTGACGGGCGATGCGTGAGGTGAGTTACGGAGTTCTACAGCTCGAAACCTCCAGAAGTGAACAAACGCCCGAGGCTTTATGGAGCGGCTTGAGATCAGGGAGGACTTGACTAATGTCTTGAGGTATAGTGCAGAGCCAAGAGGTAAATAGCGTGCTTGAGGTCCGTGGAATTTTGAGGGTCTACCGTTGAAGCATACCCGCGCCTCGGTAGATGGTTCAAGTGTCTTAGATATATGTTGCTCATTCTTGCAGTGTACGATAGAAAAGAGGAACAAAAGCGGCGATGCGGGCAGAGGGAAGGCAGAGATGATGGGGGCGGAATAGAAGAAGCGACGCAATGGATATCATCCCTTTTGAGTGGAGCTTGAGGGCCTGATCGGGCACTTGAAAATTGCCTAAGCACCGAGGCGTTTAAGCTAATTGCGGATACAGGGGTCAGCTGAAATAGTGAATGGGGAAATTTCGGCAGAACAAACAGGAGGTATCCTTGATGGATGGGAATGAAAGTGCAGATAAGGAAGGATACAAACATGTACACTCTGATTCAAGGGATCTCGTTAATATACGAGTAATAATAATAATAATAATAATAATAATAATAATTGAAACAGCTTCCATCCCACGGTGAGCTTCCAAGCATGCTGTCGAAGAGTCAATTTTGGAACTGCCTCGCCTCTTGCGCACTCCCACCATCTACCTCGCTCGCATTTCGCACTACTATGTCAACCCCTCAGACCTCCACAAACCCGGGACCAGTTCGCACACTTGCTGGAGCAGCACATACACTTGGTAGCGGCATCCTTGACACCCTCAGGCTGGCCAAGGAGGCAGCTACTGGCAGTTCAGTGCCTGGGCTTGAGGGCACCATTCGTACTGTCTTAGCACTGGCAGAAATGGTTCAGGTGTGTAAATTCATTCCATGAAAGGTAACAAGACTTACGGGGATTCAACCAGAGTATGAAATCAAACAAAAAAGCTTTGGCAGAGCTGCAACCATATCTGGAGGATTTAAACAAGATTGATACATCTGACTGTAGCAATGGCTTGAAAGATCGTCTAGAAGCATTTCAAATGTATGCCTATGGACAGCCCTTGTCATCATAACTAATTCACAATTTTTCACCTCTCAGGAAGGTCACACCAATAATCGCAGATTGCAAATCATTGCAATCGAAAGGTAAGGTCACACAGTTTTGGAAGAGCAAGGAATACAAGGAGAAGATTCAAGACCTGAGAGACAGGGTGGCTGGTCATATCCGGGACTTCACTGTGTGGATATTTCATTGCACTTCCACATCTTCTAATTGTTGTCTAGTTTTACGGTTCAATTTCTGTTGAGATATTGGTTGGAAATTTGGTGGCTCAAGGTGAGTTGGGCTGTTCCTCGCACCATAAATATATGAACCTTGGCTAGTAGTAGTTACACAAATTGCGCCACAAGGTAAGCTAAAAGTTCAATACTGAATACACTAAAAATATTCATGTTCTTTCAGTTCAAGAAACAAACCAAAATGGTATGAGCTGATTTCTTAGTCTGGCATCCAATGCTTAGCAACTACTTTTCTATCAGTAAAGCAGGTCCAGAGAACCATGGATGATGCCAAATCAAAAGGTGTGCACTTGATTTTCTGCCTCATGTTTCATTGGTTGATAGAGCCTTGGCATAGAAATTCTTGCCAAGATCAAATACGTTTCAGCTCGCTACAATCCTGAAAATACCCCAAATAGTTGCCTATCAGGTACACGGGAAGAAATAATCAACTACCTTGTCACTGGCTGCTCTGATGCATCTCAGCACATTATCATGCTTAGTGGCTCAGCAGGTTCAGGAAAGTCAACTATTGCTAAAACTGTTGCAGCCATTCTTGCAGAAAAAAAAGTTCTGGCAGCCTCATTCTTCTTTTCTCGTGAATATAAAGAGCGTCGAGAAATTAGAGGTCTTCCAAAAACCCTGGCATATCAGCTTGCAGATTTTAGTGTTGACTTCAAGAATCTGGTGGTGAAATTCTTGGATGAAGATCATTCTGGAATTCTTGATGCAGCTCCAGAGGTGCAATTTGAGAAGCTGGTTGTTGATTTACTTCACCAGATCCCAGCCTGTGAAACTCCTTGGATTATTTGTCTTGATGCACTAGATGAATGTGGACAAGATCAGGGCCAGATGTTCCTCCAATGGCTTTCTGATAGCATACATAAATTACCCCATCATGTCCAGTTCTTTTTGACTGGACGACCAAATGTTCCCTCATATCTGAAGCATGGCACCTTGGTCTCATCAATGCATCTTGTTGTTCTAGATGACATTGACAAGAAAGTAGTGCAAAGGGACATCCAGCTGTATGTGAAGACATCTCTGGTTGGAAGCCACTGGGCAGCACAGCAGCAGTGGACTGCTTGTGCTGGTGAAATTGAAAGGATCACAGATCTAGCAGATGGTCTTTTTGTGTTTTCTGCCACTTGTGTGCGTTACATTCAGGATAAAGCACCAAGATGGGGAGCTCAAGCAGCAATGGAGTCTCTTTTAACAGGTGTTAGGCACAAGAGTCTGGATGAACTTTACTATAACATTGTTCACCAGGCCATTCCCAAACCAGATGATGAAGACACTTATGACTCAAAATTCTATACAGATTCTAAGAAAGTTCTGGGTGCAATCTTGTCTGTGTTTGAGCCTATGGATATTCCAACTCTAGCCTCACTCCTCAAGCTGGAGGATCAGACAGTGAGGAGAGTTCTAGAACCTCTGAATTCTGTCATCAAGATTCCTGATGGTGCTACTGGAAAGATCAAGATCATTCACCTCTCATTTCGGGACTATATAACATCAAGAATTCAGAAAAATCGATCAGATCTGTGTTATGAACCACAGATACAACACCAGGAAATTGCTGTCTTGATATTAGAGAGCATGCAAAAAGAACTTCAGTTCAACATCTGTAACTTACCAACATCCCACTTGGCAAATGTGAACATACCAGATTTTAATGTGCTGGTGAAGCACATTTCAGGGCTGCTTAGTTATGGATGCCGATTTTGGCAGAGCATGTTACAGCAATCCAATTCAATTCTGGGATTGAGCAAATGGTGGAGGAGCTACTGCATGAGAAGATTTTGTTCTGGCTTGAGGTCATAAGCATCTTAGGGGTAACAACAGGTGCCATTTCAGGTTTGGCAAAGTTTAAAGCATGGGCAAAGGTTTAGTATATTGTTTTTCAAAGCTGCACAGAGACTGATGAATGTTCCAAGGGCAAAGGATAGTGGAATTTGTTGAAGATGCCAGAAAATTCACTACCGTTTTTTATCCTGCAATCTCATGGAGTGCTCCTCATATCTATCTGACTGCACTGGCACTGGCACCAGTGCAGTCAAAAATTAAACTAAGGTTTACTAGACAATTTCCTAGTCTGCTCTCTATGCAAAAAGGACAAAGAGTAAATTGGCCAGCAATATTGTCAAGCATTGTAGGGCACACTGGCCAGGTTATGTCAGTGGCCTTCTCCCCTGATGGCAAGCACATTGTCTCTGGCTCTTTTGACAAAACACTGCGCATCTGGGATGCAAAGAGTGGTGCTGCTGTTGGTAAGCCTCTTGAGGGGCACACTGACTGTGTTTGGTCAGTGGCCTTCTCCCCTGATGGCAAGCACATTGTCTCTGGCTCTTTTGACAAAACACTGCGCATCTGGGATGCAGAGAGTGGTGCTGCTGTTGGTAAGCCTCTTGAGGGGCACACTGGCTGGGTTCGGTCAGTGGCCTTCTCCCCTGATGGCAAGCACATTGTCTCTGGCTCTGATGACAAAACACTGCGCATCTGGGATGCAGAGAGTGGTGCTGCTGTTGGCAACCCTCTTGAGGGGCACACTGACTGGGTTCAGTCAGTGGCCTTCTCCCCTGATGGCAAGCACATTGTCTCTGGCTCTTCTGACAAAACACTGTGCATCTGGGATGCAGAGAGTGCTGCTGCTGTTGGCAACCCTCTTGAGGGGCACGCTGGCCGGGTTCAGTCAGTGGCCTTCTCCCCTGATGGCAAGCACATTGTCTCTGGCTCTGAAGACAAAACAATGCGCATCTGGGATGCAGAGAGTGATGCTACTGTTGGCAAGCCTCTTGAGGCACCCACTAACTGGGTTTTGTCAGTGGCCTTCTCCCCTGATGGCAAGCACATTGCAACCCTCTTGAGGGGCACACTGACTGTGTTTGGTCAGTGGCCTTCTCCCCTGATGGCAAGCACATTGTCTCTGGCTCTGATGACAAAACACTGCGCATCTGGGATGCAGAGAGTGGTGCTGCTGTTGGCAACCCTCTTGAGGGGCACACTGACTGTGTTTGGTCAGTGGCCTTCTCCCCTGATGGCAAGCACATTGTCTCTGGCTCTTTTGACAAAACACTGCGCATCTGGGATGCAGAGAGTGGTGCTGCTGTTGGCAACCCTCTTGAGGGGCACACTGACTGGGTTCAGTCAGTGGCCTTCTCCCCTGATGGCAAGCACATTGTCTCTGGCTCTTCTGACAAAACACTGTGCATCTGGGATGCAGAGAGTGGTGCTGCTGTTGGCAACCCTCTTGAGGGGCACACTGGCCAGGTTCAGTCAGTGGCCTTCTCCCCTGATGGCAAGCACATTGTCTCTGGCTCTTCTGACAAAACCCTGCGCATCTGGGATGCAGAGAGTGCTGCTGCTGTTGGCAACCCTCTTGAGGGGCCCACTGACAGGGCTTGGTCAGTGGCCTTCTCCCCTGATGGCAAGCACATTGTTCCTGGCTCTAATGACAAAACACTGCATATCTGCAATGCAAAAAGTATCACAGCCTTCAATAACAACTCTGACCAGGTATGTATCTCAATCCCACCTTTTGTTACCTTCTCTGATGCAATTTCAGAGTAATTTCCACAGTACATCACTGTTTTGGACCCTCCATGAAGCTGGCTGGGTATTATATAACTCAAAACTGCTCTTTTGGCTCCCTATTCATCACAGAAATGGTTTCTGGAGGCCTCTGAACACTCTAGTTATTGGTCGAGAATAAACACTTCTCTCATAGCAAAATTTTAAGCATGGTACAGAATGGGCAAAGTGCTATTCCCCATCTAATAATTCTTCGTCTAAGAAATGATGTTTGGTCTTCTCACATCATCTCATTCCTTTAACTACAGCCCAACTGTTATATCTATATAAGAATTGAGTGAGGTTTGTCTCTGGCCACACAGTTCGGACCGGAGCTCCGCCACTACAACTCCACCAAACAGGGCACACTGCCACATCACTTCTCTTCCTCACACCACCTTGCTCCACCAAGAATCAAGTGAGGTTTGTCTCTGGCCACACAGTTCAGACTGGAGCTCTGCCACTCCACAACTCCACCAAACAGGGCACACTGCCACATCACTTCTCTTCCTCACACCACCTTGCTCCACCATGCTCCACACTTGTGTCCATGTGTACCCTAGCACACTAATAAATTGTTTTATTGAACCTCTTGAACCTCTCACTAAGCCACATGAAAAGCAAACAGAAAAGACTAACCAAGAAAACTCACCATAATTATTATCATCATGCACCGCTTTTTTTCTATTTCTTCTTGACGATTTCTAATGGCCTTTTGGCACATTCAGATACATGGAGGAAACACCTTCTACATCTCCCCAGTGTCACCAGCAGCGTTCACGCAGAACATTGCAGGACGTTAATGCAAGTCAAGATAGCAGTCCACATCGTCGCCATGTACCATCCCTTGCCCAGCATGGAGACGAGAACCGACCACCTTCACCTCAAGTATTGAGTCCAACGCCAGACATGTGTCCCAGCACGTGATCTTTGGCCCAATGAAAGTGCTGTGCACGTGAAAAAGACCAACAGGAAGAGCCACCCTGGAAACACCAACGCAAACACCGTCCGTGCCCCAAGCCCGAGGGCCCTCTGAATGTGTACCAGCTTGGGCAACACAGGTGAAGGGATCGTGAGAAAGCCGAAAGAACCGCACGCATGGACAAGGATAATACCTGTGCATGTCATTATTTTTCCTTAAATTTTCGGCGATCCTGAATGTGTTCCTGGGTACAGCACCATGCTCACCCTCCAGATCTTTGCAGTGATGCGATCAAAACCCTGCTGCAAGTCGAGGTTTCCTATGAAGAGGAGTTGCAGGATTACACTGAATTTGTAGCCATGATTGCTGAGACCTTCAATACTACTTTCGTTTCTGCTTACTCGAGTGAACAACTTAAGCGCCCTGATGAACCGACTCGTTTGAAACACGCTTCCGCATCTGAGGATAGAACCCTCATGAAACACTCAGTTCATGCGGTGGCAGTGGAACCTGACAATTGTAACACTCGGAGGCGAAATAAGTTTGAGGAGCGGAAACTGAGGAAGAAGGGCAAGGGGAAGGAGAAGGCTGAAGAGCTGTTGATCCCGAGACGAGTCGCACGGTTCAAGGACAAACTGCTTTCGCCGGAAGCGTTGGCCACGCGCAAGAATCCTCCAGTCAAGGAAGCCATAGAGGATATCTCTCCTCCGGTCAAACCTACTGTAGAGGATCTTCTGTGTGAAGACCATTGGTTGGTCAGCCAGACTCGAGATGGAGTATGAGTGGAGCGTGCACAAAGAGCTCGATCCCACCTGGCCGGCTTTGGCTCATTAGGAGTCAAAGCTCTGCACATAAAAGTGTCGGTGGGAACACCTAAGGCCATGCCTGTGAAGGGAAGGTTGGACTCAGGCGTGGACATTACCTTGATGTCTGAGGACTTTTTCAAGACACTCCCTGGACTCCCTCAGCCTCAGGAAGGCATGCACATGAAGCTCCACACGCTCACGGGAGAAGCCAAGGTTCTCAGCTTCACCCAATTCACCATGTACTGCAAATCCCAAGATAAAATCCTCGTTAGCTTTGAAGTTGAGGTGTACGTTGTTCGCAACATGCCCGTGCCCCTCCTTCTCAGCAAAGATTTTCAGCTCTCGTACAAAGTGGGAGTCACGAGGTACTCCAGTGGCCATTGCGACATCAAGGTCAGCCGCTCGGGGAGAATTCTTCCGGGATTGTCCACTCAAGTAGTTGACCTCGGGTTTGAGCTGCAGCAAGTGATGGCTGTCAAGACTCAGCCCTTTCTGCGCCACTCCGCTGCTAGAAGAGAGCATACTAGAGTGGCCAGGTATGGGACGAAGAAATTGCCAGAAGTCTTAGTGGCTGCGGACACTTTAATTAATCCGGTGACAGGCCTGGTATTGGGGCACCCAGGCATTTATTCAAATCTGCTTGAGTTGCAACATGCTATAATGTACTTCATTACATTACGACATCATCTCACAAGGGCTAATGCTGGCCTGAGCAGTTAGCTAAAAGGGATATAATGTGTCTCAAACTATTAGAAAGGCGCTGGACAACGATCCTGGTAAAGGGTTGATGTGGGAAGCCGCTAATGGAGCAATCACGCGGAAAGTGCCTTACCATCCTGGAAACGGATTGGGGCTACTGCACATCCCTGACTAAGGGTGTATTACAAGGGATTATCCTTCTGAACCAGAAGGATCATTGTTGGGCATCATCTGACGTCCTCAGAACTGCCAAGAGAAGGCTGGACTTGGTCAATCTACCAATTATGTAACTAAGAAACCATACTCGGGTATTGGGAAGCGACGGCTATCATGGTTTTTCAGACAAATCACTGAAGCGGTTCAAAGCGGAACCAATTGAGCGGAGGGTTACCAAGGAGGGTAACAGAGCGCTGACGAGGAGGGTCGGCCAAAAGTTGACATATCAACAATATCCCATCATGATCGTTCTAGGCAATGTAGATCTTGACTCATCGCTAAGCTCGGCTCGTTGATGTTTCTTATAAATCTCTCTCAGTTTTACTAATCACTTGATATCCGACAGGAGTTCATCAGCTAGTTGCTATACCACTAGTCATATACCCTGAACCCTACTGCACGTTTGTATCTGTCTCATTTATATTCAGAATCCTGTAAAGTATTTAAGTGGATGGTTATGGGAGGAACACCAGTGAATCTCACCCCACCTGTTGGACACGAGGTTACTAGACTTCACGCTTAACTGGTTGAGTAGGCATTCATTCGGAGACACCCAGAAGCTATACCAAGTTTCGTTTGTTTTCCTTGTTTGAATATTATCTGTGTTGGATTTGGATCTTTATAAACGATGCATGGACATATTGGATAAACGGAATGGATGCGTGGAATATAAGGAAACGAATCGGACTTGACAATTGGCTGTAATCTCGCAAGGATTAGCAATCGCGGATACTATTGGAATCTGGATTCATAAAGAATCACTTGTGCTACGCATCGGAGTACTATCTCCAAACCTAGACCCACATCATACAAAACTGTTGAACATAAAATCTCGTCTGTCTATCCGCGATTGCGCCTAGAACGGATTCGAGCAGTTTATCTATATGACTTGTAGATCTATAAAGTCTTGCTTCCCAAAGAGAACTAAAGTTCAAATTGCCACAATCTATACTGGATTGGAACCCCGAACTTGCACGAGGACTATAGTGTTTGAGTTGTTGTAGTTGCATTATCAAACCGCGTATTCATTTACAAGGTTTGGTTTGTGGTTATTTCACCGCCAGCCCCATAGTCAGTGTTTCACCAGGAACTGTGCATAACGTGTGAGTGCAGGGACCTTTCGCAGGGCAAGAGGAATGGATGGTGAAGAAAGTTGTTATTTCCACGGATGACAAGTCGGTGCTGGCGACGTCCAGCCGGTATGGTAAGACCTTTGCAAAATACCAGGCCTGGGACCGTCACATATTTTGCAAAAGCGCTGGCTAGTGAGCGTACCGCCACCGGACATCCATATATGGCTGTAGATAGTGGCTCTTGTGCACCTTCCGGCCCAGATACCGGGCTTTAATATTCCCAACTGCATCGGACATCCCAAAACGGTTTGATATCAGCTGATATCTTGGTCGGGCTACGGGGCATTGCCGTTTTGGGAAGCGGGCCAAGAAATATATTCTCCGCGGCATCAAATGACAAAAAAAAATTACAATACACCTATTCTGTGCGGACACGCTTGGACACGGGTTTTCCAGGCCGTCCGGAGCTGCCTGCTTGTGCGCAAGAGCTTGTTGTTTCTCACTGAGCACCCAAGTAACATCTTCCACCATTTTCCTCCACCTCGGCCCACCTTCCAAAATCCCGGCAACGCGGTACCACCACGCGAGGCAGGCGAGGACGCTCGTGAGCCCGTTCAACCCCAAGGGGAGGCCTTCGAGATCGCCCCCACTGAGCTGTATCAGCCCATGCACCTCGAATTCGTCCAACCACCACAAAACAACAGCTTTGTAGAAATCCTCGCACTCGTCTTCACTTGCGAGGGGGATTCGAGTAGTGCCACGTCCGCGCTGCACCCACCAGGTAACAGCTCCTGGACCCCCACCGGCAGGCAAAGCCTTCCCCGAGATTGGGAAGCCAGCAGCGTGTTCCAGCGTCAGCCAGGCGCCTACCGCTGACTTCCACAACCCTCCCTCGACCGCTGTGTCGAAAAGCTCCAACACCGCCATGTACTTCGGGGGGCAAGAGGTACGCAGTGCGGAAGGGGAAGGAGGGAGGACAGGAGGTGGGGAACGAGCGGTGTTACCGGCGGGCGAGTTGGGCGGCGCATCCACATCCATGGGTGTCGTGATGGGCTGTTTGTTGGCGGTGGGCTGCTCGTCAGCGGGCTGCTCATTAGTTGTGGTGCCTTTGTCGGCAGGCGGCACGACCTCGGTTGCGGGGCCATCTTTGGAGTCGAGCAGGCCATTGGTAGCACCACAGTAGGTTGGTTTGGGCTTGGGACAGATGGGCCAGCGGTCACGGGCATCCTCGCCGTCAGTCTCCTCGTTCACGGCGCTCGAGCTCTTCTGCGACGTACGTAGCCCGACCTGCCCGACCTACAGCCAGGATCTACTGGTACTTCATGCTGGTTTTAGCACTGAAAGGCAAGGTGCCGCGCTCGTCGTCCCCGGGCACATTGCTGGGCATGGGCGTTGCACAGGCACTGCTCTCCAGCTCATCTACCTCCTCTTTATCGTCGCACTCGACCTCAGACCCGTCGCCCCAGCCGGATTCGTCATCCTCCCCCCCTGCTCCCGAATCCTCTGCCTCCTCTTCCTCCGAGTCAATCGCTCTCCTCTTCCCCCTCTTGTTCTTCCCCTCGTCCTTATCCCGCCCTTTTCGCTTCTCCTTCCTCCCTTTCTTCGGCGCGTTCTCCTGCGCAGTTGCTGTCTTTTGCGCCAATTCGTCGCTCGCTGGCATTGAAATCAACGGCTCCATGCACTGTGAGCAGAGAGCAGGGGTGCTCTCACTTGGAAGGCCCTGGTCCGTAACACTGCTGAGAGTACCTGCACAAGTATCAGCGTGCTGCTCCCCATGTCCACGGCATAAATGAAACACCCACCGTTTTCGCCCCTCTTGCAGGCAACCAGGAAATCAGCGAATGCTTGCATTAAGGCCTTCGAGCGCGCCGGCGCCCACTTCGCAAAATTGATGCCAGCATTCTTCGGCGGCTCGCCCCGTGACACCCTAGAGGAAACAGAAGGGACGCTGTTAAAGAAACATTGAAATTGAAAGGAAAGACCGACTCACAGGGAAAAAAAGACCTCATCCTCCTCTTCCTCTGTGCCTTCCACGATCTCCCCCAGCAGAATTAACCCCGTGCACTGCATCTGGTTGCAAAGTGCCTCGAGCATTCTCTCGGAGACGGTTTCGGCGTTGCTTCGACGCCTGGCAGCGGAAGGTCAGTCGTGCAAGAAGAAAAGTTCTGAAAAGCACCTACTCGGCTAGTTCCTCGGGGCTGCAGGCAACCTGACCCTGCGCCATTTGTTCGTGTGCCGCGAGCCTCTCTTGGTAAGTGTCCTCCCTCAATTTTTCCACCTCAGCTCGCTCCTCTCTGCTGAGACCAGCCAGATAGTCCTTGGCGAGTACATACTTGCGGATGAGTGTCGCCGAGCGGCCTTTCGACAAGCCTCCCTCCTCCTCCACTTCGCCTTCGTCATCCTCCTCACCCTCGCTCTTCTCGCCCTCACTGTCCCCTTTGCCTTTGCCTTTGCCCTCGCTGTTGCCGTTGCCGCAGTTCTTCTCGCCCTCGCCCCTCCCGCCCTCGCCCTTGCTCTCGCCCTCGCCCTCGTCCCCCTCGTCTACCTGTACTCCCTCCTCCTGCTCTTCCTCGTCGGCGTCCACCTTGTATTTCTGCTGGTAAAGGGCCCGCAGCGCTGCGCTGTGCTTCTCGTGCTGCCACAACACCCACGACATCTGCGTACGCTGAGGAGTACCCTGAAGCTTTGCAAGACGCATGAGCCACATGCAGAATGGCTGGACCTTGCGCTTTTTGTCTTTGGTTTTGGCATTCGAGAACCACCATCTGATTTTCTGTGGTAGATTTGTTAGCGAAGGAATAATAAACCCAGTGATAAACTGCGCACCGCATGATCTGACCCACGAGCACGCAGCTCGTTCATCTGGTCACTGGGTGTCGGAAGCTTCATGAGCTTGGCTTTGCGGCGGCCCTTGCTCTTGACGATGGCCTTGTTCTTTTCTTTGACGCACGCAGTCGCCTTTTTGAAAGCCTCCTCCGCCTCCTCAAGCTCCTCCCCCAGCTCATTGGCGTCAAGTTCAGGGTAAGCGCAGTCCCACTCAGGCCAGAAGATGCGCCAGAAGCTCTCTTTCCACTCCGAAGATAAATAAGCAGGGAGGTGTTTTTGTAGAAGCTGAAGAGGAGCTCCAAAGTAGAACCCCTTGTTGCCACGCACCATCAGAGAGATGAAGATGGGGTAGCCAGATTTTTTGCAAAACGAGCCCGAGCTCAAACAAAGGGCAGCCAAAGTGACCGTTACATCACATTAAGTCACTGAGCACCTGACCAACACTTGGTGCCACTCACTCCCAACTCGCCACGCTCGCAATTCTCATACTCACATGCAGGACCTCGAAGGTGAGTTTTCTCCTGCTTTCATGTCCCTGTTCCTTCCAGTTCTCTCTTCTTCTTTTTGCTGAGTGCGCCACCCAACTCCCACATTAGAGCAGGGTGGCACGCTGGGCATATTTTTCGGCCGTCCTGCTCTCTGCGCAACTCCCGCATTAGAGCAGTCCAGGTGTAGCAGGGCGGTCATCTTTCCATCCCCCTCCCTTCGCATTGTTTCTTTGATTTCTTAGGGTTAGTCGTACGTGTTACTGACTTGCGAACGTGCCCAGGAAATCTTGACCTCAGCGCACCCATCGTCTGTGCCGGGTACGACCTCAAAGCTGGACTTATGCGTGAGAACACCGCTCGTATGGCTCGCGAAGACAGCGGCTGCACCCATGAAGACGAGGATGAGCTCGAAGACGCCATCGCGCCCCGTCACGTCGCCCCGCGTCCACCAGCCGCCTCCAGCGCCCATTGGCCCCACCACTCCTCTGACAGGCGACGCTAAGAAAAAAGAGCAGAAGCGATGTTGTGACCGTGCAAAGCACAAGGCTGCCACCATTGTGTCTCTCAACAGCACCGCCTGCACCTACGCCTCGAGTCCTGGACAAGGCCACTCAGTCTACACCCATCGCTCTCACCTTCGCTGCTGACAACTTTCATGCCACAAAACCATGGTGGACAGGGTTAGCTCAGCCCCTCGAGCACCCGTTACTCGCCCACGCCCATGACGCTGAATTCCTCAAGAAACACCTACAATTCTTCGATTGGGACGGCCAGTGAGTCCTCGGTTACGGGTATTTTTTTCTTCCTTTTTTTCTCATCTACCTCGCACAAGAACTCACATCATCCTCGACTGCAAAGGGCATATCATTGGGGTGTTAATCGCCCCACCTCTGCCTGACGAAGACTGGGGCTCGGTCCTCAAGGCAGCGACAGCGGCGATGCGTGAGGCTCGCGACTAGATGACCTTCCCTGCGGGCGCGTACCACCACCGCCAGGCCTACGCCGAGGGAGAGGGGTTCCCTACGCGCGCAGTTTTGCTTTCGGTGGCGGAAGGGAGCAGGTGGGGAACACCAAGGCGTCATCGGCCAAGAACGCCACCGCAATGGAGGAGCTGCTGGATAACCCGAGTGTTATCTGCATGGCTACCTACCCCATCCGTGAGCGCCGCTCATTTTGTTCCTACTTCTGCTCACCTCTTTTTTAGCGCACTTCCAAACACTGTGTTATCCCATCTTTGCAGACTACCACGCTACCAAGCAAACTGTCCTCCAGAAAAACCTGTCCTTGCACCGCACCTTCGCCCGCAGCCCCTTCACCACCATCACTGCCAACCTCGGCCCCATCTCCGTCTCCCCGCCTCACGCCGACTTCGGTAACAAAGCCGATGGGATGTGCCTCATCGGCGCCCTCAGCGATTTCAATGCCGACCAAGGTGAGCATCTCGTGTGCTGGGACTATGACCTCATTGTCCGCTTTCCTCCAGGATGCAGCATCCTCATCCTGTCCACCGTGGTAACCCACTCTAACACCCCCATCCAGGATGGGGAGGAATGGTTCTGCCTCATCCAGTACCCTGCTGGTGGCCTGTTCCGCTGGGTCGACAACGGCTTTCAGTCGGATCGCTCCTGGCGGGAGTCTGCCACGGCTGAGGACATCCAGCGACAGGAGGCCAAGTGCAAGGCACGCTCCGCTGCCGCACTCAAGAAATTTTCGCTTTGGAAGGATGCGAAGGTCAAGAATTTTACTGGGAGGTCGCGGGTGGAAGTTTGGGGCTCGAGCGACATCGCCGACTTCAGCGACTTGACGGACGATGAGAGCGAAGGTGAACACCCTTCCAAGCGACGCCCTACCAAGTACGTGCACGCCGAACTTAGCTAGCCCCCCCGTATTTTTACTTTGCACCAAATATATTGCCTCGGTTCATACCTTACAACTTCACGCTGAGTTTTCAATCCAAAATGTTCCATTCGCAGGTGGCAGCACCCAAAAACATAGGCCAAGTACTATAGTCGTCCATCGATATCCATTCGCCACTCCCAATTAGTCTGATCACAGTCTCGCCTGCTCAAAGTTAGCCAACCATCAGGCCAGTATAAGATCTCATCCTGACTCACCTCAGCTTCATGGTCCTTTGCCTTGTACCCTTGCTTTCCATGTTTGAGTCGGGAAGAGGCATCGACCGTTTGGCTGAGGGCATCATACCACTTCTCCGTGATCCCGCCATAGGGTGTTGGCGTGGGGTTGGGAAGCCGAAAGTATCCGTATTGGGTAAGACACGGCGAGGAGTGGGCATGAGAGAGGATGTTCAAGGAAACACCACGTCGGAGGTCGGAAGACATCGTGGAGCAGATCAGCGAGCATGGTGGCAGTGTGCCCCAAAGTAGAAAATGATTAATTCGTCCAACTCACCTCTCTCTTGTCATGTCCGAATGGACTCAGCGGACACAAGATTCATCTCAAATACAAGGAAAGCCTCCTAAGTATGTATATTCACAAAACCACAGTAATCCAGTCCTCAACTTTTGGTTCTAAACTTTCATCCAACCCAAGTAAGTAGCTGGAAGAACCTATGTTCAACTTGCTCTCTCTTGCCATATCTGACAACCTGGGACACTAGACAGCAAAAAACCCCAGATCTTTCGAAGATTTCGAGTACATACGACGTCTTCGGGCACGTTTCAAACGTTGGAAACAAAGTCTGACCTCACCAGCCCTCGAAAATCGACCGAGTTGGGATTTTGGTTGAAAATTCAAACTGGATGTATGACTCTGAATCTTATACCAGAAGGAGGGTGTGCTATTCTGATGTCTTTCCTCCCTTTTCAAGTCTGTCGCTGCTCTTATTGACTCCCAATAACCCAGATAGTTAAAACACAACTTTGACGGTATCATCCTGCAAGCGTCGTCTTGAGGTACAAGGTATTTTTATTTGGGATCCAATAGCTAACATATACTCGAATAGATTAACGAACATGATCCCGGGCCTTACCTGCGCCAGAAGAATTTTATTTCCCCCAAGTGCAATAACTCTTCAAAAGGTTCACGAAAAAAAATTGAATCAGACTGATTATGCCTCAATAAAACTTCTATACTTGTATAAACTCGTCATGGCAGGTTTTTACATCTTCATGCTCCTGAGCGTGTCTGCAATCCAAGTTTCCGCTCAAGTTCACTCAATGCACGTGCAAGGGATAGTGGCTGTGTCAGTGCCTCTCTCTATCTCCCGCCACACTCAAAATGCACATCGCGCTCGACAGTGCGTTTCATCGGCTCAAACTCGAGGAGGACTTGTCCTTCCATCCCAGGAACGGTTTTGAACACACCCGCGGCTCTGAAATGTGGGACTTCTATATGGTTACGCGCGGGCACGTCTCTGGGATCTACACCCACTGGTGTGTCCTCTATCCTTTGAATTCATTTTTTCTGACTGATCAAAGTAAAAAGGGAGGACACCTCTATTCAGGTCAATAAATTCAGAGGCAGTGCTCACAAAAAACATTGTGGGTGGTCTTCTGCCACCAGCGTGTTCGATAATGTGCGCCACCCCAGCGTGTACGATGTTAACTTCATGCCTCCCTCTGCACCGCCTCCTTCTACACCACCCCGCGCGTTCGCTGCCAAGAACAAAATGCCGGTCGTGGCCTTGACACCCCCCCAACCCCGCCAACCCAGAGAAGTGCTGCCTGCTTGCACGTCGGCTCTGTCAACGCTGACTGGCTCCAGGAAAAAGGTGTTATACGTGTACCCTCAATGCAAGAATACTACCATCTACGCTGATCAGTACGTCGCTAGCATAGATCCGCGTTAAATGACTGATGTACTTCTGTTTCAGACACCAGGTCTCTGCGGCTGCACACCAAGGCTTAGCAGACGGTTCCTTTCGCAAAGTCGAGGTGACCATGGGAGTGCGCAACACATTTGAACTGGCTGAGGAATCAGCGGTTGAGTGTTACAACATTTTGGATTGTTCTGGCGAGGAGTAGAGCGGGACTGAAGCAGGACACATTTTTTTTTTTGAAAATCATATTGCTTACTTCTACTTGAGGCTCCCTTGTTTACTGAATGAAATCTATGCTGCTGTTCTCGCTGTCGAATGATCCCAGAATTAATCACAACAAAACAAGGGCCGCACACTGGCCCATGTGCCCGCATGTCCACGTGTTCTTCGTTTGTCTCCCCACCATGAAACGCTCAAATGATGGCACCGACAAGAAGAATAACAAGAAGTGCACCAAAAACGTCTATTCTCTCCAATCGTTCGGCCACTCCCTCAAGGTTTCAAATACTGTTCGTACCGCCAAGCTGACGGCCGATGGAAGACGCACGGATATCCGGGTTGTTCCCATTCAGCACCTCAGGCTACAACCCCAGACCCCCTGTTAGGGCTGTTTTTGGGTACCACTTAACTGGGCTAAAGGGGGTCTTTTTGACATGTCTGGACCATCCGCTGTGGGATGTCCCATGTTTTGTGTTTTTTGCATGGGATGTCCCATGGGTTTTTTGGCTTGGGACATACCATCCGCCGCAGGCGGAACAGAAAAATTTGTGGGATGTCCCATGGTCCCATTTTGAATGTTGGACCCCTGGCACCAGTGGCCCAAGAAAAGCGCATTTTTGCAGGCATTTCTGGGTGGATTGGGCTCGGGCGGGGTGATTCTTGAAGCCTGTGTGCAGGGCTTTTAGTGTACATATATCCAGACTGCAATTAGAGGATTTGAATATTACTGCCAGCAAAAAGCTGGGGTTGCGGGCGGCTATTCCGCGCAGCACGGTTGTGCTCGGGTTGCGGGCGGTATTCTGCGCAGCACGGTTGTGCTCGGGTTGCGGGCGGTATTCCGCGCAGCACGGTTGTGCTCGGGTTGCGGGCGGTATTCTGCACAGCACGGTTGTGCTCGGGTTGCGGGCGGTATTCCGCGCAGCACGGTTGTGCTCGGGTTGCGGGCGGTATTCCGTGCAGCACGGTTGTGCTCGGGTTGCGGGCGGTATTCCGTGCAGCACGGTTGCGCTCGGGTTGTGGGCGGCTATTCCGCGCAGCACGGTTGTGCTCCGGTTGCGGGCGGTGTTCCGCGCAGCACGGTTGTGCTCGGGTTGCGGGCGGTATTCCGCACAGCACGGTTGCGCTCGGGTTGCGGGCGGTATTCCGTGCAGCACGGTTGTGCTCGGGTTGTGGGCAGCTATTCCGCGCAGCACAGTTGCGCTCGGGTTGCGGGCGGTGTTCCGCGCAGCACGGTTGCGCTCGGGTTGCGGGCGGTATTCCGCGCAGCACGGTTGTGCTCAGGTTGCGGGCGGTATTCCGTGCAGCACGGTTGCGCTCGGGTTGTGGGTGGCTATTCCGCGCAGCACGGTTGTGCTCCGGTTGTGGGCGGTGTTCCGCGCAGCACAGTTGCGCTCCGGTTGCGGGCGGTCTTCCGTGCAGCACGGTTGCACTCCGGTTACGGGTAAGAATTGAAGAGGCAAAATATGTTCTCATCTATTTGTTCAGGAAACTGTCTCTTCAGAATCATTCCATGGCTTTGCACCACACGCCTCAAGCCCTTTAGTTAAAGTTCCTATGTTAGAGAGGAGACGCGATAGATCAGATCTTGAAGCTAAGCCCGGTCAGGATCTGCATGCTGGGCTTGAGCTCCCGATTGACACCTCATTCATTTTCCTAAACAATTTCATTGACTTTCTATTTTTCAATACAAAACATATTGGTTCGCCCAAAATAATTTGGGACGTCCCACAATATTAATTAGGCATTGTGGGCGTCCCAAAGGTATGTGGGACGTCCCATCGTAAAACAGAATTCAAGTGGGACGTCCCACACTATCTACCAAAGTCTTTGGGTGTCCCAGCCCAGTTACAGAATTAGCGTGGGACGTCGCACGTCCTTTCGTAAAAAGACATGGGACGTCCCATGTGCAGATGGGACGTCCCACCGTGTTTCCAAAACCCATGGTCCGTCCCATCCTCTTTTCTCAAAGTTCATGGGTCAGACCACGCTAAAACACAAATTGTATGGGTCGTCCCACCGCAATTTATCCCATAGCGTGGGACGTCCCATCGTGTTCTCTCCCCGTGCGTCCCATGTCCCATGTCCCATTACCCCTAGCGGGTAGTGAGATACGAAGCTGGCGATCTGTGAAACAATGTCAGTACTACAAGCCCTGCCTCCATATATGTTGCTTCCAGTCAAATATTCCCTTTGCCTCTGGAGAACAAGTACGCTCCCTAACTCAGATAAGATACGATACGATAAGATAAGATAACACGCATTCATAAAAGGAAATACTCGCCTGCCCGTCGATTTGGGAGGTGCGTTCTTTTCTGTTTTCCAAAAGATAGGGCATAAGGGCATAGTGTATCATAGAGCATGTAGCATACAAAATAAGTAACAAAGCAGACAAGTACCATCAACGGTAAGGGTGGCTACACTACAGTACAGTACAGTAAGTTATGGGAAATGCGTTTCGAGCTCCCTCTTGTAGCGCTCGAGTTGCTCGCCAATGCAGACCGGCCTAACCCCCGCTGGCATCCGCACCCACTTTCTCTTCTCGGCATCGTGGATAAACGTGTAACGATCCGCCTTCCCCACAATGGTCGTCTTCTCCAGACGCGTCGCATAGAACACCCGGCCGTTTTCCGGTATCGTTTGCCCGCCCGGGATGATACGCATCTTGACAAGAGCCGCAACAGGCTCTGTCGCCAGACGCGACCGCTTCACATCGCGCTCCGCCTCCTCCACCATCCCGTCATGCATATCCTTCCTCTTTCCCCCTGATGTGCTCCCCGTCCCGAGAGCCTCCTGGTCGCGCGGTGCGCCGCCTACACGCGCCGCTAGCCGGTCCTCCCGCTTGCCCTCGGTATGGCCGCCATCAGTTGCAGTGTGCGTCGCAGGGCCGCGCAGAGGCGACCTTGGCCTGCTCTGATGCCGCGACTCGTAACGCCCGTCGTATTGGCGATTGCGGGGATCGTAGCGGGGATCGTAGCGGGAGTCGTAGCTGGGGGCGTAGCGTGCGTCGTAGCCCGAGTCGTGCTGCAAGTCGTAGCGCGGGTCGTGGCGCGGGGCGTAGCGCGGGTCGTAGCGCGAGTCGTAGCTGTTCACGTACTGGGGGCCTTCGTTCTCGTACTGGTGCGGAGGCGCATCAGGCGCACGCGACCGTTGGCGGGACGACTCAGCACGTGTAGGTGGAGAACGGCGGGGTGGGGAGTTGATGCTACGGTCGGGAACCCACGCGCTGTCGGGGTCGTCCCGAGGGCGGGGGTATCCTCGGTCAGGCGCACGCGAGCGTTGGCGGGACGACTCAGCGCGTGCAGGTGGAGAGCGGCGGGGTGGGGAGTTGGTGCGAGTAGGTGTACGCTCGCGAACCCACGCGCTGTCGGGTTGGGCCTGAGGGCGGGGGTATCCGCGGTTGTTGGTGTCAAAGGTGAGTCGCGGGGGAGGTGGCAGCTCGCTCCGGGTCTTCGACGCCGTCGCCTTCGTCACCTTCTTCTGCGCCTTCTCTGCTGCCTTCTTGGCCTTCTTTGCCTCCGCGTCCACCTGCTTGTGCCACACGTCGCTGTCCTTCACCCTGACCAGCGGACGCCCCTTTGCGTTCTGGACCACCGCCACTTCGCCTTGTTTCTCCAGCGGCAAATCCATTTCGTCTAACCCACAATATAATCAGCGGAGTTCAGAGGCCCAGTTACAAAACACGACCACGAACCTTGACTCCAGAACTCAAAGTGCATAACGCCCGTCATCTCCCCAGTCCTGTTCCCCTCCGCGAGCTTTCCCAAGAACTTGTCGAAAAGCGAGGCCTTGATTTTCTTGGGGCTGAATTTCCTCGCGCCGATGATCATGTCTGCTTCCTCCAGCGCAGTGGGATAACAGACGATGCGAAACTCGCCCTCGCGCGCTCGGTCGATGAACTTGTCGTTCCACGCCATCTTGACTTTGCGGGTGTCTTTCTCCAGCTTGCTTAGCGTCCCAGCCGAATCACAGACCGCCCCTGCAATACATTAGCAACACAGACATAACGAGTCAGGCCGTTCACTTACACAGTTGCGTCGATACGATCTTCGTGAAGTTATGGAGTTGCGCATCGCATTTCGGCACGCCCGCGGCGTCGTCGGAGTCTGGGACATCGACTAGATGGACACCAGTGCCCCGCTCGCGTTTTTTCTTTGCGATGTTCCTGTAATTATGCTTAGTGTCGTCTCCTTCCTGTACGCAGCCCGCAAACTCACCCGAATGCTAGCTCTTGGTTCCGGATCTCCTGTTCAATGTGAGTCATCGTTTGCGCCCTCATTTCTTTAAAGTCGTCGCCGGCGCCGAAGACGAAACTAGCCCGGGCGTTGGGGTCGATTACGTAGCCCCACATATGAACCTTGTAGAGAGCCTCGAACTGCTGGGCCTGTGAAGCAATATAAGTATAAGTAAAAACCCCAGCGAGGAAGCATAACAACTTACTAGCCGGGTAACGGGCAGGAGATCCTGCTGCAACTTCGTCTTGAGCTTGCCTGTCTTACGCAGGTCATTGACCGCGGCCTCGGTGAGGTCCTCGCTGAACTTGATCAGCCAGGGGAGCTGCTTGAGGACGGCGGCCGTGTTTTTGACCTTGTCAGGAGGGAAGTCCGGTCCCAGCGCCGCGATCAAGGATTTCCGGGACTCGGTGGCGAGATTCATCCCCACTATAATATTCGTCAGTTTCTGATGCCATAAGATATCACAGCTAGAAAGAAAGACTTACTCTGCTCTTTCTCGTCCTTGGGTGTCTTCTCTGCAAAGTACCTCTGCCACATATTCCACGCAGAGGTGGCACGCGGCAGCTTGGCGACGAGGTGCAGCTCCGCGTGCAGACTGGTGCTTGACTTGCCGCACTCTGCTGCGAGCCCATCGACGTCTTGGAGAAACTTGTCATAGAGGTCGTTGAGGCGTTTCTTGGTTTCCGCGGGGATGGGGCCGGACTTGTGGCGTTCTGTATCCTCCTCCCCCTCTTCCCCGTCGACCTCCACCTCGGCCGTCACAGCCTTCTGCTTTCCCTTCTGCTTCTGCTTCCCCCTCGACGTTTTAGACTTCGGCTCCGCCGATGCCTCCCCCTCCATGGCCTGGTCCTCCTCGTCGTCCTCCGATTCGGTCGAGACCCGACCCTTCTGCTTCTGCTTCCCCCTCGACTTTTTAGACTTTGGCTCCGGCGATGCCTCCCCCTCCATGGCCTGGTCCTCCTCCTCGTCCTCCGATTCGGTCGAGGGCGAGACCCGACCACCGTGGTTCCGCTGCCAGGTCTTCGCGCGCTTTTTGAGGGCCTGCCCCTTCTCATAGTCGTCGTCGCTGTCATCGAAGTCGGATTCGAGAATTGGAGTTGGGGGTGCTGAGGAGGGTGGCAACGGCGAACGGCGCGGGGATGACGGTGGTGTATGCTCTGCGGATGGGGGCTGTCGTGGCGAAACGAATCTGGGCTGGGGGGAGGGGTGAGGCTGTATCGACTGGCGGCGGGGGGAGCGGGAGCGGGAGCGGGAGCTTTGCCGGCGCGAGTACTCGGGTGACATGGAGCGGCGGCGGGGAGGTGTGGGCGGCTTGGCCATCTCGTGGTATTCCAATGCATCGAAGTCGTAAAAGTCGTGGCGTTCTTTCTTCACCGAAAGCTTGAGCGTAGGATCTTCGTCATCGCTGTCAACGAAGATGACGCTGTGGTCCCTGCCATCCGACTCGAAGTCGTCCTCGCGTGGAAGACCCCGGGGCGAGTTCCTGGTGCTGGCGCGCAGGCCGGCATGTCCGCGTTCCAGTTGCCTCCCGCGCCGGCCAGACAAGTCGAAGGCGTCGCGGGCTGGATCTGCGTGTTGGTTCCTGCGCGCACGCGGCTTGGGGCGGCTCGATACGGTGTCGTGAGGCTAATAAGGTGACTTAGTTGTCGTATGTAGGTGGTGAAGTGAAAAAACTCTACCTGAACGACTGCTTCCTCGCTCGTGTTCACTGACGCCTCGCCAGGTGTCGGCTTCTCGGGGTGGATGAGGACATCGTGGTCTGCTGGAGCTGCGTTCTCCTGCCGGTGAGTCAAAGTTATCAGTGGCCAAACTAAATTGAGAAATCGAGTCCTTGTCGTACCTGAGTCATCGCAGTGTCGTCAGCGGCAAGGTCGTCGGAACAGTCGCCAGGCGTTGTCTTCTGGGGATGGTTAAGGACGCCGTGGTCCGCTGGAGCTGCGTTCTCCTGCGGGTGGGTCAAACTCATCAGCGGCCGCTCTAAACTGACACATTCAGTGAAGTTATCGTACCTGAGTCTTCGCGGCGTCCGAGTCGTCGATGGCGAGGTCGTCGACACGCTCGCTATCCACTGGAGTTGTAGCCGTGTTTGTCTGGGTAAGCAAGCGCAAGAAAAATTAGTTCTGGGCGACATGATTTGAGCCAGAATAACATACCTGGCTTTCCGCTGTGTTTTGGCCCTGCGCGTCGAGACCGCCCTCGTCGCCGATAGGCGCGTCGGCCGCTGCAGGTGTAGCTTTCTACAGGCGTACGCAAGTTAGTTCTGAGATTGAAAGATGCGAGGCAGTACAAAACTACCTTGGATTTAGTTTTCGATGTTTTTTTCTTCGTGGCCTGGGGTTTCTTCTTGGGGGTGCCTTGGTGGGAGCAGCGGCGGCGGCCGCTGCCGCTGTGGTAGATCGGGTCGAGGGTCGCATAGTAAAAAACCGATTTGCAGTGAGGGAGCTGGGGGCTCAACCGTGAAATCGGGATACAAGAATAAGTTGAGTCTGAAAATGAAGTGTCTTCAGTTCCGCGAGCAGGTGGCACATCCGTAGACTCAACGGTACCGTCCATTGTCTGAGAATTGTGGGCCCTGTGTCTCCATTTGGCAAGAGCGCTTTGACCGCAAGAGTGCTTTGACCGCAAGTGGCCACAAATTTCCTAGTATATCTGGACAATGGTAAGTGGCTCGCCTCAGACTGTTGTTATAAAGACGGCGGAGACGCACCGGTGTGCCACCCTTTGGCGCGCATACTCTCCCACCTTGGCCGCCCATACCCTCTCCCGCTTTCCCCGCTGAAGAATTCCGGCCTGCTTCCACTAGGCTATCCAGCTCCCGACCTCTGTCCTAGTACTCCGGTCGGTATCCTTGGCCTCAAATCCAACTGCCTGCTTCAAGTCGTATCAAAATTTCCAGTCTTCAAGCCGCGCACCTTACCATTAGAAATCCCATCCTGCTCCAAGTCCCGCCTGGCCGCGCCACCCCCAATTAACGCGCTCTGGGGTCCTGTTTTCGGTTCATCTGTTCTTCATGACTCCTTGCTTCAAGTCGTATTAAAAGTTTCAAGTCTTCAAGGCGCGTGCCTTACCATTAGAAATCCGGCCTAATCCCGCCTCCAAGTCCCGCCGGGCCGCGCCGCCCTCGATTAACGCAATTAACGCGCTCGCAATTGACGCGCTCTGGGTTCCATGCCCTCGTCAAACTCCTTTGCCGCCCTTGCTCCTCGCGCCGTTTCCTGGCTTTCATCTCTGCCCTATCCCAAATCCCCTTTATTTTTTGTAACAGTTTTATTCTCGCTTCAAGTCGCCGACAACTACATAGATGTCGTCTAGGATGCGCTGAGTACCCCCACCCGCCCTCCTCGCCAGCGCCGCGCTCTCCTGTCCACCCAGGCCCACCATCTGCTTGCGACTTGACAGTCGGGAGCAAGAGCCAAAGATTGCCGCATTGCCATCAGCGGTGATTTGCGGCAGACGGCTCGGAGAAACTTAGACAGGTTTCTCCGAGCCGGCTGGCGGCAAATCACTGCTGCTGTCATGTGTGAGAATCTTTCGCACTTGTCAAAAACTACTATGTCGCGCCGCCGGTAAGTGGTCCGTCCCGTAGTCCTGTAGTTAGTAGATAGTAAATGAACTGGAATTGAGGGCATTGCCCGTCCCAACGTTCGAATGAGCGCGCCTCAGGCCCCGCCATAGAAATGAAAAAAAAAATGAATTAATGCAAATAATACGCTGAGGACGTTCCCTGACGCTGACAACGGCATTGACCATAGGAACGCCCTCCAATATCTTGATACCTACGCCGCCGACGACGACGACAGTGAGCTAACCGCTAGGAAAAGCAGCGAGGGACTGACCTTCTGCTATAGCGGTGGAATCCGACGGATCCGAAGATCCCGACTCCTACGAGGCGCAGGTACGCGCCGCTGACAACACGGACTTCGACACGACACGAGTGCAGGCCGCGCACTCGGAGTATCTCAGAACTGGGAAGCGCTTCGCACTGGACACGATGCGCCGCGATCCTGCCCCCGCTGCGCAAGTCGAGCACCAGAACGCGCCTACTCCATCACGAGGCGACGACAGCCCATCTGACGCGCCATCCCGAGCGGTCAGTTCAACACCCGTCTGGCAGACATTGCCCATGTCTGGTTCCCGCGCGTCGACTCCCCTGCGCGCGCCGACTCCGCCAGGATTCAGGGCACAGACGCCGCTCTTCCTCCCGGACTCTCGCGCCCCAACTCCGTATGCCTTCGACCTCCGTGGCCCAACTCCCCATCTGCTCAAAGCCCCCCGCTTCTTCACACCGTTGAGCTTAGGACCAACTGTAAGCAATGTAAGGCCTCCTCCCGACTTTTTAATTCAATACTGATATCCTACTTCAGATGCGGGGGCGCTCTCCATCTCCGCCCACATCCTCCCAACCTCCTGCCAAACGCCAGCGCACACAGGACGAACAGGGCGAGGACGAGGATGACCAGGATGACGAGGTTTCCGACCAGGAGGAGGACGAGGAGAAACTCCTGCGTCTTTTCCGTCGCCCGACGAAGTTTGTGAATCACCGACTCCAGCAGCTTCTCGACTTGGCCGCCGCCGACGACGACGACGACACGGACGGAGAGGACGACGACGATAATGAGGATGTGGAAGGTGCGCAATCAGTGCGGTTCCTTGTTCTATTCTAATCTATTTCTTCAGAGCTTCAGAGAAATTTTCTGGACGATCGGGAGGAGCCAGACAACGCCGTGATCCGTGTCCGTCTCGTCGATGTTCATGAGCACGAGCGGGAGCACGCAGAAGCTCTTCGTCTTGCTGCTCATTACGACGAGGCCGCAGCGGAATTTTACCGGAGGGAAGACCGTGTCGACGAGTTCCCAGTGGTGCCGGGTACCTGGGTGCAAGCAGGTGTGGGGCAAACGCGCAAGGAAATGTTAATCGGCTATGCGCCGCTTAATATTGAGGCGCGGCTCAATCTCCAGCTGAACGAAGGGACCTGGATTCGAGTGGGCACGGGCGCAACGCGAGCCATGGTGGTCTCCACGACCACAATGCGTTTTTACCGAGGGCCCAAGTCCGGCGTGAAAACCCCCACCCAAAGACTGGTGATCCGGGCTCTCGCTGAGCCCGACGATAACAACGTGCTCCCTGGCACCTGGGTGAAGACGCGCCAGTCGAAGAAGACGCAGAAAGGAATTGCTTTCGTTATATCGAGGAGCGAGTTATACCAGAACGGGTGCGCAATCCAGGCTAAACGCCCCGCGGGCACGGACGGCCTCCCCGCATTCAAAAAACGCCAGTATCCCCGCGCCTACCCCTCCCGCGACCAACTGTTGCCGTTTGTCGGCAGCCTCCATCCGGATCTGCTCGCGCTCACCTACGACGGGCCATCTCCCGCCCTCGTCCCAGGGGACAGGGTTGTTGTGGTCGCTGGGGAGCACCAAGGCGTCAACGGCTTCATCGCGGCCTTGATCTCGAGGCGCGACAGCGAAACCCATGAGGTAGTGCAATACGCCAAGGTCATTCCTCCTGGCCCTAACGGCGTTTATCCTGGCCCAAAACCGCGTTTACGATAAGGTTGAGCGCGATAAGAAGAAGCCCGAGAAGAACAAGAAACAGGATGGCATATACGCCGACGTCGTGCATCTCAAGCGTTCCGGCTTGGATCTCTGCTTCGTATTCAAGATCGGTGATCGTGCTCGTGTGGTTGGAGGAATTCTGTACAGCGGTGTCACTGGGCGGGTAGAGCGTGTTGAGGATGGCGGTAGCCTCGTCATCTCGATTTCTCGCGATACCGAGGTGGTGGGGAGCACCACCATCAGCCCAGGCCTAGAGGATCGCAAGATCTTCACCATTTCGATCGAGCATGTCACTCGAATTTGGGAGCTTGGAGACTTCGTGCGGGTGACATCTGGAGACCACAAAAACGCCACCGGCTTTATTGTCAGCGCGCGCGGGGGTGGGGGGGTGGCCATCTATTCCTCGGTATGTAGCTTTCATCGCCCCTACTGCGGCGTCACTGATTAACCCTCCTTAGTCTCAATCACGGCCAGTGGAATCTGAATCCGAACACCTGCTTGGGGGCATACCAAATCCCGGCCTGGTATGTTTTACGTATATATATTTGTCGTTGCACAATTTGTTGACTATTCGAGCAGCTCGAAGTGCGCGCCGCAGATCTGGAGTTCGATCCCAGCTCTTTCACATCCAACGTCGCTGCTGATCTCCCTCTGCGGGCTCTACCCCCCAACTCCCGAGGAGTTGTCGCAACATCATGCGGCGGCTTGGCCTCAGTATACTCGGCCATCGAACTCCGGGGTGTATCAAGGCTCTCAATTGCAGAATCCGGGACCTGCGGTGGGGGAGTTTCATTGGGGCCAGAACCCGTTGATGTACACTGGGGTGCGGTATGCTGAACGGCACTTCCAAGTCATCGTCGGAGGCAAGCACCTATGGAAAGGGTTGCGAGGCGAGGTAATTGGCGATTATGACGGCCCCAAGCGCGCTAGCAAACTTGAAGCATGGATGAAGGAGTGGAAGTACACGAAGTCCTCATCCGCGTTCGATCCGCGGAAGGGTGGAGAGGATGCATCTTGGAAGACAAATCAAGATGAAATCTTCGTGACCATCAAGGAGATCGCGACCAATAAAACGGTGTCCGGAATTCCACTCAAGAATGTTTGGCACGAACCGTACGTTCTTTATGCTTCCAAGTTTTCTTACATCGCGGTTTAACAAGTCTGCAAGGTCGGGCATGCGATTGTGTGAAGCATTGTTTGTCCCACCGGCGCGGCTCGAGAGCCGCCAAGCCGAGCGTGAACACGACAGGCAGCGGGAAGCCGCAGTACCTCGGGCTCCGACGCCCCCTGGCCCTCCTACTAGCGAGCCGCTCTGGGCTTCTAATTCCCTACCCAAACTCCCAGGCGAGTCGAGATCGCCTTCTCTTTTTTGAAACGACTTAACAAACATGTAGGAGAGGCGACTGGTGAATGGATATCCATGCCCGAACTCGCGATGAAACGGGTTGATGTGCAAGTTGTCGGCATCCAGCATCTCCACAAAATCACGCCGTCCATGGCCGCGCTCGAGGGGAAGTGTGGTTGGCTACTCTTGGCGAACCCCCCTCCACTCAACGAGCCAAAGATCGAGGTTTTTGGAGTGGGCAAAAACAGCATGAAGCACAAGATTGAGAGAGGTTGTATCAAGCCACGCCGCAAAGACGATGCCGGGAAAGAATTGTGGGAAATCACCGCGCGGGTCATCATCCTTGGCCCAGATATCTACCATAATACGGCTCAGAAAGGCAAATACGCGCTGACCTTTCCCGAGCTCGTATCGATTCACGGTCCCGGCGTTGTGCCTGTGAAATTGGAGGGTGGGCAGGGACCACTTTACTTTCCGGCTTGGAGCTTGGCTTTGGCAAAGAATGTGAAGATACAGGCGCTGCATGGAGTTTTTGACGTCACAATTTTCCGATAAAAATCTGTACAGCTATAGGTACTGTAGTAGAATTATAGTCAACGCGCAGTAATATCTACTAAAATTCATGTTGTTTCAAATCGAACCGGAGACGCGTCTGGACGCGTCCTCGAAGTTGTGTGGATGAAACATATTATTTGACGCGTAGAAAAGCGCGTGAAACGCGTGTATTGGGAGATATCAAGACTTTGGTACTTGGACTTTTGACGCGTTGGATGCCTCGGAGAAACCACGATCTATCTTATCAGTTTCTCCGAGCCGGCTGCCGCCAACACAAGTGATTGATAGCTCGAGCACAGCTTTTCTGCTTTCATCCCGACCACCACCATCTTTAAGTAGTGATTGTATTAATAGAGTTAATAGAGTACATGTACAATATACTGTATAATAGGAGCCTAGAAATACAGTAGCGGCACACAAACGAATAACAGACGTTGTACCTTCGCGAATCCAATCACAAAAATCCAGTGAAGTGAGTGGCACGTCAGAGGGTGCCTAACACACTGACTGACAAAAACACTCTTGCCAGAACGAACATCATGCCTCTGAAACTCTCGGCGAAGGCGCGCCACGCAGCAGCGACGTCCTCCCCGTCGTTCGCTCTGGAACCCGGTGCCCGCGTTGCCGATATCCGCCAGCATTTCGACACCACGCGCCGCGACATCCTCCTTCCCAACGGCACGACGCTCGTGCAGCCCCGGCTGCCTTCCCTCCTCACTCGTTTGGGAGCCATGCCACCACAGCTGACCCCAGAATCCGAGGAGGATCCCGGTGCCGAAGAGTTCGCGGCGGCGGCGTCCGACGCCCCGGATATTATGCACATCCCGGGTCCCGAGCTAACGTCGCTAAACCTTCACAATCGTATCAAACGGGGGAATCAGTTGGCGCGGTGGCAGGGAGAGGTGCTGCCCGTTCTCCTCCCCGAGCTGGTGTTGTTGCTCCAGCAGTCGAAGTCCTTGCGCGACTTGGACGGACGCGAGGCAGCAACACCTTCGTGTGCCTGCGATCGAAAGAGGCACAAAGTTGTAATCGTGCATTTCTCTGGTGTGTATTCACAAGCTCTCTTATATTCTCCCCGCTAACTCTTCGTTTCAGCGATACAGGACGTGGAACTAGAAGTCTGCAAGTGCACGACCGCTGCTGTGCAGCTCATGCGACTAGGCGCTTTCGGCTGCGCGCCCCTGCGCCCGTCGCTGGCAGTCGACCTACGCGTTTTGGAATTTGCGCGGAATTTGTTCCTGCAGATTTCACCGAACAATACCGCGATCACCCTGACTTTGGAGCGAGTGCTGGAAAACATGGGATATCAGCTTGAGCACCAGGTACGTCGCCCCCGCTTTCCTGACTTGATGACATTAATGTAGAATAAACAGCATTCCCTGCGACGTAGGTTTGGGAACGCGCTGACATGGTACACCCACCTGTGCGACCTCATGAAATACCACTACCAGGGCATCATCGACAAGACACGCGAGGAGGTGGTGGGGCCTGAAATACCGCCGCCCCCTGCTCCTGCTCCACCCCCACCGCCATCTTCTCCAGCGCCTTCGCCAGCGCGCGGGCGTACGAGGGAGCAAAATGCACCTTCCACCCCCCACCCCGCGCCGCCCACGCAGCGCGTCATCGGCGTCTGCCACCCCAACTCCCGCTGTCCCCGGTGGACACAAACGCGGGAGGGAGGCATCGCCAGAGCCACCCAAGAACCCATTCCCGGAACCGCCACCGCGGCTGCGCCCAAGCGAGTACCTACGGCGGCGATGCCCCGCCTGCTTCGCCAATCTCAAGCACGATCCCACAGCAGAGTGAGTCTGAGATGGGTCCGTAATGCCACCCACCCGTTAACGTCTCACACAGAGCCGACATCTTCCCATGCATCGACGCCTGCTTCACGCAGAAGAAGAAGAAGTCGGCGCGAGATCCAGTCAAAAAACACCCCGACTCGCTCTTCATTCCCGAGCAGCAGACGGCACGGACGGAGGAGTATGTGGACGGTGTCCGCAGTACGTCGGGCAAGAAGGAGCGACCTCGTAAACGCGGGGTGGGGCGTGCACATGCTGGACGAAGACGAAGACGGCTATGAGCACGAGGACCTGCTCCTCCCTCGCTCGGTTCTGGACGGATGCGAGGCGTCGTTTAAGGCCGCCGACGAAAAGCGGGAGAAAGCAAGCACCGACTTCTTTGAAGATACGGCTCTCATGGCCCTCGTGTGTCGGCACGATCGAGTTCTGTTCCTCGCGAACATGCACTCTGCGGGGGAAAAGCAATTCTATGTGATTGCTCTCGTGGAGACTTTATTCCAGCACATCCCCCACGACATCGTTGTGGGTTTGCTGTACGACGTTGCCTGCTCCGCGGAGCGCAGTTGCGTGAAGTGGGGGTTTCTGGACCGCTTCATGGGTCGAATCGCCTGGGCGGTGTCCGTCTTCCATGCTTTCGGGCACGAGTGGGCGTGTCAGCTGCTGTACCACCCTCGGAAACGAGTGGGCTTTGGGTTCACAAACGGCGAGGGGGCGGAGCGGTTCTGGAATTCCATTCGCCACTTGATTGCGCATCTACGCATCTGTGGGGTACGTCTGCATGCCTTTTACTTCATTGAGATTCATCTAACTCGTTGAGCAGTATCACAACCGCCTGTACACGCTCGACGCGCAGATCATTCACCACCAGGAGGCCAGCCTCTTCCGCCTTGGGGATTGGATTCGCCGGCGCTATCACCACTGCCTCCAAAAGCGCACCGATGCCACCAAGGACCTGCGCGAGTCTGGAAAACCTGTCGCGTTCTTGCGGGAGCAATGGAAGCTGCAGGTAGTTGCCCAGACGAAGCCTTTGCCACGTACGTCGCTACATATTCTCGTCTTAAGTCTAGGTGCTCACTCGGTGGGTGTGTAGGGCGTAACAAAAATCTAGGGCAGCGAGCCGTGAATGCGGTGGTGCTGCTCCGTTCGTCTATGAAGGCACGTCAAGAACTCCGTCACGAGCTGCGTGAAAAGTACCTAAGGGCTGTCGAGGACGGGGACGAGGCGGCCGCGATGTACGAGCGGGAGTTTAGGGAGGCGGAGGAGGCTCTGGCGAAAGCGCAAGCGAATCTGCGGCGGAAGGAGGCGGCCTTGGGGGTCACCGAACACGCGGAGCTGCAGGAGCTCGTCAAGAGCGAGTACATGCGCCTGCGGATGAATGCACGCGCTCTGAAGCTGCGACTGCGGGAGCGGCTGCGAGCAAGGAAGTTCGAGATGGACGTCGTGGAGCGCGCGTATCGCAGACTCATGAATGGTAGGCATCGTGATGACTAGGACGGTCAGAAGCTAACCACTACTTAGACTCAAAACTACACGCTCACACCGAGTCAGCGGTGAAGCGCCGCGAACCGACGATCACCAAAATAGCGGCCGAGTACAATAAACTCACGCCCCAGTCCCTACGCCTCCTGCCCCCGAGGATGACTGTGACTGGGAGGATATTCAAGTCAATGATGAGCCCTCCGTGGATAGACAGCCCCCACGAAAGCAAAAGTGGTACGCGACTACGGTACGGGTTTTTTGTGATCACTTTTACATTTCTGCCTCTGATCTATCTACTCATGCTAGGACGACAATCTCCGACATTGGGTGGCAAACTATCGCGACCAGTACCTGCGTGTGCTCGTCACTCGTGAGGGGGGGGGCTCTTGGGCAAGGAACAATCCTGTTCCTGCAGTCAGCCAGCGAGCTACCGGTGCAGCGACTGCTTCGGCACTCAGATGTTTTGCTGTGAATGCCTGCTCAAGGGACATCGACTTTGTCCCCTTTGTCGCATCGAGGTGAGCTCTGCACCGTCTTATTTCCTACCTAGCTGATTTTCTTTTCTCTGTTCTGTAGGCCTTGAACGGCACCTTCTTCGACCGCCGAGACCTACGCCAGCTTGGCTTGCGGGTGCAGCTTGGACACTCTGACAACCGACGCTGCCCTCATGCTCACCTGGGGCGGGAGAAATTCATCGTCATCATGCCGAACGGCTTCCACTCCGTTGCGGTCGACTTTTGTCAATATCGACACAGTGGCTCCCAGTCGCACTGGGAACAACTTCTCTCCTACGGCTGGTACCCCACAACACCCGATAACCCCCAAAGCGCCATCACCATCGCTGCCCTCAGGCTCTTCCATGCCATCAGCCTTCAAGGAAAAACGACCGCTTACCATTTCTTCAATGCGCTCGCAAAAATTACCGACAACACGGGCAGCAATGCATTCAAGGTATGTGCTTGCCCCTTCTTTTTTACCACTTTGCTGATGCACTCGTTAGTGTCGGTGCCAGCTAGCGCTTCGGGTCGTACACCAATGGCGTAATCTTCATGCTCTCAAGCGCGGGGGCATGGGCAACGACCCCGACCACCGTACGGCAGAAACGTGCGAGGGGGAGCTTGCCGTCAAATGCCTAGCGTGCCCCAAGGCCGGAGTAAATCTTCCCGAAGGGTGGGATAAAGTGCCAGTGGAAGCGAGGTGAGCATCTCTTTAGTCTTGCTAGAATTGAGCCTGATGCTGACCTTGGCGTAGATTTCTGTATTGCATCTTCCTTGCGATCGATGCGTGTTTTCGCCTCAAGAGGAAGAAAATTTCCAGCTGGTTGGCAGAACCCAGCATTCAAGACGGGTGGGCATATTTCACCCGCTCCGTTCCCTACGGGGAGTTTGTGGAGACGCTCGGAGAGCAGAAAGAGGTAAGCTCAGGCCTGCTTCCTGACATAGAGGCTGACCAGGATATAGATGAGCACCTGCACCGGCCTCGCTGCTCTCGACCATGCCAACACCACATATGCGCAGGGGTACGCTGCCACTGGCTGCGGTATGATTACCTGCAGCCGCCACGAAATTGTCTGCAAGAACGGCATTGGGGATCTTCAAGCCGGGGAGAAGTACGCCCGCCTCATCTTCTGATTAGCCTTTACTAACCTTGTTTGGTCTCTCAGATATGGAAACATGGATTATATTGTCGCCAGCGCCTGGCACCATCTCCGCGACTTGTTATTCTTTTTGCTTTCCTACGACATCATGTGCCAATGGGTGAAAAACCTACGTGATCGTCTCCTGAAGCTCCTGCCTGCTCTGTGATTCCAGCTCGCCCACTACATTGTTAAATTCATCATTCCCAAGCTTCATATCCTGGGCCACCTCAGATTCTGGTAAGATTTCTTTTTGTTGCTCTACACCCTGGGCTCTGCGCAAGCCGACATGGAAGGAATCAAGAGGATTTGGTCCTCCAGTGGGCTGATGGGGGCGAGCACACACAAAATGGGGCCGGGATCGCGCCAGGACACCCTGGACGATTTCTGGCACTATTGGAATTGGAACAAGGTGGTTGGCATGGGTAAGTTTCTCGTGCCTTGATCACTGTGCTGCTGACTTACTTTTTCTTCACACTTTATTCAGGCACAACGCTTCGGAGCCGATTGCTCAAGGCCAGGAAGGAGCTCACATGGCAAGAGGAAGGGCTCTAGGAGTTCACCGCGGCGCAGGAGGCGGAGACTCCTGCATGGAAGAAAGCGGTTGACGCCTTCGAGGCCGGGGCAACGACAGATAACCCGTACCAACTACCTCATGCAGGTAAGTAGGTTTTTCTCAGAGGGTGTTCCTTGCTCTAATGGGCTGTTTTCTTCCCCGCAAGGCCCCACATTGTGAGACGTCGAACTCGAGCTGACGTGCGAGGAGCAAGAGCGTGAGCGTAGCACTTCCACTCCGACGACACAATGACCGAGTATTTGATGCTCGGGCTGGAAATTGAAGGGCAGCAGTGCATGTTTTTATTTATTTTTTCCCTCTACAGTTCGTCGCTTAGCCTTTGCATTAGACACCAGCTTGCTGCCGACCTCCTCGCCAACAGACATCCCACCTCAAAGGAACTGATGGACTTTGTCACACGCTGCACGCGGGTCTTGCGCCAGATCAAAAAGCTGCGGCTGATGCAATGCACATACTCCCCCGGAACGCTGCAACACCTCGCCACCGCTGAGGATCCAGTGGAACCCGCAGAATCCGAGCATGCCCCGCTCTTCCTTCCTTCAGGCCTTTCACTAGCCCAAGCAGTGCCGCTGCTCTCTGTTCCCGGTCTCGCCCTTGCCGAGGCACAACTTCGTGACAGGCAATGTAGCGAAAGCTTGGAAGCAATCTGTCACGGCCTCACCGTCAAGAAACGTCTGCAGACATACAAGACCCTCAACTCCTGTTGCCAGCACCAGAACACGTGTTCAAGAACACTCGTCGACAGCCAGCAGCAGAAGATCGACCTCGCTGCCCGTACATATCGGCAGGCACGCACGGTGAAATGCTTGCTCGGTGTCTACAACAGCAGTACTAGTTTAATCAAGACCCAACGAGCAGATGCGAGTTGCTTGATTAAGGCAAAAAACGCAACTACTAACCAAATCCTAACTACTTTCCCCTTGAATGGTTTAGACTGTGCCGCCGAGTACGGGTCTTTTGAACGCTTTAAGAAAGTTCAAGGAGCACAGATAATCCAACAGAGGTTGCGAGGAACAAGCCTGTTTTAAGAGGTCTAGTCCGAAGTGCAAGGTTTTGATTTAGAGTATTAGACCTCTTTGAGCAATGCCAAACAAGTGCCTAAGCCAATAAATTGAGTTTAAAGCTTTAGAAGCTTGAGCCAACAATCCCAATCCTAACAAGGTGCCGTGTTCTCCAAATCCCAAATAATAAGCCTTCCAAGGCTACTGTAGTGCGGGTGCCGTGTTCTCAATCCTAGTAAGCTCTCTCTAGCTTCTTAACCGTTCCCAATCCCAAGATCCCGATCCAAAAATTGATATTGAGTTACTTGTGCAGACGAAACAAAACTTCTTAACGAAGTCAGTCCTGGGTGACAAGTCCCGAATCTCCGTCGTTTATCAAGCAATACCCGGGTAAAGGCTAATGCTCTTAGTGACAGAAAGTTCAGTCCTATCCATGCCAAAACCTCCTCCTTATATACTGTACAATTACGCTTACAATACGATGATTAGTCTACTGGCTGGTATATGAGTAAGGCATCCGTAGTTAATCACGTGTGAGTAAATATATAGGATCCTTGTGTGTCGACCCCTTAATGCTTGAGTGTGTCCGGTGTGACTGCTCCTTGTCCGATCGTGTAGACAGTCCCATCTTCTATCCTCTTGTCCCCGTTCAGGACCTTCAGTTCTAGGTAGACGTAGGTACTGGCTTTGAGCCAGTACCTTAATCAGCCCAAACCGCCGAGTGGTTGTGGAGATATGCGAGTTACCGTCCTAGCCTGGTTCAAGTAACCAAATCAGGATGGCAACAATGATCAGATAGTTGATAAGCGAAGTTCAACCACAGCCGGGGTAACCGGTTACTGTTGAACCCGAATCACCTGACCCGTCGCGCAAGGCTCCCTCTGTAAATCAAGCACAACAAAGCACTTGAACACCTAATCAAGACCCCCACAGTGGTGCCCCAGATCATCAGAGAGGATGATTAATATTGCCCGTGTTGTTTGTGGGCCCCGCAATGCCTTGATTAAGCAGCGATGCTTAATCTTGGCAATTAAACCCTTAATCATGGATGTCAACCAGTATGAACTTTCCAGTTGATGCATCCCAGGCGGACTTGATTAAGGTCCTCATGCAGGATAAAGCCCTGATTAGCCATATAGGACTTATGCCAATCCTTTGGAGCAGCGCGCTACGTGATTAAGGTAGAAATCGGCAAATTCCTTGCTATTTCACCCATGGTCCGTTTCACGGCTTATCAACGGCACGCCTGGCGCTCGTCCACGTCGCGGGGGGAGTGCAGCTGGCGTGCGCTCGAGAAGGGAGATCTTCGGCTTCCCGAGGATGAGGAGGAGGCAAAGAGGAGGAAGCAGCAGGCAATGAAGGGGAAGCGGAAAGAGGCAGCCCAGGTGAACAAGAATGGCAAGGTGCGGGGGGTTCCGGGCATGGGCGAGAAGAACCGCCTCGTTTCGTGGATTTGGCATGGTGCAGGGAGCACGAAGGGCGCGGTGGGAGAGGCGATGCACGCAAGCATGTGGGTGGAGTGATTGAAGGTGTATGCACAGGTGAAGTGTTGGCGCGAGGAGGCGCACCTTCTGCAGGAGAAAATGGTGCAGTGCCTGCTCACGCTCGAGTGGCAGGCAGCTCATTGGGATGAGCGTGCGGTGTCAATGCATTACCGTGGCCGGATCTCATACAGTGGCCCACATCTGCAAGGCGCGATGGCGCTTGCAGCAAGACAAGCCACTGTGCAGTGGAAGCTGGCGTGCCGCTTCCATTGCTGCTGGTGGTGGCTGTCAGATAGGGTTGTGCAACCAGAGGCAGGGGACTCCGGGCAGTCGTCTGCCAAGGATGGGGACGAGGACTGGGAAGAGGAGGGGCCGGTCGCAGGAACGGTAGACCCTGGCAAGAGCAGCGCGTGTGCCGCGGAACACGCAGAAGAGGGGGAGGAGGAGGAGGAGGAGGAGGAACGCGCTGAGGATGAGGGAGAGGGTGCTGCAGACGCCAAAAGGCGCCAGGCTGAAATGGATGAGCTCCTCGCCATTCAGTCCACCTCCCTCGGGCAATATGACGAGGTCTAGAGGTACACTTTCTCTGCTTGTTGTGCGGGCACATTTTTTTTTCTGACAGCCCGTTTTTTTTTTGCCCAGCACCATGGCCGCGCCGTTCCTGCACTGCAAGCGTGTTCTCTAATACGCTATTTGACACCATGAATGCCACTGTTGGCCGTCCACCTGCCCTGCGGTGCTACCGCTTTTTTGCTGGATTTTTTTGGCCATTCCTCGGGCTTTTTGGGTGTATCGGACCTATTGGACTTTCAGACCCATGTATTTAACTGCCGATATATTTATTGATTTGTACCCCGGATCAGCGGTTGTGACCACAAGAGGGCTGATCAACTGGGGGCTGCCTAATTGGGAGGGGCCCACGGCCCAGGTAATAAGCGGCAGCGAAAGATAACATTGATACAGCCCTTTTGGAGAAAGATTAGCCTTACCTGGGCCTTTTGCAAAACCTCTGACGCTCATAATCATCCATTTTGCAAAACATCTACATGGTCTAGTGTGGCGTCGATGACTTGGATAAATTTGGCTGCGCCAGTATTTACCCATTGCCAACCCGAGTACCTGACCATGGTACATTCGGAAGGGGGCCGTAGTTGGGCAACTACTGGACCCAGATTTATACACCAACAAGCCCAAGAATGGGGAAGAATGGAATAAAATGGCCCAGGCTGCTGATGCGATGAGAACCACGATCGGCACGCTGCGCGAGCAAGATCTAGCAAGCGCTACAGCTGGCAAAGAGAGACGTGAAGATGACAAGCTCGACGGGGATGAGGCCTAGGGACCGAAGACTACTGCAGTACCAGAAGACCCTCTCCCCAACGTTGACGTCTTGACACTTGTTAACTGGGGCCCAGACATACCGCAAGTACAGCGTGCTCCCTTAGAAGAGGTTTTGAGACGCAATGCTGGTGCTTTCAGGGTAGGAGGGTGATTGGGACATGTTGACACCAAAGTCCCGATTCCCCTCAAGCCGGATACGCAGCCGATCTCGATGCCCATGTATGGAGCCTCCCCTGCCAAGCGCGAAGTCATTGACACACAGATGGATAAGTGGTTTGAGGCTGAGGTTATTGAGCCGTCTGTCAGTCCGTGGGGACTCCTGTGCATGGTGGTCTATTGCAATGGAAACCGCGACTGGTCATTGATTATCGCAAGCTCAATGAGTGTACGGTGCCGGATGAATTCCCTATTCACTGCCAGTCGAAAATCTTGCAAACCTTAAGTGATGCGCAAGTACTATCCTCCTTCAATGCCCTCGCCGGATTCACACAGTTGGAGATGGCTGAGGACGTGAAGGAGAAGACCGCATTTAGATCTCATCACGGGTTATGGCAATTCCGTAGAATGCCCTTTGGACTCCAGAATGGACCATCGATCTTCCAGTGAGTTATGCAGGGTGTGCTCACCCTTATCTTTGGCTGTTTACTCTGGTTTACATTGACAATATTGTCGTGTTTTCCAAGAGCTGGCAAGAACATCTCATACATTTAGATAATGTACTGGGAGCCATCGCCAAGGCTGGTATTACCTTATCCCCCGCGAAATGTTTCATCGGGTTTTCCTCCATACTTCTGCTTGGCCAGAAGGTGTCGCGCTTGGGGCTATCTACCCACACAGAGAAGGTCTCCACCATTGTCAAACTCGAATGCCCGAAACATGTCTTGGACTTGCAAAAGTTCCTAGACATGTGTATGTACTTCTCCCAGTACATCCCCTTCTATGCTTACATTGTCATGCCGTTGTTCAAGCTTCTGAAGAAGGGTGTGAAATTTGTGTAGGGGGCCAAACACGAGATGGCCTTCCATCAGGCCAAGGACACACTCGCTGCAGCTACGATTTTAGGGCATGCCATCCGTGGCCAGCCCTATCAGCTGTACAGCGACGTGTCCAACTTCGCAATTGGTCAGTTTGCAACAAGTGCAGTGGATCGCGATACATGATTTGAAGGGTACCGCTGCATACGATCGGCTTAAGAAAGCCTGGGACACTGGTCAAGACATCCTGTGTTTGTTCATCAATCTGACCAATGACAGGGCGCGGAGGATGAGGACTCTAGAACGGCGGCAAAGAAGGCTGTGTTCTGTACCATGTGGTGGGACGATGTGGTGGATAAGTTCGAGGCCTACCCGATTCAGACCCGTCATCAAGCGAAGGAAGCTGAGGGTTTGGGGAGAGTAGTCGAGTCGCTCACGACTCCTGATAAGGACAATCTCCCCTTCCCCAAGGGTGATTATTGGACATACTCCATAGGTGAAGGACCGGAGAAGGGGAACCCTTGAAGAAGAGTGGGAAAAGTGCTCTCATCTACTGGTCGCTGCTAAGCCAGAGATGATCCAGGAGTTCTCGGAAGGGTATCGTACGGATAATTACTTCTGAAAACACTTTGTTGACACAGTACCCAATCCTGAGACCCCTCTTACCCCTTCTTGATTCCAGAAAAGGGAGAATGGCCTGCTCTATTTCATAGACGCTGATTGGAGCTCGAGATTGTGTGTCCCGCGAAGCAAGATGCCCTACGTGTTGAGTCTAGTGCACAACTCTGCACATGAAGGTGCCCACGCAGAACCTGCTCGATTTGAAGCCCGCCTACATGAACTGTTCTACTGGCTGCAGATGTCCTGCGATGCGGACCTGTTTTGCAAAGGTTGTGACATCTGCCAGAAGATCAAGGAGGACAGGACTGCTCCTATGGGGGTCTCCGGACGTCTCATATACCTGCACGACCCTTCACCACTGTCTCCCTTGACCTAATCACCCGCTTGCCGCCATCTGGTCCAGAAAAGTACACAGCTATTCTGGTTATCATCGATAAGCTCACCAAATATGTGTTGATCATACCCACTCACAATGGGTTATCACAAGAGGGATTTACTTGCTTCTTCGTGGAAAGAGTAGCCAATGTATATGGGATGCTCGAGAGAATTATCGCCGATCAGGATAAGCAATGGGCTACAGTCTTCGGGAGATCAGTGGTCGACTATTACGGCACTGACATGGTGCTCTCCTCTTCTCACCATCCGCAAACAGACGGCCAGACGAAAGTGCTCAATGCTACTATAGAACAAATGCTGCGAGCCTTCATAGCTGGAGACAGGACCTCCTGGGCCTGCTGGTTCAGTGAGGCTGCTCATTCTTACAACAGTTACATCCACTCTTCCACTCATTATACCCCCAACTTCCTCTTGATGGGCTACCAACCTCGTACTGTTACAAGCATGCTAGTTCCAGATGTCGACCCCGTGAATAGGCCGTTCATGGCTAGTCAAAAAGCTGAGGAATACGTAGCCATGATTGAAACCCATCGGAAGTGAGCCAGAGATTCCCTTGTCCTTGTGCAAGAAAACAAGCTAGGGCCTATAACAAAGAGCCACATGTGGTACAGGAACTTAAACCCGGCGACCTTGCCCTAGTGAATCCTCATACGCTCAAGCTAGTTGATGTGGAGGGCACCAGAAGGAAATTAGTTCAGCGTACAATTGGCCCCTCCGAGGTTATGGAAAGAATAAACCCTCTAGTCTACTGTCTCCGACTACCCAACAACTACCCTATGCATCCGGTCTTCAATCGCGCTCATCTCTGCAAATATATCCAGTCTGACCCCATGTTCGGCAATTGAGTGGTGTTACCACTCATGCGCGACCTCCTCAACGCAACTGAAGAGTATGAGGTAGAAGCTATCCTCAGTCATCGAATGACCAAGCGCAAGAACGGCAATCACCAGATGTACTTGGTCCGATGGCGAGGATTTGACCTGTCTGAAGACTCGTGGATGTCAGAGTACAACCTTCGCAATGCGCCTGAGCTGCACTGTGAATACCTGTCCCTCAAGAAGCTCTGAGAGCCTTCTCAATCCTGCCCTAGTGCCAGGTATCCGAGGCTGTGCCTCTGTTTGTACTTGTAATATTCTAGTAACATCCATCACCCCTTTCTTTCTAATGCCAACTCGAAAGTTTTGTAGAGTCTTTACAGACTCCAGAACTTCCGCTCTTCTGCCTTATACTTATTCTTCACTACCCACCACCTCGTGGTTCTCTCCAATGTCCTCGAGATACAGCCTGGACCCTCGAAACAATCCTACTTGTCGAGTGGCCACTTGCAGAACTTGGCGGCGTCGAGCTCCTTCAAGAGGAACTCTGTCCCTGTACCTCCCTGTGATAGTGGTCTCACCGGCGTGGCCACAACATTGAGCTCTGGACAAGAAGGCTCTATCGTGGATTCCCGTGTTTACTCTGGCATTTGACTGCGCAGCTACCACAGGTACCAGACGGACCCTGTCGTTGACACATCCATGGACCTCCGCCTTCCGAATTTCTCTTCCTATCACTCCCGTGTCGTTCTGTTACGGGGTTGTCAATACCTCATCTGGAGCCCCAATTCGCTCCAAGACCCATACTACCCCGGACATTACATCCTAGCGGGCAGTCCTGGATATGCGGCGAACAAAACCCAGTGGCACTACAACGGTCACAATGGCCGATCGGACTACATTAAATCCTGCAAGTGTTTCATGTAGAGGGACTGTGCTGGGATTCATCTTCCACAAAAGCCAAGTTCCCCCTGGACATGTTGAGTACGATCCAGTGTACTCCGTGTGGGAATCGGAGGACACAATGTGTGGCCGACTCTGCAAGCATTACGTGGAGCAGCTCGACACCCGGAATTGCAAGATGGACCCCTTCACATCCTACAACTCCAACTACGTCAAGGACCTCCCGCAGGCATATATGCAGAATGCCCCCAAATACCCGGATGCCGGACGCGTGCGGAGTCTGCTTGCTATCACTACCTTCAAAGAGCCATGGACGAGGTTATCAATATGCAATGGGGAATGCGAGAAAAGTGGACGTGGATAGAGATGATGGGACACTTTAAGAGGACAAGGGCGAGTCCCGTAGCCGACTCGTCAATTCCTCCAGCAGATGATTGCTACCTCGGTGTTTGGCTCAATGGTACCCTGAATCGGGACTGTGCGTGGCTGATTCACAAGGCCACGTTACCTGGATTCATCCTCTCTGAGCTCCCCAACTACATCCCAGTACAGGAAGACACACTCCCCAATTTCTATCAGCGCACCAAGATAGAGAAGCATGTCCTTGTACCAGAGGCCTGTGAATACAACCGTCTCACCCTCGCAACCCGTTACCAGTGGACGTCCGCCGAGTTCCACCCTATCTTGGAGGCTCCTGCGCCCAGGAGCCCTGGAGGTTGGGTGACCATATATGCGCAATTAGGTATCATGCCTGAGCGGTGTTTGGTTTTGCCCCGCAATGTTGTCAGGGAATCTGACTCCGCGAGGGAGCAAAGCCTGTATGAGTGGTTGGTCAACGGGCCGCTGTACATTGCTAGAAACATGCCACCCCCATCCTCTGCATAGCAGTCCTGGCCCCTCTGCTTCAATCCCGCTCTCAGCCCCCTCATCATCTCCCATTTCCCTGTACAATGTGAATCAAGTGCAGGGCAAGAAGACTGAGATCGAAAATTGCGATCCTCGCCAAGGTAGTCTTTTGCACTGACTTCCCACTCGCAACCTCGTTCTGAAGTCTGTTAGTTACCGTGCTTTGATTACCGTTACCCCCGCCCTTATTATATAAGTTTCCATTTTGGGAACTCACGTGTTTGTGTTCCGGACACGTCGAATTGCATTGTTGACGTGTTTTTCAAAGGTTTCTGTCTTGAGAAAGTGTTAATTGCTGTTTTGTGCTCTGTGATACACCATGAATGGAAAAATGACACCATGGGAGGGTGTCAACACCCAATTGTGCACCTGGAGCTACTTTTGATGCCAACTCATGCGCAACTGACCAGGCAGCAATCACAAATATTCAACAACTCTTGAACCTATTATAGACCTGAGAATGTGTTCCCAAGGAATTTGTCACGCCTTGACGTCTGAAAACACGTCCTTCCAAGTCTTGTGCAGTTTCAATTAGATCCGAAAAAGGAAAGCTTACATAATAAGGGCGGGTAACGGTAATCAGGGCACAGTAACCAACAGACTATCGCCGAGGGACGTTGGTTGAAATCAACGCTGACCGAATGCTTTGGAGACACCCCCCTAGCATTGCAGACATCACCTTGGGAGCCTGGAGCTACTTCAGGGAAAAATTGGAGATCGCTGAATCAGGGAAGGACGAGATGTACATGTTGAAGTTGGGAAAGGGCAACTGGGAGAAACAAGTGGAAGAAGGGGAATCATTGTGGTACGATCGGACGAACCGTCACAAGCTCATCTTCAAGTCATTGCCACCTATGGATGAGGGCGAGTGGTTGACTACCGAGGAGGAATACAGCAGGCCAGTTCCTGACTGGCCTTTCTGAGCGCCTTATAGGAATGGGTACTCTGCAACCAGCAAATCATTGTGGATGTACTCTTGGGAAAGGTCTGCCCCCAGCACTAAAGGGCAGGAGCCCCCCATTCCCGAAGGCAAGGATCTTCCATTGAAAGACCCGAGCAAGGAACAAGTGCTGTTTAAAGACGTCAAGGGTGCCTGGGCGCACCAGGACAAATCTGACGTGGACGCAGCATCCACGGGGAGTCCTTCCCCTCTGTCTCGTGCTGCTCCAGCACAGATGGAAGGAGTAGAGTCAGAACTGACTCCTCCCGTCAAAGCAACGCCTGCAGTCCCCGCTGCTCCCTACGTGTCCTCAATTCCCGCCTTACGATACCTTCTCGTTGCCCCTGCAGCCTCTACTTGACCGCCAGTCGGCTACCCACACCTGCTGCCTGGCTTGAATCTTCCTTACCATGATCAGAGATGGGTGGACACTCCAGTGGGTAGAGGCACCAATTGAGTCAGCTTCCCCAACGCTCCGCGAGCAAAACAGGGAGTGTTGGGCCGGCCGACCAAGTCTATGGGACGGGGGCGAGGGCGAGGATGGTCAAATGAGAGGCGAGGTTGGGGCCACATCTCCGCTGCAAGAGCAGCGCTTCCCTCCGGACGCGCCACGAGAATGGAATCTCCTGCCCCTGCAGAGACAACCGCTTTGCACCCCTGTGTTTACTCCTCCTCCGTTGCCCCAGAACAAAATCCGGTACTCATCACCTCCATTCGACAATCACGAACCCCGGTCTCATCATCTCCGCCTCAACCACATCGAGAAAGCACTCACTTGACTTCGTCATTAGTGACTTGGGAACGTTACCGCTCATGCTCGCGCAACTTGCGACGATCCCACTCCATACGCTCTGTGTCCCCTTCTCCTGTCAGGAAGTCCAGAGGGAAGTGAAGATGTTTGGCCTCCTCCTCTCGCTCAAGGTTGAGACAACCATGCTGCAAGCAGAGATCCAAGTCACGCTCATCCTACTCGAGCTCGAGGTCGCATTACCGCTTTCAATCCCGCTCCTGCTCCCACTCCTGCTCCTGTTCCTGATCTCGCTCCCGCTCCCGATCTCGAAGCCAAAAGTGTTCGCACAAAGTCCATCGCTTGTGCCACAGCACTACCCATTGTGTGTGTTCAAATCGTGGTTGATCTTGTTGTTGCTCCACAGATTCAAGGAAGAAGGAACGATCAAGATTGCACCCGCTGAGTTATGAGTGGAGGACTGAGGAATCTTCCCCTGCTAGCGGTCAATCCTTGCTCAAACAATTCGGCGATGAGAGCATCGCCTCGTTGAGTTGTTCGCTCCTTGACAGATTCAACAACGTTGGAGACGTGGAAATGCCTGAGGCATCCATCTACCAATGATTCGATGTACCTCTGGCGGAGAGGATCGGGGAGCAGAAGAAGCATTGTTTCTGCAAACATAACCGAGCAAGGAAGGGTGAGAGAAAGGAGGCCGAGCAACGAGTGAAGGAAGCGGAGGAATGGCGAGAATGGGATATGCAGCGAAGATCTGAAGACTATGGACATCACGCCTATCGAGGCTTTAATTCTTGAACAAATCGCATGTTTGAACTGGAGGGCTCTGTGACGTTAGTATCTCGGGCAGATGACTAATATCATTATACTTGCTCACAACCTCACCACCCTCCATGCTCGCAAAGAGTCAACAGGCAGCGTGAAACGAGCAACTCAGTGCCAAGCCTCGCTGCTCCCCTCAGCTCCCTACTCCAGGTCGCAGGAGTCCCGGTGGGGGTTACAACGACACAACAGCAATTTGAGCTGGAGTCCCGCCTATGGGCGAGGACTCGCCCCTTCTTTGCCCACAGGCTCCGTTCGAGCCACTGGACTATGTTGAGTGCCGGGCACTCTGTTCTTGTCTTCAAGTCCAAGAGAAGCCGCTTCCCATGAAGCGCAAACCCATCACAGAGAGAGATGGTGTCTCTCCCACCAGAGAAAACACGCTCAACTGCAACAGCAGAATCTAGCTCAATTCATTAGCCTTTCCTTTACATTGCCAGAAAAGTTGAACAAGCATACCAGGGATGGGCATAATATCTCGTGCAAATTGATACAAACACGGGTATTCAGCCTTCCGAGCATACCACCACTGAACGGGGTCCACGTCTCTGGATCAAGAAGCGTCAAAGTAAGTCTCTAATTTGACCAGCTCCACGTTGTCATCTGAGCCGTTGTCGTCGAAATTAATAGGCCCGTGAGAAGACCCTGATCCGGTCGTTATTCGAGTGGTCGCAGTTTTATAGAGAATTGCAGCCGTAAAATATTGTACAGTACCGTATACGGCCGGAAGTTTCTTACGTGTCCGTACAGTATACAGTACGGGCCAAACTGTAACCATATCGAGGCGCGTAAGGGCCTATACGGGATGGTTACGGGATGGTTACGGGTGCATATACCCGTAACCGTATTACGGTGTGACTATTGCAAGACTATTGTACGGTTACGGTGTGGATCCCTAGATCGAAGACAAGTCCCGCAGAATCAGTTGCGGTTAACATCTTGGAAAGATAGCAAGCGGGTCATAATATTTTTCTACTCTTTCACGACCAGCCCGGACCACAGTCGGCGCAGAGCATCGGACCGCCAGAGGTCGTGGAAGGGACGCCGGTGAGCAACAATGCCAAATCAATGATTGCCGAGACGCGTTATTGTCGTTTGTTTCGTTGTGCTGTCTGCCTCGCGCTTTAAAAGGACGACGATGGCGGACCCAACGTTTTTCTTATACCCCCACCATCTCTGCCCCTCGCCCTCAGTGCTCTCACACACCCTCAAGCTACCCACACCCAATAAACCATGTCTGGCAAAGTCAGCGGTAAATCAAAGTCGGGCAAGGCAGCAGGCAGCGGCGGCGACCCCGGCAAGTCCCAGTCGCGCTCCTCCAAGGCCGGCCTCCAGTTCCCTGTCGGTCGTATCCACCGTCTGTTGAAGAAAGGCAACTACGCGCAGCGCGTGGGCGCGGGTGCACCTGGTCAGTCCACTTGCAGGCTCCTACTCTGTGCTATAAGACCTAATTCGATTGTCGCGCACACAGTGTACCTGGCGGCGGTCCTGGAGTACCTCGCGGCGGAGATCCTCGAGCTCGCGGGCAACGCCGCGCGGGATAACAAGAAGCACCGTATCGTGCCGCGCCACTTGCAGCTCGCCATCCGCAATGATGAGGAGCTGGGCAAGGTGTGTCTCTTCATCCATCTCTTCAGCTCAGATACTCATGTCGCCCACAGCTGCTCGGCTCGGTCGTCATCTCCCAGGGCGGCGTTGTCCCGCACATCGACCCCTCGCTCCTACCTACTGCCACGAAGAGTGCGTTGGCCCTCCAGCTTGTCTGGTATATTTTGCTGACTCGAATGTTTCTATTCGCAGAGGGCAAAGGCGCGGTCTCCCAAGAAGTGTTAGTCCCTTCCCCTTCGTTATCAAGTATCATAATCTAACCACACTTTGTTCAGGTAAAACATGCACACGACACCGGCCCCCTTATTTTATGTGTATGCCCTCGTTTTGTACTGGCTGTATTAGTATGTACCGCACCGTCTATCTTATCTTGTGGTTTGGATTATATCTCGCGTGTCGTTCGTGGTTTGGGGAGCTGGGGTGCCGTCGCCGACTAAGAGAGCTTCAGGAGCCTGGTCCTTTCCCCGACCTGTGAAGCTTGAACCTGACGGCGGGCGTTCGACCTCAACCTTCATCCACAGGAGCGCAGCATGTAAATTACTCACTCGTCCCGAGCGGTGCGTATTTGTTTTGCCTTCGTACATCGTATTATATAATCATACTCATCGTGCCCAGGTGGATGGACACATCCGCGCGAACTTGAAAGGTGTTGCTCCGCTGGACAGGATCCAGCTATAGCTGCGCTACTCTCCCTCTTGGACGCACGAAGCGAGCGAGCGCCTAGCGGATGGCTTTCAGTCGACCTGACCCTACGATGCTGTCCATGCTCCCGGTGCTTGGGGCGGGAGCGCTTGCCTGCATCGGGTTGTTGGATTGCTGGACTTCGGCTTGATAATATCATACTCTGCTCTGCTCGAAAAATGCGGCGGCTCTTGGAAGGTCCATCTCGACACGCACCCTCTGGATCCCTCGGCCTACACACGCTGTACGTCTACCTGGGCTCAAGCCCGTACTCGGTCGTCGCCGATGCTCCCGGCCGGCCCACACGCCCTCCCCTCGAAGCGGACAGTGCCGAGAATCATGGTGCCTCTTTGCGCTGCTACATACATGCATACAGATCCCCGATTTGATTCGCCGTCGTGGCAAGCGGCAAGTCGAGGGCACGCCTGCCCCCGCCTGCGTCTGCATCACGTCGTCTACCTCATCCCATGTCTGCACGTTTCAAGCGCGTCAGTGCTGAACTTGCCTCGCCTTGACGTACGTGCGTGCATCTTTCGCTCAGATGGACGGCCCGCCAGTGCTGACTCCGCACCGCAGGAGTCGATTCTTAAAGTTCTCTCCTCTCCTCTCCTCTCCTCCAGCTAGACAAAGACAAAACCTCTGTCGGCACTGTCCTCGCCTCGCCTCGCCTCGCCTACCTCAGCCTTCAGGTTCCTCCGCGTCGCTGTAACGTACTTGCCAGGGCTGACTTCAGTCGGCTACGCCACACGCCGGAGAGCAGAGCACTCGTACTAAATTCGTTCCCGGCGCACCCCCACCGCGACGCAGGCCCTTCGGCTCCCCTACCGCGAGATATACTCTGCCCTCGTCGTCTTCGTCCTGTGGCCTACATATGATTTGATATGTCGGCCGTGGAAAGCTGTGCAGGGGAAACACAAGCACCAGCCTCCTCGATCCTCCCGGGCGTATGTATCCGTCTCAGTCTTAGCCTGTGCGGTGACGCGACACCGGATGCCGCGGGGCATAAATGCGTCGTGCGTCTCACTTGCCCTTTCCCCTTTCTTCGAATGCTTATTGTGTCTGGCAGACCGTACTGTCCTCACCTTATAATTAGCCAGCGGGTGAACCAAGTCAAGCGCGGCTCGTTCGCGATTCAGGCCTTCGACGTCGTGTACCCGGGCTCGTCAAGATTGGGCGGCCGTTCGTACATCGTACATCCTGCCCGCTCCGCGCGCGGAAGCCGGCGGGGACGGATCGGAGTTGGCGAGAAGGATCCGGAGAAGCAGAAGAAAGTGGGTGTGGGTGTGTGAGGACGGGGCCGAGAAGCAGAGGACGGGTGAGACGTGGCGCGGCAAAGGGCGCCTTCGGAATCGGAGCAGGCCACCTGCGCCAGGAGGTGCAAGCGTGCAGCGGCGTGCTCACCCGTTGCGTTGGGTGCGTCGCGCATCTGGTCGCTCGCTCCGGGTATGTCCACCCCCTATCTATCCTTCCGCCCCGCCTCTCGAGACGCTGGCTTGGTTGATGATCCAAGTTTTAGCGCTTCTTCGAGCCGCGCGCGGACGCCTTTGCCTCCAAGATTGCCGTGCCCGTACGACCGGTGCCCGCTTCCCTCGCGGGAAACCTGGCTAGATGCACTCTCGTTCCGCACCCGCTCGCGGCCGCCTCCCGGACCGTGTATGCACCGCTTCGGCACGACTGCCTGGCGCGCTCGTTGAGAGCACATCATCTATACAGCCGCTGTCTAAGAACGGCGCGCCGTTGTGGATGGGGGAGATGGCGGCGAGCTGCGCATCGCACGCTGCACGCCCTTGCGTCCGTTGAGGAGTGCACATGGTAGAGCGGGGGAGGATATGGCGGCGCAGTGACGTGCGCGAGGCACCTCATGCGCTGTGGCACGCGGCTTGTCTGGCGTCCAAAGAACTCGCCTATCCCCCCTTCTCGTAGTTCTTTCCATCTCGAGCACCCACATGAAGATTAAAGATTTCCGGACGTGCGCCGCTCCGCCCTCGCCCCACATAACATACGCTTTGTGTCCGCCTCCGAGGGTACCTACGCAAGCAGTGCGAGAGCTCGTTGTTCTCAGCCGCTGCTTGATTCTTGGTCTCGGCTCAAGCTGATGACTTCCGGTCGTCGCCGGCGCTCGCGGTCGACCCGGGAGAACTACTCTGCGGATCCCTGATTCGCCGCTGCGACAAGGTCGGAGGTGGTCCAAGCACCGCCTATGCATCACGTCCAGCAGCCCACGTCTGCGTCCAAGCGCGAGGGCTGGACTCGCTTCGACGTACGTACGTGCATCCACCGTCCCGAGCACAAAAGCGCCTGCCAAGTGGGCGTGCGCCCCGCCCTGGGTCGCAGGGTTACCGACGGTGGCTGTCCAGGCGGCCTCGATCTGGCGGCACAACGACTCGTAAAGGTCGTGCGTGCGCAAAGGCCTTGGGCGCATATTGCCGAGCACCAGGTTTATGGTGCCTGTGCGTTTCTTGCCCCCCATGTAGTGCTCCGTCGCCGCGTAGTTAGCGAAGCGGACGTGCACGAACGCCGCGGGGACCGTGAACACCGTGGTGCGAATGGCAGTGATACGATGGGCGAGGTCGGCGCGCTGGACCTCGGTGAGGGGGTAGCTGTGCCAATCTTCGTAGAGGGACATAGTGAATAGGCGTCAGTGATTGGAAGATGTCTCGACCCTTTTATACTATCACCGTTGAGACAACTTACACCTTCCCTGACTAGAAGCTGATTGATACTATGTACGGACCAAGTACGGACTTTGGTGTTCAATGGATGTCCGACTGGCGACAAGGACAGAAACTGCCAGGTTGGGTTCGACCTCAACACTGGAGGGCTGACCCAGCCGACTCAGGTGAATCACGCTTTACTATCACATTCCGGCGATATTTAGCGCATTGCTCAGAGCGCCGGTGGGGTCCTCATCGTCGACTCTTCGATCTCAGGCACTGGAATCGGAATCAGAGTATTATTTCCCTCTCCTTTCCATGTGGTCAGGGATCAGTCAAATTCGATACACAGATGTCGAGCAGCCAACCGTCAAGTCTCGCGGGCTCGGTGATCCTCGACAATGTCAAATTCACCGGGATATCCACCGCGAACATCCAAGACAGCGCCGGCACGGTTGTAGCCGCGAACGCCGCGAACGTGCCGCAATGGTTCCAGGGAAACGTGTACTTGGGTCTGTAATGTTCATTTCTCGCATGGCGGTCCTCACTGACACTACGGGACAGGATCGTCAAAAACGTTATTTGCGCGGGGCATACACGCCCTCAGGCTCGCGGCCAAATACTTTGATCGACGGCAGCGGCGCGTTCTTCTCCAGATCCCGGCCACAGTATGAAACTTACAAGGACATACGTATGCCTCCCATTACTCTACCTTTCCTTCCACCCACTGCTCGTGCGCAGAATTCTTCTCTATCATGGCGATCGGACTTGACGGAGTCTCGGACCATACTGCTGCCATAAGACGTTCCTGTCGAAGGTCAGTGTTCCTTCGTATATCCAGCTTCACCACTGAGCATGGTGCGTCGATAGTATTCTGGATGCGCAGAGAGGGAAGAACACTCGAGCGCTCCTTGCTCTGTCTGCGGTATGTGGTAGCCTCTCCAAACCATATCAGCCCCACCCCACATCAACAGCGGCGATAGGCGCCGCAAACAAGCGGCACAGACCGGGCGAAGCGGTGGTCAACGAGGGGCGAGGCACACTAGCGCGCCGCACGAGCCCCCTGCATTCTTGCCATATGGGGCGTGTACGCGGGCCGAGCTCTGCCACGTCGTGCGCCGTATAATCAAGTCCGCGGTGTCGGTCGCGTTGTCATATCACGGCGGGCGGTGGGGCGCCAGTCCGCGGGTGGGTGACTGGCCGCGGTCGACGATCATGGAACCAGCGGGTGGCGTGGGTCGGGATTTGCGCGATGGGGAAGCAGGCCTAGACGGGGAGGGCGGCGGTACGGGCAGCAGTGAAGAACGGTGATGTCCCGATAATGGCATTTATGGTGGTGTCATGCGCTGCGATGTGGAAAGCGGAAGGAGATGGATACGGGCAAAGGGTAGGTGTATCTAGATCTGTAAGGACACGATGGCGTTGACCGAGCGTATGAGAGGGCAGGGGAATAGCGTGTACCTGGATGAGCGGAGTACAGCTCCGGCTGCCATGATATCGCGATTCGCGCGGTCCTGCCTACACTCGTCTCGATGCTCGATATCGGGCCGTTGCGCGTCAATGCGGCGGACCTGGATTTTGATTTAGAGCGGGAGGGATACAGACACCGCGGGCGGCTCGGCGCGGACGGCCCGCGCGTTCTGTGCATCTGCAGTGTCGCCATATGTGAGCCAGCGGTCATCTGTGTATTCATCGTGGAATGTATCGATGATCGAGTGCTTCGAGTATGGGGGGTGGTATCGATTGAATAAACGAGTGCAATTTTTGGCCTCGACAGCGTGCGCGTGGGATGGGTGTGATCGATGAGCTGGTGAGCACGATGGGAAAGCAGGCGGGCGATGATGGTGTGAATAGCTTGGGCGCACGTATCCCGAGCAGCGTAGAACGGCGATGTGAGATGCAGCCGGCAGAAGCCACACGAGATGGGAGCGCCATTGGACTAGGGAGACACAGGTACGCGCAATGGTCGGCCGTCGATCGCCGACAACTTTCGGCCTCAGAAAAAATATGTCATTCCGAGGGTCCGAAGTGGCGGAAAACGGCCCAAATTTGTCGAGGATTGTCTCCAGAAGTTTGCCGCTTTCCGATCACCCTGAGTGGGTACTAGGTAGGTATCATTATACGGCCTTGAAATGGCGGAGTTGCCCTTAGGCTACTCCCCTCGCCGATTCTATCAGCCGCAGCTAACAAGTCCAGCTGATATTACCAGCAGACACCGATATCCACGCCGAACTGAGCGACGTAAGAGTCTGACCCACTCCGCCGACGCCAAAGCGATGATTGGGCGGTGTATTTTGTCAAGAAGACGGTAACATCTACATCCCGGATACGTCGGACAAATGAGTAACCGTGCCCGCACCAAACCTTTGTGCAGCTGTTATGTGCCCGATGTGGACGCAAGATCGAGTGTTCATTCTTCTCATTTACAGTACACCTTCGCCACCTTCGCTGATTGAGCTCTGATAACGATCATTGAAACAGCTTCCATTCCCTGAACGGTCATTGAACAGCTTTCCATGGAGCACGCTGTCGCAGAGTCAATTTTGGAACTGCCTCGCCTCTTGCGCACTCCCACCATCTACCTCGCTCGCATTTCACACTACTATGTCAACCCCTCAGACCTCCACAAACCCGGGACCAGTTAGCACACTCGCCGGAGCAGCACATACACTTGGTAGCGGCATCCTTGACACCCTCAGGCTGGCCAAGGAGGTCAGCTACTGGCAGTTCAGTGCCTGGGCTTGAGGGCACCATTTCGTACTGTCTTAGCACTGGCAGAAATGGTTCAGGTGTGTAAATTCATTCCATGAAAGGTAACAAGACTTACGGGGATTCAACCAGAGTATGAAATCAAACAAAAAAGCTTTGGCAGAGCTGCAACCATATCTGGAGGATTTAAACAAGATTGATACATCTGACTGTAGCAACGACTTGAAAGATCGTCTAGAAGCATTTCAAATGTATGCCTATGGACAGCCCTTGTCATGATAACTAATTCACTATTTTTCACCTTTCAGGAAGGTCACACCAATAATTGCAGATTGCAAATCATTGCAATTGAAAGGCAAGGTCACACATTTTTGGAAGAGCAAGGAATACAAGGAGAAGATTCAAGACCTGAGAGACAGGGTGGCTGGTCATATCCGGGACTTCACTGTGTGGATATTTCATTGCACTTCCACATCTTCTAACTTGTCTTCTAGTTTTACGGTTCAATGTCAGTTGAGATATTGGTTGGAAATTTGGTGGCTCAAGGTGAGTTGGGCTGTTCCTCACACCATAAATATATGAACCTTGGCTAGTTACACAAATTGCACCACAAGGTAAGCTAAAAGTTCAATACTGAATACACTAAAATATTCATGTTCTTTCAGTTCAAGAAACAAACCAAAATGGTATGAGCTGATTTCTTAGTCTGGCATCCAATGCTTAGCAACTACTTTTCTATCAGTAAAGCAGGTCCAGAGAACCATGGATGATGCCAAATCAAAAGGTGTGCACTTGATCTTCTGCCTCATGTTTCATTGGTTGATAGAGCCTTGGCATAGAAATTCTTGCAAAGATCAAATATGTTTCAGCTCGCTACAATGCTGAAAATACCCCAAATAGTTGCCTATCAGGTACACGGGAAGAAATAATCGACCACCTCGTCACTCGCTGCTCTGATGCATCTCAGCACATTATCATGCTTAGTGGCTCAGCAGGTTCAGGAAAGTCAACAATTGCTAAAACTGTTTCAGCTATTCTTGCAGAGAAAAAAATTCTAGCAGCCTCATTCTTCTTTTCTCGTGAATATAAAGAGCGTCGAGAAATTAGAGGTCTTCCAAAAACCCTGGCATATCAGCTTGCAGATTTTAGTGTTGACTTCAAGAATCTGGTGGTGAAATTCTTGGATGAAGATCATTCTGGAATTCTTGATGCAGCTCCAGAGGTGCAATTTGAGAAGCTGGTTGTTGATTTACTTCACCAGATCCCAGCCTGTGAAACTCCTTGGATTATTTGTCTTGATGCACTGGATGAATGTGGACAAGATCAGGGCCAGATGTTCCTCCAATGGCTTTCTGATAGCATACATAAATTACCTCGTCATGTCCGGTTCTTTCTGACTGGACGGCCAAATGTTCCCTCATATCTGAAGCATGGCACCTTGGTCGCATCAATGCATCTTGTTGTTCTGGATGACATTGACAAGAAAGTAGTGCAAAGGGACATCCAGCTGTATGTGAAGACATCTCTGCTTGGAAGCCACTGGGCAGCACAGCAGCAGTGGACTGCTTGTGCTGGTGAAATTGAAAGGATAACAGATCTAGCAGATGGTCTTTTTGTGTTTGCTGCCACTTGTGTGCACGTTACATTCAGGATAAAGCACCAAGATGGGGAGCTCAAGCATGCAATGGAGTCTCTTCTAACAGGTGTTAGGCACAAGAGTCTGGATGAACTTTACTATAACATTGTTCACCAGGCCATTCCCAAACCAGATGATGAAGACACTTATGCATCAAAATTCTATACAGATTCTAAAAAGTTCTGGGTGCAATCTTGTCTGTGTTTGAGCCTATGGATATTCCAACTCTAGCCTCACTCCTCAAGCTGGAGGATCAGACAGTGAGGAGAGTTCTAGAACCTCTGAATTCTGTCATCAAGATTCCTCATGGTGCTACTGGAAAGATCAAGATCATTCACCTCTCATTTCGGGACTATATAACATCAAGAATTCAGAAAGATAGATCAGATCTGTGTTATGAACCACAGATACAGCACCAGGAAATTGCTGTCTTGATATTACAGAAGCATGCAAAAGAACTTCAGTTCAACATCTGTAACTTACCAACATCCCACTTGGCAAATGTGAACATGCCAGATTTTGATGTGCTGGTGAAACACATTTCAGGGCTGCTGAGTTATGGATGCCGATTCTGGGCAGAGCATGTTACAGCAATCCAATTCAATTCTGGGATTGAGCAAATGGTGGAGGAGCTACTGCATGAGAAGATTTTGTTCTGGCTTGAGGTCATGAGCATCTTAGGGATAACAACAGGTGCCATTTCAGGTTTGGCAAAGTTTAAAGTATGGGCAAAGGTTTAGTATATTGTTATTCAAAGCTGCACAGAGACTGATGAATGTTTCAGGGACAAAGGATAGTGGAATTTGTTGAAGATGCCAGAAAATTCATCACTGTTTTTTATCCTGCAATCTCATGCAGTGCTCCTCATATCTATCTGACTGCACTGGCACTGGCACCGGTGCAGTCAAAAATTAAACTAAGGTTTACTAGACAATTTCCTAGTCTGCTGTCTGTGCAAAAAGGACAAAGAGTAAATTGGCCAGCAATATTGTCAAGGCTTGTAGGGCACACTAACAGGGTTTGGTCAGTGGCCTTCTCCCCTGATGGCAAGCACATTGTCTCTGGCTCTCACGACAATACATTGCGCATCTGGGATGCAGAGAGTGGTGCTGCTGTTGGCAACCCTCTTGAGGGGCACACTGGCTGGGTTTGGTCAGTGGCCTTCTCCCCTGATGGCAAGCACATTGTCTCTGGCTCTGACGACAAAACACTGCGCATCTGGGATGCAGAGAGTGGTGCTGCTGTTGGCAACCCTCTTGAGGGGCACACTGGCTCGGTTTGGTCAGTGGCCTTCTCCCCTGATGGCAAGCACATTGTCTCTGGCTCTGATGACAAAACACTGTGCATCTGGGATGCAGAGAGTGGTGCTGCTGTTGGCAACCCTCTTGAGGGGCACACTGACACGGTTCAGTCAGTGGCCTTCTCCCCTGATGGCAAGCACATTGTCTCTGGCTCTGACGACAAAACACTGCGCATCTGGGATGCAGAGAGTGGTGCTGCTGTTGGCAACCCTCTTGAGGGGCACACTGGCTCGGTTTGGTCAGTGGCCTTCTCCCCTGATGGCAAGCACATTGTCTCTGGCTCTGAAGACAAAACGCTGTGCATCTGGGATGCAGAGAGTGGTGCTGCTGTTGGCAACCCTCTTGAGGGGCACACTGACAGGGTTCAGTCAGTGGCCTTCTCCCCTGATGGCAAGCACATTGTCTCTGGCTCTAATGACAAAACACTGCGCATCTGGGATGCAGAGAGTGGTGCTGCTGTTGGCAATCCTCTTGAGGGGCACACTGGCTCGGTTTGGTCAGTGGCCTTCTCCCCTGATGGCAAGCACATTGTCTCTGGCTCTGAAGACAAAACACTGCACATCTGGGATGCAGAGAGTGGTGCTGCTGTTGGTGACCCTCTTGAGGGGCACACTGACTCGGTTTTTTCAGTGGCCTTCTCCCCTGATGGCAAGCACATTGTCTCTGGCTCTAATGACAAAACACTGCGCATCTGGGATGCAGAGAGTGGTGCTACTGTTGGCAACCCTCTTGAGGGGCACACTGGCCGGGTTTGGTCAGTGGCCTTCTCCCCTGATGGCAAGCACATTGTCTCTGGCTCTGAGGACAAAACACTGCGCATCTGGGATGCAGAGAGTGGTGCTGCTGTTGGCAACCCTCTTGAGGGGCACACTGACTGGGTTCGCTCAGTGGCCTTCTCCCCTGATGGCAAGCACATTGTCTCTGGCTCTGATGACAAAACACTGTGCATCTGGGATGCAGAGAGTGGTGCTGCTGTTGGTAACCCTCTTGAGGGGCACACTGACCTGGTTATGTCAGTGGCCTTCTCCCCTGATGGCAAGCACATTGTCTCTGGCTCTGAAGACAAAACACTGCGCATCTGGGATGCAGAGAGTGGTGCTGCTGTTGGCAACCCTCTTGAGGGGCACACTGACTCAGTTTTGTCAGTGGCCTTCTCCCCTGATGGCAAGCACATTGTCTCTGGCTCTGAGGACAAAACACTGCCAGATGGCAAGCACATTGTCTCTGGCTCTGACGACAAAACACTGCGCATCTGGGATGCAGAGAGTGGTGCTGCTGTTGGCAACCCTCTTGAGGGGCACACTGGCTCGGTTTGGTCAGTGGCCTTCTCCCCTGATGGCAAGCACATTGTCTCTGGCTCTGATGACAAAACACTGTGCATCTGGGATGCAGAGAGTGGTGCTGCTGTTGGCAACCCTCTTGAGGGGCACACTGACACGGTTCAGTCAGTGGCCTTCTCCCCTGATGGCAAGCACATTGTCTCTGGCTCTGACGACAAAACACTGCGCATCTGGGATGCAGAGAGTGGTGCTGCTGTTGGCAACCCTCTTGAGGGGCACACTGGCTCGGTTTGGTCAGTGGCCTTCTCCCCTGATGGCAAGCACATTGTCTCTGGCTCTGAAGACAAAACGCTGTGCATCTGGGATGCAGAGAGTGGTGCTGCTGTTGGCAACCCTCTTGAGGGGCACACTGACAGGGTTCAGTCAGTGGCCTTCTCCCCTGATGGCAAGCACATTGTCTCTGGCTCTAATGACAAAACACTGCGCATCTGGGATGCAGAGAGTGGTGCTGCTGTTGGCAATCCTCTTGAGGGGCACACTGGCTCCTTCTCCCCTGATGGCAAGCACATTGTCTCTGGCTCTGAAGACAAAACACTGCGCATCTGGGATGCAGAGAGTGGTGCTGCTGTTGGTGACCCTCTTGAGGGGCACACTGACTCGGTTTTTTCAGTGGCCTTCTCCCCTGATGGCAAGCACATTGTCTCTGGCTCTTCTGACAAAACACTGCGCATCTGGGATGCAGAGAGTGGTGCTACTGTTGGCAACCCTCTTGAGGGGCACACTGGCCGGGTTTGGTCAGTGGCCTTCTCCCCTGATGGCAAGCACATTGTCTCTGGCTCTGAGGACAAAACACTGCGCATCTGGGATGCAGAGAGTGGTGCTGCTGTTGGCAACCCTCTTGAGGGGCACACTGACTGGGTTCGCTCAGTGGCCTTCTCCCCTGATGGCAAGCACATTGTCTCTGGCTCTGATGACAAAACACTGTGCATCTGGGATGCAGAGAGTGGTGCTGCTGTTGGTAACCCTCTTGAGGGGCACACTGACCTGGTTATGTCAGTGGCCTTCTCCCCTGATGGCAAGCACATTGTCTCTGGCTCTGAATGACAAAACACTGCGCATCTGGGATGCAGAGAGTGGTGCTGCTGTTGGCAACCCTCTTGAGGGGCACACTGACTCAGTTTTGTCAGTGGCCTTCTCCCCTGATGGCAAGCACATTGTCTCTGGCTCTGAGGACAAAACACTGCGCATTTGCAATGCACAAAGTATCACAGCCTTCAATAACAATTCTGACCAGGTATGTATCTCAATCCCACCTTTTGTTACCTTCTCTGATGCAATTTCAGAGTAATTTCTGCAGTACATCACCTGTTTTGGACCCTCAATGAAGCTGGTTGGGTATTATATAACTCAAACCTGCTCTTTTGGCTCCCTATTCATCACAGAAATGGTTTCTGGAGGCTTCTGAACACTCTAGTTATTGGTCAAGAACAAACACTTCTCTCATACCAAAATTTTAAGCATGGTACAGAATGGGCAAAGTGCTATTCTCCATCTAATAATTCTTGGTCTAAGAAATGATGTTTGGTCTTCTACAGCATCATCTCATTCCTATAACTATAGCCCAACTATTATATCTCTTATTATTAAAGAGATACTTTGTATCAGATTGTTCATGTTTGCCCTGTTCCAACAAGACACAGTTCGTCCTCAATTCTCATGTTGTGGATTTTGAGTGCAACATTAGTGATGATGGCTGTTACATGTGTGTCCAACTGCCCAATCCCTCACATATCTGCATCTGTCTCATGGGGTAGACCCAATATAAAACGAAATAAAAATCAAGCAAGGGCTTGTTATGACCGCACTGTTGGAACTGGCAAACCAATGTACGCTGGCATCTCCCGATGTGGCGCCGCCTATGGATATAGCACGCGGTAGTTTACTTTATCGCGTCTGAATTTACCGACTCATTGCATTAGTCTCTGTAATATCTACTTGTAATTGTACTTACCAACTCTTATGGTTTCATAGCTACTTATGCCGCTTCCAGTTATATGTAAAAATGTGTTGTATTTAAGCAGTAGTACAAACAGAATGTACTTCAGTTCCCTGCTGCAAAGTGTCCCCTCTAAGTCACTTGTTCATTAGGTTGTGAGCCCCGCCCCAATCTAAATACTCCGCACATACCTCTACTCCACAAACCTTTGTTTTCCAACCCTTCTGCCATGTCTATATCCAACATGAAGCTTGGCGAATATTTCCTCTGCATTCCGAAATGCGAGGCCGACGGCACCAACTGGAGCATCTACAAACATTGCTTCAGCTACACCACCGATGCTGCTGGACTGGCCGACCACTTACTCAACTCCTATCTCCCTCCCATTCCACCAACATTCACCGGCAAATAGCCCGCCGACTCCCATTGAGGTGGCCGTGATCAATGTGTACGCAAAGGACCTGAAGACCTACAAGTTGGGTCAGGCGGTGGTCAAGCAGGCCATCAGTGTTGACGATCCCGGACGCGCTGTTCTTGTGGTTCAAGGATGCTAAGAGCACCGCCGAGCTATGGAAGAAGGTTTCAGATGAGTTTGAAAAGAAATCAAAGATGGTCACCGTGGATTTACATTGCAAGCTCCAGGATGAGCGTTGCACCAAGACTGGGGACACACAAACTCACCTCGCAAAGCTCCAGACCCTTCACATAGATCTAATTGGCATGGGTGCTGGCTGACCTGGGCGATGAGAACTTCACCGCCATTATCCTCGGCTCCCTCCCACTCTCCTATGACCTGTACCTCTCTGCGATCACGGCAGACATCGACGCTGCTTGGGAAGACCCTCAAGCCTGATGACCTCATCCGCGGCCTCAACAAGGAGGCCTGATCGCCGTGCGCTCAAGCAGAAGTTCAAGAAGGACGACTGCAACATTGCATTCTCCATGGGAGATCGCAACGGAGGCCGCTGAACTGTCTGGAATCCTGACTATACCTAAACACCGCACATTTTGCGTGTTTCAGGAATAGTTGGATTACAGTATAGGCTTATTTCTAAGGACTGGTATATGGTCTCAGTATAGCCAGATAGGTTGTGATCACAGAGTAACGGGTACAAGGGGTAGGGAACTACCCTGCGGATTGACAGTGCTCGACCTCGAAAACTGTAGAGGAATGTGTAGCCCACAAACCTCTTTAGAGACTATTTCTGGTCTTATTCCCACACGATGGAATAGGCTGGACATACTGATGACAAGGGCATGCGGGAATAGTCTTATTTCTGCACCAATAGGCCGTGCACCTTCCATGTGATAGACATCAAGGCCTGGGGATATACATTCCAGTGAAGTTCCAGGACTAGCGAAGGTCGGCTAAGGAGATCTGATGGGATTGTTCTTATTCCGAGCAGACGGAGTTGGGGAAATAAGAACCCTTTCTGGGACAAGTCTCACTAGGGGTATCTACGAGGAGCTGGAGGCCAGGGGAACATTACCCAATGGTCGGCGATGGAGGGAAAGGACCAGGGACAACGGGAAATCGGACAAACAACTCGGTATCAGTCAGCCAAGAGACTGAGGGTTTCAAACCCCTAGGCTGACCAACGCCGCACGAGCGGACATCACAATTGTCCTGTTCACCAGCCAATGGCAATACACTTGTGGGAGCCCTTCCGACGGATAAACGGCTGTGGAAGGGGAACTCGGGCTATTTTACTAATTTATATTTCGTTCTTGGACTTGCATATGATTTTGGGGTTTGTATAAGTAGCCAGGACATTATCCCGAGTAGGGCACAGAATCACCTGTGTATTAGTAGGCTGAACACTTGAGATTGGGCTATTTCTGGGATTGGCTCAGTGTGTATTGTCGTTGGACTTTAACATCGAGAAACCTTAAGTTGGAATAAGGAATAGGGTATCAGAAACATCTTGGACTGTGATTGAGGCTATCTAGCATCTGGGAATCGAATTGTGTTTTGGCATCAGCTACCGTCATCGTCATCAGCTATCATCATCGGCACTTGGGAAATAAGCTATAGGGGTTTCTATCGTTTGGAATTGTTATATTGTCGACCTATTCGAGGTCTCCTGCATGTCGTTGGACGACACCACCCACCACCACTCTCAATACTTGCTGTCTCATAAGCTGCGAAGCTTTTAAAACATCTTATTTCCACTGCTCGATTATCACTCAGGTCAATTCCTGGTGATATCTTGTAGTGAAGGCTCATCTTCCTAAGGGAAACACATACCTTCCCTTCCACCTTGTTAGGACCTGTAAAGGGACTACCACTCGTCTGAATCTTGGCTCTTGCGCTCGCTGATCAGCCTATTTCCGATCCTCGTCTTATTTCCGTAAGCCTCACCGCTTATTCCGGAAAGACTTGGGTTGTATTTGGGTGATAAGTGTGTTGTTTGGGTTTAGTTCGGAGCACATCGTTCACTGCAAAAGTGGCCCGAAGCCCAACATGGAGTGCTATAACTGCCACAAGAAGGGCCACATCAAGGCGGATTGCTGGGCGAAGGGCGGCGGAAAGGAAGGGAAAGGCCCGCGGGGCAAGGGGAAGGGGAAGGGTAAAGCACGCGAGGATGCAAACACCGCCAAAGATGATGACGGCATGTGGATGGCGCAGGTGGAGTCAAACCTGCAGTCATTCAGGGCCGAGTTTGGGGAGTTCAAACACGGCAGCGTTGAAACGGTGCACTTGATATACGACTAGAAATAGCTTAGATTCGGGCTTGCACAAAACAACCACAAAACCACCACTACAACAATCTATTCCTCCAAAGATGTAAGTGCTTCTCTTTGTGAGTTCGGGTCCGGGCTGTAGTATGCGACCAGCGGGTTTGAAACAAACACAATTCGACTGCTAGACTTCAACAAAGCCGTTCAACAACACTGCTAGCACTACGCAGCTGCCAACAACAATACCACTAGCGCCTGGGATGGGCAGGGGTTTATGGGTTGGATACAAGGTGGCTGGATCGCTAGACCGAGGGCAGAGTATGTAGGTTTGTGAAAATCCTCGCAATGGGGTACCCAAAGACTATTGAGGCTAACAACAAGGGGACTTCAATCCTCAAGCGACAAGGCAGTCCTTAAGCCGCTGACCTATTCCTTAACCAAGAACAGGAACGTTTCCACTTTGTATTGGCAATAGACACTATAAGCATCCAGCTAGCTGACCCAACACACTACAACAGTGCTTCGTCAATATCGGGGTGAAGGCGAAGTAACTGACAAGTTACAGTCAGTCTAGAGGTGGGGAGCACCTAGTCCGTCTTCTTCTTAGTGGGCTCGAGTCAACACACAACTACCTAGCAGGCGATCCCACACACTACAATAATATCGGGGTGAAGGCAAAGCTGCTAGCGCAACTGCTAGCTGGTTCTCGAAGAGACCACCCTTGGTTTTATACGTGAAGACTCCTCGAGTCAACAACAAGAACCTCAACTTAAGATCTCGACAGTGTCCAGAGTCAACAGTATTGATTCCAATAAAGCTACTACTTGTGAAGTGTGTTACAATCTCCACTAGCAACCTGAGACCACCTGCACCAACTTTGTACAAAGTCGGGGTGTAATAATCTGAGGTTCTAGCCTGCTCTGTGCTCCCTTTATACTACTGAGGTCCATGGTACATGTGATAAACAGAATGAATAATATAAATGAGTGAAAATGATGTGATGGATACAACAGCCAATGAAACGACTGCTGTTTGGTTTTATGATGGGTCTATGCCAAGCAGAACAGCCACACTGATCCGCTAGTGTCCATTTATGGGTATCGTGAGTGATTCCTCAGCTCGCCATCAGCTGCCAAAACCTCTATCCTGACGAAACAGAGTTGAATCTGCTGCCTGGAGTCATCTAGCACAGGTCAGAGCACTGGCTAGCAGTCCGTTTATCCGTTACTGCATATGTGGTGACCCACGCATCCGCACCAATAGCCTTCTAGCTATTCCTCTACTGTCTACTTGTCTCTGTTTGTGACTCGTGACCACGTCGTGACAGTCACGTGCTCGCATCTGTGTTTCAGGTCTTGGGTCGGTCACTAGTAGGGTACCACATACTAACACCCTTGCTAGAAGGCTGCTAGCACATAGTTTACTACCCTTCAGATCCCAGACTCGCCGCTCGCACCTTCTGCTAGCGTCCTTGCAGTTCCACTCTCCTGTGTCTCGCTTCCTAGGTGCTGGCACCTTGACTGTTTAGGCTTATGGTTATTTCCCCGTGGTTTGTGCCTCCAGATCGTACTAGCGCGTCACCCTAGTCGTTTCTGATGCTACAACTGGCAGCTTGGGCTCACTCCAGTTCTCCTTTATATCACCTAGCCAGAGTCCTGAGTGCTAGTAATAACACATCAGAAGTGCTAGCGCTTTCCCGTTGTATAAATACTGGTCCTAGGAAATCGCAAAATAGCACTAGATGCCGCGCGCTCTTGTTACGGCGTTTCAGTGTCGTGCAGGGCAGCGCTGATAAGCATGGGATTTGTCCACCCATGAAATCTTCGCTTTTTCGCGTTTTCATGACAAGACATGTGTCAGGCTACGCTCCAGAAGCGTCAGTACTGAGGTTCCCGAATAGCTGGCAGGGCAGGAACCACTGAGTAACGGATGGGAACGGGGAGGAACACTCTGGAACCATTGGCATGTGCTCGCTCCGAAACCTGTAGGAGATGTGTAGCCCGCTGAACAAGTGGAACTGTGAAGTCTACTCTATTCCCATTCACGGAACTAGATGGGGATGGACTGGAATCCTGTTGTGGTGTGTTGGACATGGGACACGTAACGCGTTCTGATCAGATGATCACTGGAAGGGGCTGGGAACATCACATCTTGATGGTTCCACGCCGTCCCGGGCATTCCGGATAAGGGATGGTCACTAAGCGAGGGTCCGATCACTGGGACCTACACTCGTCGGCTCTTGGAACAAGTACCCATACTGGGAAGTACTTCAAATGCGGTATCCCTGGAAAGCTACAGACTGGGAGCTTCTGTTCCAGACATTCCAGTAGACGGGAAGGCACGGGCATTGGGAGGAACAGCATATACAGTCAGGATTGACATAGGGGATCGGTTATGATGGCTCCGGCACAGTCTGACCGATCGTACATGTGCACAGGATCGCACCAGGATGGCGTGCTCGACATGGGCAGCCAATGGAAGGACTCAGATACCCATTCCTACGACTGGATACACGGAAGTTGGACGGATAAACAGGACTATTTTACTCATACTTACTTATTCTCAGACGTTTCCATGTGTTTCAGGGCTTTGTATTTAGTAGCAGGGGCATCTTGGGCGGCTTCATGGAATCACTCCCACGGCTAGTAGGTGGAAACACTTGCGAATTGGGCAGATACCGGGGAGTTCGAACAAGGTGTCTCTTAGAATTCATCTTGGCTTGGAATCTTTTCTTTTGTGATCGGTATCCTTGGGATCCGACTTTGCCGCTCGTCTGGAATAGATGAAACTAGAGGAGCCGAACTTAAGTTCGGACCGAATGTATCCCCCCTCCACACTCATCAGTTCCGTTGAACTTAAGTTCAGTTACCGTACTGTATACCTGCTGCTGTACCTATATCCTACCTACATAAAATTCAAGACTTAAGTTCTCCACTCATCAGTTCTGCCGAACTTAAGTCCGTCCGAGGCTCCCCGCCCCTGTACCCATGGTGCCGTGGCGCTCCAGAACTTAAGTGCCAAAGTCTCATCCGCAACTCAAGTTCCTATTCCCGGTCTCAAGTCACACTACAACTCAAGTTCTACAACGAAACTCAAGTTCTACAACGAAACTCAAGTTCTACGGCGAAACTCAAGTTCTCCGACGAAACTCAAGTTCTCCGACGAAACTCAAGTTCTACGACGAAACTGAAGTGTGGCTCGCCAGAACTTGAGTCATCTAAAAGTCCTTGTACGCCCGATATATGCCCTAATCCGTCGTCAGCCATGATTCGTCTTTTACTCCGTACCACGTACCATTCCATCCATCCACGAGAAGACCCCGTCGCGCCAACTGTCCACCTTCGCCACTAACTCATCGAAGCTCGTCGCTGTAACCCAGTCGTGATGTGCGCCGGATTCGGGGCTCTTGAAATGCACCTCCGCGTTGTGCTGCAGGCGCTGGTACATGGCCGCCTGCATCCGAGCAAAAGCCCCTGCGCCAGTAAGGCCCCCATTCTCCATCTCGTCACGATCCGCGGGTCCCGTCCACACCTCGCTATTGCGGCGGAACCCCGCGATGACGCGGAAGAGTTCTGCAGTGTTTGCGTTCATAAGCTTCTAGCCAGTGGTACATCTCGGCCTCGGCGCGGAACCACTGAACGCGATCGCCTAGTACAGAGGTTAGCATACGGCCGGCACAATTCATAAACACACTTACTTTCTCGCTTGTACTCGGCCAATTTACCCTTGCCGGCCACTCCCCTCGACACACTTTCCAGCCATATCCAGCCATCTCCCCTCTTTTTCTTCCCCTCGCCTCCCTTCTTTTTCTTCCTCTCGCCCTGCGCCCGTCCCAGCTTCCCCGGCTCTGATGGCGACATATCCAAGTCGCTGTCTTCGGCCCCAGACGACACCGGGCAGTCCACCGCTACGTCGTCCGGAATGATGTCCTTCAGACGCTTTGGCGCCCGTGGAGACTTCACCACACCGCCTGCATAGTCAATTTAGATAAGTAACGACTTGAGTGGCTCCTCCTTACCTGCGCGTTTCAGCGTCTGAGTACCCGTCATGAACTGCGGCTGGCCTTCGTCCTCGTCGCGCCTCTTGACCGGTGACAGAGACGAAGCGAAACCTCCGCTGTGGACCGTCCCGCCACTTTGCAGATACCAGGCGGTCCCATCAAATAACCGCGAGTCCCTCCTGCATCCGATGTAGGTGCGTTTCCTTTCTACGCGTATCCCGCAGGGTCAGCGGCGGGTAGGGCTCCGTGGCGTCCTTGGGCATATGACCCAGATGCGTCAGAGCAGCCCGTGCCTTGTTGTACATGTCCATCTCGAAACTTCATCAGCTCCGCGTTCTGGATGTTGTGCTGCGAACATGTGATCCCAACCTGGCCGCGATAATCCAGCTCCCGGGCCTTCCTGATAGCGGATAGCACTAAAGAGGCTGCACGGACAGCAAGAATACCGCTGTCCGCCTCGCTGCATCGTAGTTTGATTTCGGCCTGGCGCAGCTGCGATTCGGAGTCGGTGGCATCCATCGTTGTCCGCTGGCCATGCTTCATGCGGTATGACGGCAGCTGGATTGCTGTCAGCTCCGGCTCGTTCACGTCCAGCGCGCTGAGCGTCAGGCGCGGGTATATTGTACTGCTGGCGCTCTCTGAAGTTCTTGAGGGTGATGTTGAGCGAGTCGCGTACTCTGGTGATAGTGTTCCACGTTTCCTGCAAGGGATGCTGGCGGTGGTTCTTCAGAAACGCGATAATAAGCACTCTGCATCGCAGCATCAGTATCACAACACTTTCTGCTGGCGGAAAAACACATACTGCTGACGCTCGATATCCATGCCATCGTGGACCCACTGGGCCAACGAGGTCGTTGGCTCAGACCCGGCTGCGGGTGGCAATCACTGCCGTTGCTCTTGTTCCTCGGTGAGCAAAGAAGCAAGCACATTCTCGATGGTGAGCACTACATTTTTTTAGCTTGAAAAATCTGCCACGATTCGATACGGGTGTACCTTTGGTCGACTGGTGTTGATACACGTTTGCAAGTTTGCCATCGTCTGACTTGCTAACCTTTCGCGACAGTCGCGACCAACCACCGACTTCCGTGGAATGCTGCCTGCTGAGGTCCTCCAAGACGGCCATGTGGAGCTCGAACAGCCGAAGCGCGTCGGCGCGCTCTCCTGCGAGAAGTTCCGCTGTGAAATAAAAAGTTAGTAATGATAATGATAATGCCGCCAACAACAGAGACTCACCCTGGCGCAGTACCTTCCTCGTATTCCACGCGTCTATGACAAAATTGATGGTGTCGTGGCGGGCACCTCCAGTCATTTGGCGCGTCGACGCCCCGAGAGGGTTCAGGAATCCCCATATCATCTTCGCCGTCTCCCCGTGGAAGTGTGCCCGGCATGCAAAATACACCGCCTGCCAAACACATTGACAATCTGGCCCGTGCCCGTTAATGTGATCTGCCGGAATCTGCCCTTCTACCTCCTCCAGCATCTCGTGGAACCAACTGTCCTTCGGGAAAAGGACAGTGGCGCGCTTGAGCTGGTTGACCACGAACGAGCAATAGCTGTCGTAGCTCATGACTAATGGTGTGGCGGACTCTGGGCCACGTAGCGGCGAGTTCGTGTGTCTGAGACCCTCACGCTGTGCGTAAGTGCCTAGCGCGAAACTAATCGGATAAATCAGCGGGCCGCCTTCACAGCCGAAAGTAGGTAAGTACTTACGCCTCACTGACTAGCATGTCGACAAATGCCAACACGACCGCGTGGTCGCAGGCAGTCCCTACGACACCGCTGATAGCGACATTCCCGTACTTCGCGTGACCCTGGTGCCGAATCGATCCAATATGCGCCTTGCACGGCACTTCCTGCGAGTCGTTCTCAGCACTGAACAGTAAGAGGGCCAGGGCCAGAGTTCTTTACCTTGTCCTCCTTCGTGATCACATACTCCTTCGCTATCTGTTCATACTCTTTTTGAGGGGGAAAATGCATGTTCCCGTCCGTGAGGGCCGTGTCGCTGCCATCGTCGTGTTTGAAGAACATGTTGTTCTTGTAGTTGCCGTCAATCGTAACATGCTGGGAAACAAGATGCCTTATAGTCCATGAGCGTCAGCCTGCTCGGCGTGTAACATATATTCAGCACTCACCGAAGAAACCTCAGGACGTTGACGATGCTGGGCATATTCACGCCTCTTTCTGGGCAGGCTGCGCACTGCATACCCAGATACCCTATCCGCGTGATTGGGGTATGGGCGGTCGGCTTCGCCAGGCAGAGGGACATCGTCCCTGTGAGCATGCCCCCGCTGCATGATGACGCTGAGATGTTGATGGAACCGGGTGATGGTGAGAAAGTTGGCGTATATGTCCTAAGATCGTGGTGTTAGGATCCCTCGTCCAGACTAGGGGAAGTTGGACCCACCGGAACCGCGCCCGCAAAGAAGGGGTCTGCCATCCGCTGCAGAACGTGTACGAAGTTGTACGCGGAACCCTTCCCCTGATTACGCTCCTCACGATAATACTCGAGCAGACCCAGTGTATAACCTGTTTTCGGATCTTCGACGCTCCCGGGGAATATACCCGTGCGCAGGAGTTGCTGGAAAGCCGGAGCGCCGCGCTCTCCGTCGACAGTCTTGCACCGGCAGAACTTGATGGCAGTGGCATGAATGCCATTCGTGTCCACCAACGTGAATGTCCGGGCCAGGTCCGCCTCGGGACACTGCTCGCCATAGTGGCCCAGGGCAATCGAGGCGTTCTTCATCACCCGGCAGAAGTCGTGCTTCTGGAAAAATTTCCCCTTGGCATCCCAGATCAGTGCCCAATGCGTGGGCATCGTCCTGTGCTTGTGCAGCCAGCATTGGGGACAGAGAAGCTCCGCCTGGAGGCATTCGGTGCACGCAACAGTCCGAACGTGCCTGTCGACGCTGCAAGAGCAAGGTGTGTGAAGTTGAGACGAATAATGGAGGGACAGCATGGTGTCTAGAAAGACAGCTTGCTGCGCCTTGAGTTCATCCATATGAGCCACAGTCTGGAAACGATATTGTTACGGCCCCACAATGCTTGAAATTGAGATAATAATCGCACCTGTCGTTTCTTTGCACCCTTCTCATCGCACGGCGCGGTCGTTTCATATGCTGGGACCGCACCCGGCTCCTCTTCATGTGCGTCCGGGAACGGTAGGGATGCCCCGCCCTCGATCATGTCCACCTCGGGTGCAGGGTCAACATGGGCGGGTCGTACCACCGTCGCGTTTGCAAGGTAGCACTCTTCTGATTGGGGAACAGAAGAATCTGTGGGGGGTAAGTCCGCAGCGCTGGCCACCGGTGGCAAAGGCTGACCAGTGTGGTAGGTGATTTTGTACGTTGGCAGGTTGGTGGCCAGCATCGAGGTACTCGCAGTCGCGTTGCGGCGGCTGACATTTTGGTTTTTCTTGCTGCAAACACTCTTCATTGTGCGACGATATAGCGCAAGACGTCGACGACGGAAGACCTGAGACAACGTGAGTTTTGAGGATAGATTCAAACAAAAAACGCACAACCGAGTACCCAGGTCGAATAACAAAGGGCCGTAATTGATGTGGCCACACAAGCGCTTTGGGGATGTCTAGAAGACATTCACGAGGTCTGACACTCCTAAGAACGCGTCAGTATTCGGCGCGTTAAAGGGAGAAGAGAAATCATTCACTGGATAATGTGGATATTATTCGTTTTCGAGAATTACAAGTCAATGTGCAGGTAGATAAAAAGACCATTTGACTACGAAGAAGAGTAGTACTACAAAAAAATAGACCGTTCGAGGAGGGAGCATGGTGTTAAAAAAATGGGCAGAGGTACGGCGCCGACATGAAGTCTGGCGGGCTGACATGAAGTCTAGCCCTGGGAATGGTGCAGGCCGACATGAAGTCTGGCCTGCACCGAGGGTGCGCCTGGCAGTCGGTTCGTCCTGCTGCTGAGTTTGCTCGGCTTGCCGTCGTCGCGCTGGTGGAGGCTGAGGAGGCGGGAGATGGAAGGAAAGATCACGAGTCACCTGACGGTGACTGCACATCATATCCATTTTCGTCTAAGTCCGTCTCCTCCGAGTCTTCTCTCCCTCATGCCTCGTCCGACCGCGCTACCACAACCACCTGATCCAGACTCCACGTCGGATCGTAACCTGGATCCAGACTTCACGTCGGATCTCTGTTATGTTCGTTCAATCTTCCAGACTTCACGTCGGAAGTTATGGCTCACAACTCGCTCCGCAAAGCGCATACCCACACCTACATGAACCTAGCAGAGGATCAAGTGGTATTATCGCTCTCCTTAGTTTCTGTTGTCGACCCTCTGACGATGTTTTACGCACCTCTAATAATCCCCGGACATTTTGGGCGGCTCTTGATTTCATCCTGAATTATATCGACTCAAGCAGAACTCGGATGTGGGTTTTACACCGCGCTCTTAGCCCAGTATTGTGATATTTTCCACTACAAAGAAAAATTGATCGTACCTGCGCGCGTCAAATTCTCGCGGCCGCACCACTTTCCACCTGCCTGCGCCCTTGGTGTTGTACTCGGACGTTTCCACATCTGCCGGCTTCGAATGCGCCCCCCGCCCCTCTTCACCGTGAGACGTTATACAATCTCGGGGGAAAGCACCGCGCCCCGCTCGTTTGGCTTGCCCGCCGCCCGCTTGCGTGCATGTGTTAGGCAGCATGAATATAATTCCATTTTCATTCAATTTGGCACGAGAACTCCTGCGAGAATTCCTTTATAATTGGGATCTCATGTAAAATAAGCTTTTCTGCACTTGATCCTGAACGACCATCTTCATGGCACATCGCCCCGACGCCGCCCCCCGCCTCGCTACATTCGCCGACTCCCCACTTGCCTCCGTCGAGCGCTGGGCCGCGCCCTGGACCATGCGAACCCCCCTGCCGTTGATCGCGCCGTTCAACGTGCCCGTCTCAGCACGAATCCTTTGGCCCGCATGTCGGTGAATTCCCGCGGCTTGTTTCTCGCACTAACGACTCAAAAGACGCGGTCTTCGCGCTCCGCTGCAGCAAATGCTCGGCCTCATGGAACTCGGCCCTCGCGTGTACGAACAGGAAGGCCCAGGCATCCTTTGCATCCAATTTCGCCCCGGCCAAGTCAAAGTCGGCCACACCGACTGCCTCCCACGCCGACTGGACCAATACCGCGTGTGCCAACGGTTCGGGCACCAGATCGAGACCTGGGTGTGTTGCCCCACGCCCAATCGGAAGCTCTCAGGTGAGTTTTATTCGTCTTGTTGTCTCGTCAATCCCATCCTCTTGCAGAGCGGGTTACACACCTGCTTCTAAACTCCCTCGGCACGAAGGCCCCTTCCTCGCCCTGCCCCGGGTGCGGTATCAAGCACCGCAAATTTTACTGGTACTCCCGTGTCGGCGGCCGTCGAACAATCCTACATATTGTCAGACTGGCGATCTGGCTCACGGGTGGGACATTTGGCTGGTAAGTCATTTTATGTGCTGTTTGCCTTCTCGCGTGTTAAAAAAATATTCGCAAGATGGAGGTGTAGATATTGTACTCTACCGTATATAGTTTTTTGTAGCTCGGGCCCTCCGCAATAGGCTCAAGGCTGGCGGCCAAGTCTTCACCACGCAGTTCGCCTGTAAGCTTTACTCGTGAGCTTTGCTTTGTCCTTTTTCAAAAAACAAAACCCATTTACCCTCCCTTTTTTGCAGCTCCGATTGTGCAACTATCTACTGGTGCGTCCTAGCCCTCCGCCCAGTCGCTTACTTTTCTTTCTTTTTCTAGGTCCTCATGATACAACATTATGTTTCATTTGTGGTCCTACGGCAATTTCAACATGTAGGTCTCAACCGGCCATGTCACTCGAAGGTAAAACTTATTTTCCTGTACATACTGCATGTATAATATTCCGGTAAAATATATATGGTGGTGTCTCAAAGCTGAATTGCCTTTTCGGCTACATGAGTGTAAGTGTTGGCTTAATGTGGACGAAGATCAGACTCACGAAGACATTTCAAATTTGCCCAAGAAGTTAGCATTTGCGATATACAAGATGGATACAATATACTACATACAATACGTACGATACGAGGGTGAGTGTAATGCAAAAACATCTAAATCTCGCCGTCTTCCTTCTCCAGCTCGTGCTCCAGACGCATCGGCAGAACAGCGGTGCGGCCAAAATACTCCCAGAACGCTTGCGTATAGTGGCGACACACCGCCGTTTCGAGAAGCTGCATGTCGCTGAGGGACCAACGGAAGTGGGAGTCCTTGACGCGGTTAATGATGTTGGGGCGAGCAGATTTCGTGGTCCAATCGAGCATCAAGAACGCTGTCCGCCCGACATAGTGATGGCGCTCTTCGAGCGCGCGCGCCGCCCAACCTTGCTTGCTCAGATGTAATGGGGGCCTAACCAGCATATGGCCTGCAAAGCATGCGCGCACCTCGTCCAAACGGTCTTTGCCGGATGCCCATCTGTCCAGAGCACAAAACTCGAAGTGAAAGCTGGTTTCGGCAACCAGCCAGACGATTTCATGAGTCTGCTCGACGGTGAAATGGGGCAAATGATCGAGGGACACGGGGAGCCCCTCGATGCTGGCGATGTTGGACGCTTCAAGCGCAGGGCGTATGAACTCCTCGAGCTTCGAGCTCCTCCTCTGTGTTCTGGACCGGGCCGGGCCGCGTTCGGTTACCAGCCCCTCCAACACATCTCTCCACTCCTGCGCGCTGAGCAGCTGGGGGTGATGCTGTGTCAACACGTAAAGGAAGCCGTCGCGGAGCAGATTCCAATGGTGAAGGAACTTGCGGCGCCGGTCAGAGGTGGTGTTAACAAGCAAGGCAGGTTCGGGGAGAACATAGCGCCTGTCTGCGCCATGGGATGTATATGGGACCACAGAGCGATCCACCTTGGCCAGTGCATCGGCCATCGAGGCGATGGATGGCAGCATTTCGACAACTGCCAACGCAACAAACTTATCGCGCTCAGTTTTCGCAGCGGGGTTCGGTGCCGTCGCAGGGGCCTTTGCTGGAGCTTTGACTGGATCTGATGTAAAATGGCGTCAGCTAGTATCCACGCACATGGTTTATATCGCGCTTGCTGCGGTTGATTTGGCTGCCTGACTGCACGGAAACCGCTTGAAACAGTAACCGCTGCAATGAAATGCTCAGTTTCGTGCGCGTCGGAAGATGAGGCACGTACAAGGCGGCGGGACTAGACGAGAGGTGCTTGCGGAGGCTGCAGTAGGGGGCGGAGAGCGAGGGCGAGTGAACCCAGTTTCGAAAGGGTCGGTATACCACGGTGTTTGACGGGCGGTGCTATGGATGGCTGCGATCTTGTCCTGCGTGCTGTTCCCGGTATACAGCGCCGGCGGTGCACCCTGGCCGTGTTTGTCGGGGTCGTAGAGACCCAAAAGCGGCTGCTGTAAATGGACGACGGCCAGGATGTTTTCTTTGTCAAACACTTTGTATGGCTGCACAAACCAAATCGGTACACCCGCGCCCCAGAACTGTTGGACAACATTTGGAAGCGTTGTGAAGGCCCCGATGAATTGCCCGACATCAGCATCGGTTTTGGCCATGTAGTTGTCCATTCGCTCCTTGTAAACTGTCATGTAAAGGTACAGCGCGTCGAGTTCAAGGAACGTGCATTGCAAAGAGGTGACTGCGAACAGCATCTTGGTGTACGTGGTGGGGAGACTCTGCAGCTGCTCAATCCACATGACAAGTTGCTGGATGAGCTGGCCGAAAACTGGTACTGACTGCGAGGGCAGGGGATTTTTGACGAAGGGCTTTGCACAGCAGGACGAGCTCATTGATTGGCGCCAGAAATTTCGAGAACTGGTACTGTTTCAGGCGCCCGAGCCCTCACGTCACCGCACTCCCTATTTCAAAGTCGGATTCGCTGGGGGTCCACCACATTATATCGAGCTCGTGGCGCACCCCCTTTTTGGAGATCAGCGGCAAATGGCAGTAGAAGGGAGTGTACTGCTGGGCCCAGAGGGTGGGGTCATCGGTCCCATAGCGCATGTCTGTGCGGAGATAGACTTTGTGCAGGAGTTCTAAAGAAGGCACGGCAGGGACGTAGTTCGCGTTCGTCGTTATGAAATAGTGCTGTGCCCCGATTTGAGCATGAGCGGCAACTGTCCATCGAAGGGCCCCAGCGGGCTGCTTGGATTGTGATTTCTGAGCAAATCAATGCTGTGGGGGTGCGGTTTTTCTGGGTGAAATCTGAGCCATGGTTTCCGACGTGAAGTCTGGAATATCGGACGAATGTAACAGAGATCCGACATGAAGTCTGGATCCAAGTTATTATCCGACGTGAAGTCTGGATGGGAAGGCCTGGGCAGTCGGATGAAGGAGGGCAGGAGGGCGGGAGGGAAGCGGGAGTTTGGTGAGCGCAAGCGGACTTAGAGAAAATGGATATGATGCTGTGCAGTCACATCAGTGACTCATCACCTCGATCTCCTTCCATCACTGGTCCATCTGCCGCCTCTATCTCCTCAGCCTCCACCAGCGCGACGACGACAAGCTGAGCAAACTCAGCAGCAGGACGAACCGACCGCTAGGCGCATCCTCGGTGCAGGCCAGACTTCATGTCGGCCTGCACCATTCCCAGGGCTAGACTTCATGTCAGCCCGCCAGACTTCATGTCGGCGCCGTACCTCTGCCCATTTTTTTAACACCATGCTCCCTCCTTGAACGGTCTATTTTTTTGTAGTACTACTCTTCTTCGTAGTCAAACGGTCTTTTTATCTACCTGCACATCGACTTGTAATTCTCGAAAACGAATAATATCCACATTATCCCGTGAATATGTTCCCTTTCTCCTTGAACACCCCAATGCTGACTTGTGAGCTCTACTAGAAGCTGCCTCTACTCTACTACATCAATTGGAGTGAGAGCTGGGGTGCGGCATCGACGTGGGTGCGGCATTGACGTGTATGTGGCCAATATGTGTTTGACATTGCAAACACTCATCTGTTTTTTGCAGGGACCTTGGAGGAGACGCACTGAAGGCAACATAAATGGGAGCAAGTAACATAATGCATAAGGTGGGCCAATTCCAATTGAAAGCTACGGGTACGGACGAGTGCTAATGGACATGAAGTCTACTATTATCATTACTCCGTCAAGTCGACAAAGCCCAAGAACTTGATCTTGGCCTTCTTACGCGGGCGTTCCTCCACCTCAATGCTTGGCGACCGTTTCCTCTTGTTCGTCATTTTGGGAACGCGCCGGTCGACAACCTCGCCAGTCAGATCAATGGGGCGCAGACGCGAGCCGGCAGGAAAGAGAGCGGGCAAACGCGGGCCGATTGAGACTGGGGTTTCACTGCGGGTGGGAGAGGTCGGCGGAGGTGTGGGGAAGGCAAGCTGGCGACGCCGCCTGTCCGGTGCGGGAGCGCGGACCTCTTGGACCCGCTCCATCCCAGGTAGCGGCTCCAAGGCCCATTCGGGACGGGGGCCCATGCCATGAGCGGCCCGATAGGGCACGATATAGTCGTTCCAAGCCTGCTCGGCCGCCTGGAGCGCAGGCAGAGTGTGGTGGTTGCGTATACTGAGGTCCTTACCTCGCTTATAAAAGCAGAGGTCGAAAGCGGCGCAATAGTCCTGGAGAATCTTCTGGCTGGCAGGGCCGGGAGGATTGGTCTCCCTCATCACCCGCTGGTCATTGCGGACCTGAGTGGCATGTCAGCGGGGAGCGTGAAATACAGGACAGGGGACGAGTACGCACAAAGCTGGTGAGTATTTTACCGAACTGGTTTGCATTGATTCCTGATCCCATGGCTAGACGCAGTTTGGTGGTCCGAATTAAGTCCTGCTGAAGCCCTTTTTGGGTGTGGAGCTCGAGCGCCTTGCGCAGGAAAGCGCGGTGGCAGGCATTGGTGTCGTCGGCGGGGGCATTCGAGGGGCCGAAGAAGCGGCGCCTGTCCTGGAGGGTCATAGTGGGCAAAAGGTGTGGTGAACTCGTCAGTTGGTGCCTCAGAAACTTATATATGTGCCAGGCGGGCCACTATTTCCTTTCGGAGTCAAGTTCCAGCGAGGAACTGAAGCTCTTGGTTGGTGGACAGCCAGACAATGGCGAGCACTTTGGAGCACTCGCTTGGTGGTGGCCTCTTCAGTTCCAGTGAGAACTGGAGTTCTTGGTTGATGGGCAGACGGAAAATGGCGAGCGCTTTTGGAGCACTCGCTTGGTGGTGTTCGGCCTTAACTTCCGCCGAAGGTAACGCTGCGAGCTTGAGTTTCCAGTACAGAGTCTGAACTGGAATATTCACCAGATCGGGTTTTTTACTACAAGTCGCTCGTTTTTGAAAATAAAATAAAATACAATAAAATAAAACTTCCCAGCGAGGGACATTGAGACGAGTGCTATGCTTGCTGGTTGGTGGCCAGAGCGTTGTGGCCACATTCTGTGGGCCAGCGGCTTTTGTTGTCCCTGTTGGGGACTCGTGTTTCCTTTTTAGGATTTGCTTTGAGTCTGAGTTTTCGGTGGGTGGCACTCCATTGCATCGCACCCTCGCTTAACCTTACCTTTCACCACACCACTACCCAGTGTTCTCGCACCCCGTACCATCCGCGCCCACTCGCTCGACACGCCACGACCAGTACCATCACCATGGCGCGCGCCAAGAGCAGCAAGAAGAGCAGCAAGCCGAAAGAGATGTTCAAGCCATACGACACCGCTAGGGTGCCCGACGTAATGCCATTCCCGGACTTGGCGCACGTTGCCACCTCGAAAGGCGAAGAAGCTGCTGTGCCCACCCTCAACGAGCACCAACGCAGCTGGATACTCGATGTAGGGATCCGCGACATCGATCTTCCGAGCCTGAACGGCAAGGCTGCCCTTGCTGTGTACGACCGAGTCAAGAACGATGCCTTCGACGCAAAGGCATTCAAGCACAAGGCGCAGCCCGAGGACCGTGCAAAGGAAGCTCGCCTGCCCGCCCTCGTCGCTGCCTGGAAACAAAAGCACCAGCAAGCACCCTTGACTGCCGCAGACGACGCTGACTCAAGCGACGAGGAGGAAGACGATGGCGGACATGCCACTCTCTTGCGCGGATATAGCAAGGCGGGTTGGCGATCTGTAAGTACTTCTTTTGATAGCATGTCTTGTTTTAGAGGCGCTCTAACATCATGGTAACAAACCAGGCCATTCAGAAGGTTATCAGCAACAAACGGTCGGCGGATTCCAGGAAGCGCAAGGGCAAGGACACCAAAGCTGCCACATCCTCGCATGCAACAACACCCGCCGACAAATCCGCAGGCGAGGCCTCGGCGCTGTCGAAGCTGCTCGGCCTCGCTGCCTACACCGGCCACGACAAGTTTCGTGACGATCGCCACGACATCATCTACGAACTGTCCACAATGCTGCCTGGCGAGAATGCAGGTGGCAAGTTTCGCAAAGCTGAAGGCATCCTATGGGCTGAAGAGGATCAAGCTTCTTGGGAGGAGGCGGCAGCAGTCGAGGAGAACATCGACTGGGCGGAGTAAGTATGTTGCCCAGTCTCTGTTGCCTCACTAACGCGGTTTCAGACGTCAAAGGCTGGTGCCCAAGGGCTTCAAAAACATGGTGGGGAACCTCCACGACAGCCGCAAGTTCCGCCCTTTCATCGCGACAATGTTAATGGGTTGGCTGGATGAGGACGGGCACGTCCAATTCGAGTGGTGAGTTCTTCACTTACGAACTTCTGTGTGCCACTGACGCTTGCAGCAGGGCCGAAGCTGTTCCCGATGACATCTGCGTCGGTCAAACGTTCAAAGAGCTGAACAGCCAGCTTGTGAAAGACACCGTCGTCGCCATGCATACTTGGGCAGAAAAGCCACTCAAAGGTACGCTACAAAAATGTCGCGATAACCTATACTCATACTGCACCGTTAGAGTACCTCGCCGGCCGGGAAAGTCTTTCGAAGATCTCTCGGCCGATTTTCCCCCACAACCCTGAGGAGTTGGACGAGCTCGCCCCGAAAGTCTTGCTCCAGACGGTGACGACTTTCTTGGAGGAGTCATACGGTACGTCGACTACTTGTCGTCCGCGGCTATTAACTTAGGCGACGCAATAGGAACCGCCTTTGGTGCTGAAGAAATACCGTGGCCTGCAATTGCCAGCAAGCCTGACGAGTTTTACGATGCCACCCACTACCCCCTCGGGTTTGGGTTCCCTTCGACCGGGCTCGCTGGGCTGACGCGGACCCAGTTGTATGACCTGGGGAACACACTGGTGTCGGTCGCGGGCACTGGGACCTCGGGTTTCTTCCGCAAGGCCCCTGCTGCCGAAGGATCTATCTTACCTCCGCCCCCACCTCCGCCGCCTCGACGCTCTCCCTCGCCGCCGCCGCCGCCTCCTGCAGGGTCTGCCTTACCCTCGCCCCCGCCTCGACGCTCTCCCTCGTCCCCGCCGCCGCCGCTGCCTGGACCCTCTGCCTCACCCCCGCCCCCGCCTCGACGCTCTCCCTCGCCTCCGCCGCCGCTGCCTGGACCGTCTGCCTCACCCCCGCCCCCGCCCCCGCCTGGACGCTCTCCCTCGCCCCCGCCGCCGCCACCTGCAGGGTCTGCCTCACCCCCGCCCCCGCCTCGACGCTCTCCCTCGCCCCTGCCGCCGCCTGCAGGGCCTGCCTCGCCACCCGCACCTCCGCCGCCTGCCCACACCCCCTCGCCGCCTCCACGGTCGGCCCCGCCGCCGCCGCCGGCCCCCGCCTCGACGCTCTCCCTCACCGCCGCCGCCACCGCCGCCTCCTGGCGGGAAGAATGGGGACGCCAAAAAACCACGTGGGAAGAAACGCAAGGCCGCTGATCAACTCGTGCCAGAGGAGGATGCAGGGTCTGGCCGCCCTACAAGAAAGCGCAAGACACCTGCGGTAAGCTGCGGCATTGACATCTGATTTGCATGACTAACTGCTATTTCATTTACAGGAGGCTCAAGCAGAACGTGAAGAGAAGGCAGCAGCAGCGAAAACTGTCAAACAGCGAGCTACGGAGAAACCCAGAGCGGCAAGACAGTACAAAATTGACGTTAAGCACTTGATATGTAGAACTGAAGTTTGGTCTAGCAGCAGAAGGAACTGAAGTCGTGCGCAAAAAATACACGAACTGAAGTTCAGCGCAAACTGAAGTCCCCCGTAGGACTTAAGATTGGCCCGAACTTGAGTCGCGGGGGATTTCCTCAGTTCGGTGGCGAACTTGAGTTCTGTGGGACTTGAGTGCTCGTTGGCGGTGACTTAGGTACTTGTTTATGTTTTTTTATATGTTCCTATACCATCTTAAGTTCTATTGAAACTTGAGTTCTACCGAAACTTGAGTTTTATCGAAACTTGTGAGTTCTATTGAAACTTAAGTTCTGCTCGAACTTTACACCAGATGCAAGCACTTAAGTTCTGAATTCTATGTAGGATACATGTAGCGTAGCAGGTATACAGTACGGTAACCGAACTTAAGTTCAATGGAACTGATGAGTGTGATGGGGGATACATTCGGTCCGAACTTAAGTTGAGCTAATAAAGTAGTTGGGAATAGTCTGAAAGTGACTGGAACTGTTGAGATTGTGCTGAGTACGCACTTGGTTGTTTGGGTTGTGTTGTAAAGAGCTTGGGATCGGAACCCACTACTGTCTGTACTGTCTACGCTTGGAATTGGCATCCACCTCGCTTTGGAGAACCCCAGCAACTCGTTCTCGTTTGTTTTCATAGCTGCGAAGCTTTACATCACCGCGCTACTGTGCTTCCTGTTTGTTCGGGTCTACCCTCGTTCAATCAGATCTAGCCAGAACACTTGCACAGCAAGGGTTCCATTCGCATCGACACTCTCGTTGCGTTCCACTAGCTTTCCTGTCTGTTCCGGTTCCATTCCGGTTCACTCAGATCAAGGCTCAAGTACTTGGACTCCGTTCCAAGGACTTCTATAAACAACACAACGCTCTCTCCTCGCTCCCGAGGTCTATACCATTCCCTGCAACCTTTTATAAGGCCCTGTACCAGGGTCTGATACTCGTCTGTGCGCATCTCGAGCACTTCCATTCCGTTCTGACACACTTCTGTGTGTAGGTTTGGTTTTGGTTGGTGTTTTCTTGATAGGTTCAGAGCACATCAATCAGCGCGACACAATGCAGTGCTGCACACGGAAGCGTGGGCTGCTGGCTGTCTGACTATGAAGATTTCTTCGAGGACTGCGAACACCACCATCGAATACACGCGCTCAGAGCTCGATGGCATCAAGTACTTCTTGTGGCTCCTCCAAGATTCCGACTTGGAGGACAGCGACAGTGACCGTGATGGCGATTCGATACCAGACTTGCAGGCTGTGCAGGAAAGCGACAGCGACAGTGACAGCAAGTGCAACTCGCTGCCAGATCTTCAAAACGTATCAGCTTCGGAGGACTCAGAGGAGGATGCAGGGGAAGAGAACGATCAGGGGGGAAAGTGACACTGAGTCCTTACCCGATTCCTTCTCCGCAAATTGTTCCGACAACAGATACAACACCGATATCCGTCAAAATGCCTCTCCGAGTGGGCCAGACCGCCCGCTGCAATATTTTGCCGACAATCTTGCCGACTGGATCGAGATATCAGTCAATGAATGGTCAGCAATCAAGAGGACTGCAAAGAGGAGAAACTTACCTTGTCCTTCGATTCGGCAATGCTTGCCAATGCAGCGAGCACCCCAGGCATGGAAACCGAGCTGTACGACTCGGGCGCTTCATGGCACATGTCCCCGTACCGACATCACTTCATTAACTACACCTCGATCCTGCCGAAATCTATCACCGCGGCCGATAACGGGACGTTTCCAGGCTATTGGACAAGGGGGCATGCCCATCAGCATTCCGACTGGCAATGGCACCACCAGCATACTCCTAAAGGGAGTACTTTACGCACTGAAATTGGGACTCACCTTGGTGTCCATTAGCAAGATCACAGACACGGGATTTGCTACGCTATTTCGCAACAACTTCTGCTGGATTTTCGATAAGAAAGGGAAACTCCTTGGTGTCGTCAACAAGACGAATGGGACGTACCAGGTTCAGCATGACGCGACTCCGGAAACCGCCGCTAGCGCTGCCACCAAAACTGTCTCTGTGGAAGAACTCCATTGGCCAATGGGCCATATCGCGCCAGAAGCGGCCGAACATCTTGTTAAAGAAGGGTTGGTTGCTGGGATTAAACTGGACCATACGACGGGCATTGAGTCATGCAATTCGTGCCATTATGTGAAGACGACGTGGAAGCCCATTGTGAAGGTTCGCAAAGAGACGCATGCCGTGGCGATGGGTGACTTAATCCATTCAGATATTTGGGGTCCCTCACTGACAGACACTATCAATTGTTGTGAGTATTATTCAAGCTTCATGGATGATCACACCCGCTGGTCACATTTGTACATCCAGCGCACGAAGGATGAGACATTCGCCTTGTATCAAGCCTTCGAAGTGTGGCTCTTGACCCAGCACAAGGTCAAGATCCGGAAATTCCACTCCGATCGCAGAGGGGAATTTTGGAGCAACAAATTCAACACTCACCTTGCGAAGATGGGAACCGAGTGGAGCTTTACTGTCCACGACATGCCCGAGCACAACGGTGTCTCGGAGCAGCTTAACCACACGATCTTGGAGCAGGTGTGGGTGCACAACGCGAAGGACATGAAGCTAGATGGACGTGGAAAGGTCGGGTGCTGGGTGGGATTTGATGAAGTGAGCAGCAGGCACAGGATTTATTTTGAAGGTAAGTGTACCATTGCCGTGGAACACAGTGCTAAACTCGACAGAGACAATGAGCTGGTGCCAATTCCAGCCGAGTTACTGTTCAAGGTGTTCCAGCCGTTCAAACGGCAATGTCGGAAAATCCGAATTTACTTGACCACGCAATATAGGGCCCGTGTCAGGCCTGATCAGGCCATCAGGCTTTGAGGCGGTTGATCAAGCTCAAAAAACTTTTATAATAGTTGGTCAAGCTTGATCAACTTGACCGAGCCTGACCAGCCTGACCGAGGTTGACCAGGCCTGATCAAGCCTGACCAGGCAAAGCAGTTCTGAAAGAAAAAATACTTCAACTTCGTTGGCGTTGATTCTGACGATGCTAATCTACTGTAGGGTACTTCCTGTTCTTACTTATGAATCTAACTTTGTCTTATAAATTGCAAGTGACTGTGTTCGAACCGGCGCGCAACTCAACAAACGAGTGCGCCATAACCACTACACTAAACTAACCATTGCGTGTACAGACAAAGTGTGTTATACATATCTTCGTTTTTGGACCTGATCAGGCCTGACACCCGCTGACCACTGCTGACCACTATCACCTCAATCCTTTAGGACATACAGGCATGAAATGGTCAAGGAAGTGCTGGAGGAATTACAGAGAGCTTGAAAACATATTTCCCGTGGTTTGATTTATTTCCACAACTCATTTAATTGTCAGTGTCCTTGCTCCACTTTACTTGCACTGGTTGCTGAGGCTTCCAAAGAGCTTACTCATTTCCTTGAGGGGTCCATGTTTGCCTGCACATCAAATTGCTGAAATCTTCTTAAATCTGGGCGAACCTGAGCCGGCTTGATGCAGCCTGATATACTATGGGTTGAACTTGATAGTGCTTGATACAGCCTGATACAGCCTGATACGCCATGGGTTGGAACTTGATAGGGCCTGATACTCGGGGCAGGCCTGATCAAGCAAATTGGGATTTTCCGACACACCTCCTGCACCAAATGTCCTCCCATCTGCGACGCCACCTTGTACTCCACCGAAATTGACTGCAACACTTCCCGCATCATTGTTGATCAACAAGCTCCAGCGATAGCTAGCACGCACGGATCCACTTGGCTCAGATTTTGAAGAGCCAGAGGAAGCACCATTGGGACGCAGCCAACACATTCGAAAACCTTCTGCATACATTCACGAGCTTCAAAGCGGCGCAGGACGCACCAGCAATCACACGTCGGACCCAGAATTGCTGCGTGGAATGTACCGGTGGTAATACCGCCCATAGTCGAAGAAGAGTCGGATGTGGGTGCCAGAGCAGGGTTGTCGGATGATTGGGAAATGGTGGATATTCTTGAACACAGGTTGCTTGCTGCCACGTTGCAGTCTGAGGCATTGGACCCAATGTTTGAGGAGGCGAAGAAGAGGCCAGATTGGCCGCATTGGGAAGCGGTGATCAATGCGGAGTTAGCTGTGTTGAAAGCCGTGGGCATGTGGCGCATCGTTGACAGGCCACTGAATCACAACATCATCGACTGCAAGTGGGTTCTACGCATCAAGAAGAATGCCGCTGGCAAAATCAACAAATACAAGGCTCGCCTTGTCACTCAAGGCTTCACCCAGGTCCACAGCGTGGATTATTACGAAACCTTTGTGCCCACCGCCAAAATCGCCTTGATTCGGCTCATCCTCGCCATTGCCGTGCACAACGACTGGGAAATCAATATGTTTGACTTCCATAGCGCATTCCTCAATGGAGAACTCAACTCCGACAAGCTCATCTACATGGAGCAGCCGCCAGATTACAAATTTGCAGATCACCGCAAATATGTCTTGCAGCTCGACAACGCACTGTATGGATTGAAGCAGGGCGGGCGCCGCTGGTATGAGACACTCAGCCGCTCCCTCGCTGATATTGGCTTCATTCAGTGCACTGCTGACCACACTGTCTTTTACATGCGCGACGACGGCCATATTATTATCATGGCCATCCATGTGGATGATTTACTATCACCAGCAGCTCAACCAAATTGCTTGAGGCCTACAAGATGCGTGTTGGCGCACTTTTCAAGATGATGGACCTAGGGCCCGTTTTGTGGCTCTTCGGCATCGAGATCAAGCACAACCGCAAAGCATGTACAATCTCATTATCCCAGCAGTCATACATCACCTCTATTCTACAGCACTTCAACTTCACTGATACGAAGCCGCTCGCGATGCCGATGGACCTGAATGTCCAACTCTCAACCGACCACAACCGACCACTGCCCCACTAGTGTCAAGGAAATCACCGCAATGAAGCATGTCCCATACTGTGAGGCCGTTGGCTTGCTTATGTGGGCAGCTGTCAGGACGTGTCCCGACATCGCGTTTGTTGTTGGGGTTCTGTCAAAATTTCTTGACAACCCCGGGCCGGCCCACTGGGAGGCAGTGAAGTGTGTCTTCCGCTACCTTCACGGCACGAAGGACTGGCGCCTCACGTACGGCGCAGGGAAGCGCGGGTTGGAAGGATATTCCAATTCGGACAGGATGTCCCAGGAGCACAGGCGAGCAATCTCAGGCTACGCATTCATTATTGATGGTGGTGCCGTATCTTAGAGTTCCAAGAAACAGGAGCTCGTCACGCTCTCGACTAATGTTGCCGCGACTTAGTGCTTGAAGTCATGAAGTCGACTTTTCTAAGCCGATTTTAAGTCAAGTTGAGTCGAGTCGCTTGTGCGACTCGGCTCGACTTCGAAGTCATTCATGTCGACTTGAAACGACTTCAAGTGACTTTAAGTCGGGTTTTCAAATCAAAATTTTAGAATAGTTGTACGGACATGATGGGATGATTTCTCTCTATGCTGGGTGCCTTGACAAGGGTGAACAGTGATCTGCATGTTTTCGGGTTGCATTGATGGACCAGCGAGGCAAGCGATGCCCAGAAATAAGGACAAATCTATTTGTCAACCCCTCCTTGACAGGAACATGGGGTTGACGCTATTTCCAACCCTCGATTCCAGAAATGCGATAAGATTGCAATCTATCTATCGGTCCGGGTGCCGTTACATCGGTTTGATCTCTCTCTTTTCTCTGTGTTTTCCCCCAGGCCCCGAGCTACATGATCCAACAGTTAACAAACTGTGTTACAAGTCCAAGGACATGGAATCCGATTAAGTACCTTGCAGGAAATGGGCTCGGCTAATACACTTTACCAAAATAGGCAATTCAATACCATGAAAAGACCGCTTCGAAATGCGGTACTCGCATACATGGCACATAATTCTATCAGGCAGAAGAGTTCTTTTTCATGTCATGAAGCAGCTTTGGACTTTGTCTTGGATTCATTTACCAGCCCACCAAAATTATCAGCCTGGTTATTAATATGAATCTTGGCCTAAAAACTACCATGCAGAGGAAAATAACCGTGTCAGCATAATACATGATGAGACACTCTCAAATAATAGGCCAAGAAAATGCTGAAAGGATGGCCGGGATGGTTACTGCACTCCTACCTTCTTTTATTCGGCAAGTTCAAACCAGGAGGAGAAGATATGGAAATCCGGCTCGAAGGGTTGCCAAATCACCGGTCGCTTTTTGTCAACCCCATGTTCTTGTCAAGGGGGGTTGACAAATAGATTTATCTACAATACCTAACAAGCTAATTTTGCATCCTGTTCATCACCACCATGGCAGTTTTGATAAGTTTGATACTGTTATGAAGCCTACAAACTGTAAATGATTTGTACCCATGGAATCCTATTTATCGTAATCTAAAAAACGATGTCTGCACACACACAAGTATAGAGCTTTAAATGAGTACCAAAAAGTCGACTTGAGTCGACTTGAACGACTTGACTTGACTTGAACCCGAAAAGTCAAGTCAAAGTCGAGTCAAAGTGCGACTTGTCGTGACTTTCCAAGTCGAAACTCGACTTTTCAAGTCGCAGCAACATTACTCTCGACCACTGAGGCGGAGTACGTTGCCATGACCCATGGGACCAAGGAAGCCATCTGGCTCTGTCAACTCATCGGCAAGTTATTTCGCCCACTTGAGCACCCCATCACCCTCCACAGGCAACAATCAGTCTGCTATCACACTCGCCTATTCCGACATAGGTCAATTTCACGCTCGTACGAAACACATTGACATACGCTATCATTTTATCCGCTATGTCATCGAGGACAGGTCGATCCACCTCATCTATTGTCCCACTGCTGACATGGTCGCCGATACTCTGACCAAGGCCCTTCCGAGTGCCAAGGCGAAACACTTCGCAGCCGCCCTCGGACTTTGTTCAGTTTGAAGGGGAGTGTTGGAACGGCAAACCGATGTATACCGGCATCTCCCGATGCGGCACCGCCTATGGATATAGCGCACGGTAGTTTACTTTACCGCGTCTGAATTTACCGACTCATTGCATTAGTCTCTGTAATATCTACTTGTAATTGTACTTACCGACTCTTATGGTTCATAGCTACTTATGCCGCTTCCAGTTATATGTACAAATGTGTTGTATTTAAGCAGTAGTACAAACAGAATGTACTTCAGTTCCCTGCTGCAAAGTGTCCCCTCTAAGTCACTTGTTCATTACGCACATGTTCAGATCGGATTCCAACACCCGATTCCGTCTTTCTGTCACAACTCCATCCCTCTGTCAACTTTCTGTCTTCAGATCCTCGGATCCAAATCCCTATGTCCTTCCGAACATGACCCGCACTTCTGGCTCGTATCTGTCCAACTTGCTGATGTGTCCAGCTTGCCATTAATGCACACCTTTGGGGTTTTTATGTAATGAAGATTTACTGAGTGTTTCCCCAATACTAATCCTATGACCTATGCAACTATGCTTCTCTCTTATTCTCCTTATTGTCTTCAGTAATACTTATTATCTTTTACTTACTTCTCTCTGCATTTGGAGTATCTCCGTACTTAGTATGAATACATATTTACTTCAAGTGTAACCTTAGTTGATAATTAATGTGCTTTGCCTCAGCATTGTCCATCATCTGACTTTCTGGATTCCACTTGAAGCCAACTTGGTTTGGTGTACCCGCTCACCTTCATGGTATCACTTCCATTTGGTTCCGTCCCAATCTGGCATCTGTTTGTCCAACTTCCATCTTCCGTCTTCTGACCTTCGGTTCCATCACTCTGTCTTTCTGGCATATCTCCGATATGGATATAACAGTTTTATCAACTCAACCTAATTTGGCTTCACTCTATGTCTTATGCCCATCTTGTTCCAACCTTCGAGGTCCAGAATCATTGTCATTTGCGCCAGTTCAGCGCAATTGTTCTGATTCGGGTCCCCAGACAAGTACCTGCTTTTAACCCACCTCCTGGCATCATTGTCTCACCCCAGGATCCTTGCAACTGGCCAACTCCACTTTGAGCTGGAGATTCAGCCCTGGCCAAATGCTCCAACCATGTGGTCAAGACCCCTACTCAACTCTGACAAGCAAGGAGCTGTGCTTCAACCTCAGCAGTTCAGCTTTTTCCCAACTGGCTCACATTACCCCAGTCCGGCTTTCCTTCTGGTGATGGATTTCCATAAGTATGAATTACGCTCAGGTGCTGGTAGTGCCCCTTCACCTACTCCTTTTCGATGCTCATCATTTCAACTGTTTCCAACCATGACCATTGAGGAAGTGCCCAAGGAACCCAATTCATTGGAGGAGGTTCCTCAGCCGCTGAACTTCTTGGCTCCTCAGGTGATTTTCGCTCTGACCCCAACATGATCGGCAACTGCCCCTCCAGCAGCTACAGTTCCTGATGTCAAGGGAAAAAGACCAAGGTAGAGCAGGTGGACCTATTCCAACCCAACCACCCAACATTCCTCCCACTGGTTCTTCTCCATCTCCCTGGTCCTCCTGGTCCCTCCAGCCCTCCTGGTGGTGGTGGTTCCAGAGCAGTGGAGGTAGTGGAGGCCTGCCTTTGGGCGTTTTCCTCTAGCTCATACTCCCAGCTGGTGCTCTGGCACCCAATCCAGGACCTGGTGGTGGTAGTGGTGGCAGACCTCCAGGTCCAGCTTCCACCTCCAGGTCCCCAAGGCCCTCCAGGCCTGACAGTTCACATCCCTGCACTGAACAACCCTCAGCTTGATTTTGCCATCCAGTAAATGGCACAAGCTATGGCTCTTCTCACCAAAAATTTTGTTGCTCCTCCTTACTCCACTTGCACAGCTTCCAAGGCTCCGGACACTTTTGACAGTTCGGATCTGTCCAAGTTCGCTACTTTCATGTCGCAGATCTATCTGCACATTGCCAAGTACCCCCAAGACTTTCCGCCCAATGACAAGAAAATTTTCTACGTTGGGTTGTACCTCCAGGGCACAGCTCAGCAGTGGTTTCAGCCAAACATCTTCACCAGTGGACAGGTTCCCATTCTGGACTGGGATGGCAACTGGGAGCTCTTTGTCCAGGAGCCTGCGACCAACTTTGGCCTGCACAACTCCTTCAGGGATGCACAGATTCATCTGGAGACCCTCTCCATGAAGCCGGGTGACTGGCTGGCGACCTACCAGCTGGAATTTGACACTCACACGGTGATGACCAGGTACAACGAGGCTGCCCTTTTCTAGGCATATTACCGAGGCCTACCTAGTCACATCAAGGATGCCTCGCGCAGACCCAGCTTCTGGCAACCCTTACCAGGCTCAAAGCTCTCACTTCATCTATTGCCTAGTTCTATCATCGGTGCCAGAATGAGAAAGCTCAAGAGTGCACATTCAACCCTCCTCAACCCTCCAGCAAAATGTCCGGTCAGGCCTCTGGGTCTAAGTCAGCTCTGAAGCCATACACCAACAAGCTCAACTCCTCCGGCAAGCTCAAGCCCGAGGAGTGCAGGCAGCACATGAAGAACAACCTCTGCATGTTCTGCGGCAGTCAGGGCAGTCAGGGCCACAAGACAGCCAACTGCAAGAAACATCTGGGTAATGCTCAAGGCAATACCATCTCTGTTACTACTCTGCCTGTGCCTGCTGCTGATGCTACCACCTCCAAGTCAAAAAATTAGACAGTGGCTCGGAAACCTCTGCACCTGGTCCGAGCTGTGTTGACTCCAAGGTGTTACCCCTGAGGTTACTCTCAATGCATCCACTCTTTCCCCTAATGCTTTTTATGTTGAACTCAATATATCTTTACTCTCCATGGACTATATTTCTCCTTCCAGTATTCTGTCTGACTTTCCGACTTTGGGCACAGGCCTAACCCTGCATCCATCATTTGTACAACAAGTAGCCATGGGACTGACATCCCAGCTCATATGGTCAGAATAACCAGTTAACGGTTGGAGGTTGCCACAGGGCTTAATGTGTTATTGTGTGGGTAGCCTAACATAGCATAACATGTTATCTGTGGGTGACTATATAGGGTAATATGTAGCCAGGTGATCTCCGGACCCGGAGGAAATGAGATCAGGTGATCTCTGAGCTGGCTGAAAAATGTAACAGGTTATGATAGGGAAATAAAAGAAAGCACTAGCAAGGCTTGAACCCAAGGCCTTTGGCTGATCTTACATAAGAACAGCACCAGGACTCTAACCACTAGACCAAAGTAGTTGTATATAACAGGAGGCATTGATCTCAATATATATTGCCTCTCACCTCCCAATATTTATTGTTCTGTCATACCTCATACCTCTAGCTGCCTATATCCCAAGCCTATGGCATACAAGCTACCCTTTGGTGCTCTGGTTGTGGAATTTACTACTCAGTTGCCAAAAAGCACTGTGTTTGGGAAATTATTTTGTGTTTTGCAGGCCAATGAAGCCCCTAACCAAAAAACTGCCTTCATAAAAAGGCATTAGATAGCCTTGGAAAGCATCAGAAAGCCAGAAAAATTGTTTGACACTATTCACTACAATTTTTCAAGTAGTTCAGCACCAATCAATAAATATTGGGACAAGAGGCAACATATATTGAGATCAATGCCTCTAATTCTATACAACTACTATGGTCTAGTGGTTAGAGTCCTGGTGTTGTTATTATATAAGATCAGCCAAAGGCCTTGGGTTCAAGCCTTGCTAGTGCCTTTCTTTTATTTCCCTATTATAACCTGTTACATTTTTCGGCCAGCTCAGAGATCACCTGACCTCTTGTCCTCCGGGTCCGGAGATCACCTGACTACATATTACCTTATATAGTCACCCACAGATAACATGTTATGCCTATGTTATACTATATTAGGCTACCCACACGATAACACATTAAGCCCTGTGGCAACCTCCAACCGTTAACAGGTTAATCTGGCCTTATGTGGTGCCTACTCCTTCTATGGAGACTCCCTCGGCTCCTCCTTCGGAGCTGCCTGAGGTCCTTGCACCTCGTCTGTTCACTACTGCCCGGCTTGTGTCTATGGTTTCGGCCGCCGTTTTCCATGTGATCATCTGCGATAAAAGCACCATCCAGTATACCTTATGCACAACTCTGACTGAGGAGACTCTTGGCTTCAGCAGCTCAACCGAGCTGGACTTTGCCCACTTGTCTGGCATTCCAGCCAAGTACTATGACTTCACTGATATCTTCTCCGAATCCGAGGCTTACAACCTTCCGCCTCATTGTGAATTCAATCTTAAGATCAAGACCATCAATGGTGCGGAGCCTCCGGTCGGTCCCATCTATTCCCTTTCTCTGACTGAACTTTTGGCACTTCAGGATTTCCTCAACAGGAACCTGAAGGTGGATATCATTTATCCATCTTGTTCCTCCCATGGCACCACTGTCGAGCTCCGCACACGGCTGCGCTCAGATCTAGTCCGATCGCCGGAATGCCCGATTTCATGTACCTCAACCTGTCCAATGTACCTTATACCTGTGCACTGCTATTTTAGCTACTCACTATTTATTCTGTACCTTTCTTACTGTTATATACAATTCATTCCCCCAATTTCGCCTCAGCTTTGTATGCCGCCGCTCCGTTAGTCCCTCATCATCACTATGCTCGCCTTCTCGGTGTTGTCCCTTGTCGTTCTCATGTCCCTCGCCGTCCCTGCTGTCTCACGCACAAATGCTTTGATCCCCCATATTTCTTATTTCCACACCATTCCTCAACAGCCGAGCTTCTGGCAGGAGCTGGCCACCTCGCACTTTTATATTCCTTTGATCCTCCTTGCCTCCGCGCTTGGATGGTTCATTGGTTCGTCAACTCCATCGGTTGAAAAGATTGTGGATCAACTGGGATGGCCGGAACCCGGAAAACCAAGGCCCAGTCAAGTCCTTGAGTTACTTCCAGTCCGTACCTTCTCTGATGCCACTGGACCTTTCGGTGGTGTCAGGAGATGAGGTGGCCACCGATGTAAATGATGGAAATATGCGACGTTCTGGAACTGAAATACTGAGATTTCTTGTAACTTGGTTACTTGTTGCTGAAATTCAAATTCGTCAAATCTTTGGTTCTTGTTCGACAATTCCTGGTTCGACAATTTCTGGTTGGGTAATTCAAGCTGATATAACATTAACAATTCTGGCTGCCTACCGCACTGGCTTGATAATGATTGCAAATCTGACAATGTCCGTTTCGGCGCGTTCAAGTTCAACACGCTCATATATGTTACTCGTCCGCGAGCGAGACCACTGGATTGACCACGGCCTGTGAATTCACTAAGCATCGAACGATGTGCATACAAGCTGGTGATATCGAACTTGAATTCCAAGCTGAATGTTGTTGACAATGCGTGCTGTGGCACTGGCACACTATTTAGTAGCCAGCCACTTGCCACAGCAAAGAGAATTAGATATCCAAGAGCGGTTCTTGTGGTCTAATTGAATTATTGCCGAACCTTTAGGTTCTGGCTCCCAACGTAAATGTATGCTGTTCATTCTCTTGCCTTAAATGGTGTTTGATGAGGCGGTGCTTCAATAGCCAATGAGATCGTTGGGGCTGTGTTGCATAGCCTCCGCCACATAAAGACTCCCGGAGCATTTGTGCAATACATTTTATGCCTATATATGGACTGTTGCCCTTATATGGTAATATGCTGTGTTATTGCCTTTGCTCCTGCTTGCTCTACCCATTTGTGTGCTATTCGACTTCCCTTTCCCTCCGGTGCCCCTTCGGCTGCTCATCCATCCCGCGAGACGTAACGTCAGCGGGGTGCCGCGAGACGCAACGTCAGCGGAATCCCCGCCCTGTTCCTGGTCCTACTCTTGCTCTCTCGGGAACGTATCCGTCGGAAACACCCTATAGTACCAATCCAGACGAGTTCTGCTCGCTGCTATTGTATGCTTCTCAAGTTCCTCTGTTCGGGCTAGCTCCTGTCTTAGCTCTTCCGATATATGCTTTTGAATGGCTTCCAGTCTGAATGGCCGCAAGATGCACAGACCCTTCAACGACTTGACTCTGGAAAGCATCACGTACGCACTTTGGATCGTCGTGCAACTCGCCAAGTCTATGCAGGCTCTTTCAAGGGTTCTTCCTTGAGAGTTATGTGATGTGAAGGCGAACGCTGGTATCAGTGGCAGTTGCTTCCTCCTTGCCGTGTATTTTGTGTCTGAGTTCGGTAGCTTGAACTGGAATGATTCGCTGTGAGTGCTTAGCAGCACCCTGTTGGGATGTTCTTCGTTGTCGCCCTTGAAACCTGGAAAGTCGACTTCTGCTGATACGGCGTATCTCCTCCCGTCACGTTCGACATATCTGATAGACACTATTGTTCCCATACACCCTTTGGATAGCCCCAGTTCTGTTGCCATGTTCTCGGTACAGAACACGGGCATGCCTGTCAGATATGGAACTCTCCCAGGAAGGTCCCGGACGTTCTTCACGGGTACTCTCCATGCTGCCTCTGCTGCCATGCCCTTCAGCTCTCTCAGCTTCCTTCCTCTTCCTCTAGTGTCTATTGAATGGTACATTACAGCTTCTTGTTCGGTTATCCTGCCGTATGTCTTCGCCATCTCGACGTTGTGCATGTCTCGTGACTCGTTCCTGTACGTTATCAGCGGGCAGCCTTCTCCGTCTGTCCATTTTGCTGCGTCTATTAATTCCCTTGTCTGGTCTGAGTGCTTTCCATGGTTTAGCACGTACTCGTCTAGGATGTCTTTGTCCGCCTGTGTACAGGTGCCTTTGCGCAGCCGGCTCAATATGTCTATCAGCACGTCGTCTCCTTTCTGTCTCATGATTTCTGTGAGAACGACTACGTGGTCTATTTGGTGCCAAGCTTGGATACCCTTGACTAGATATTGGGTGCCCTCGTTGCCCGCGTTGAGTAGGTTTGCCTTGTAGCAGTTCACCAGTTCTCTGCTGAAGACTGTAGCTGCTTTAGGCGGTGGGAGCTGACACGGATCTCCGCAAGATATCAGGTTCATGCCTCCAAAGGGATGGACGGTTACACCCTTTGCTATAGAGCAATACTCGCTTAAAACACTCATGTCTGCCGCACCTAGGAAGTACCCTTCGTCTATGATTAGGGTTGAGCACGGGTCCGGGACCGGGTCCAGAAACACCAACCCGGACCCTCACCCTACATGACCCGTACTCGGCCGGGTAAGGGTTCAACCCGTACCCGCCTACCCGCGGGTCCCATCAAACTGACCCGCGGGTCAAGCCCCGTGCGGGTACGGGTCCGGGTATCCACCGCATATGGTCTATATAATGGCTTTGCGGAGCAGTGTACAACTCGCTTTGCATCTTTTTAAGCTGCCCTTCTTGTGTATCAACATGTCTAGTAATATAATAAATATGTTGTTGATGTTCAGTGAAAATAAATATCGGGACAGGTATGAGGTAAACTCCATTACTGTAAGTCATCTACTCGGTTCGAGCCCTCTTTGAGCTCCCTTCTTCTTTGTCCTCTCGCAGACGCTTCACCCGCTCCTCTTTACCCTTCTTTCCCATCACCTTCTCAACGGCCTGCACAACATCTTCAATGCGAACAAGATCACGCCGGCTCCATCCGCCAAAGCACAGCATCCTGCGGATTGAATCCCCAGACAGACGATTACGCGTGAACACCAGAAGATGTCGGCCTTGCGAAAAGAACCGTTCCGATGCAGTAGATGTTGCTGGGAAGAAACTGGATTAAGAAACCATGGCGAACAAAAAATGTTTCACATACCAGGAATAGCTAAATAGTCAAGGGCCATTCGCGAGAGCCCCGGCCACGTTGTGCGCTTATCCCACCAGAACTGAATAGGATTGACTTTCACCCTCTCGATGGGCTGTGCCAAGTATTGGTCTAGTTCGTCAGCGCCGTTCGAGGTGTCAGGGATTGCAAGATCCTCGACCCAGCTAGTAACAGCATCATATGCGACCACGCTCGACGACATACTGGCCTATAAAAATAATCAATATCAATTAAGATATAGACAACGAAGCGTACCGCATCCGACTTGTCCCCATCCATTCCATCTGCAGCGCCGGGCAAGTGGGCGTAATTTGAGTCGTACTCGGCCCGCACCAGTGATTTCGCGGTATCAATCCATTCTCTCTCCCACCGGCGCGAGCGGAAGTATTCTAGCTTGATACTTGGGGGGAGGCCGATGCTGCGCACGGCATAACTCGTACTTAATGCCTGCTCCGAAGCAGCGGATAGCGTGACCTTCATGTTCCTGGTGAAGCCAGAATCAGAAGAGCAGGAGCCGTTTGCGTTCTAGAAGGCGCGTTTCACACCCTTCGGTCCATTATCTGGAATTACATGAATTCTGACGAAAATACTGGAGAACTTGAACACCTACTTCTGCACCGAATGGAAGCACACTTGAAAAGGTGGTACTGGCTGCCGTCGTCCTTATGAACAATGGTGACGTTCGAAAAGAACGAGTAGATAGGTGAAGTCCTGGAATGAGGTGTTATTATACCATGCAGAAAACGAAATGAAGCAAACAAAAAAAAAAGAAAAGAAAAAAACCCGAGTTGATCTGACTCGGTGAGTTCCAGCATGCCGCCCACCTCATGGATGGAGGCATCGTCAGAAGAATTGGCAGGGGAACCTGAATCATAGCGCATCAATCAGAAAAGGATGGGAAAGCAAGCTGTAGTGGCGGAATGCTACGCACCGTCGTCCGAAGCATCATTTTCTCCTTCTACAAAATTTAGAAACAAGAAGAGATTGAGATCTAAAAACACACCAGGGATTAAAGGAGGAAAATCAGCAAGGAAGCCTATCTCGTCCTTGCCGGCTTCAAGTGCAGCATCAGCCTTGGAAGGCCTGCGCTGCTTGCGGTTAGGGCGAGCAACACTGACGACTTGCTGCATGGTTTTTGAGACTGGCAGTCACTTTCTTGGTCGCATTTTTGACAGTTTTGAGAGTTGCTGAAGCGCGCGCTGGTAGAGAGTAGGAGGAAGATTGAGTGTCGCTAGCGACACTCTTCCTCATCGTGTGCAGCAAAGGGAAGGGTGGTCCAAACTTTTATGAGCCTGAAACCAACCCCCAATAAAATTTGAGCCACATGAGTTTGCGGTGGAGCCACCAGATCAACTGGTGGCTCATGTTTTAGATTATTTTCAGGACCGTCCGGCATGTGCTAGCCACTATTTCATCCTCTCTATTGGGGCTATAAATAGTGGCTACATTAGCCCCCAAGGACGGGGAGTTCCTGAAAAAAATTAGCCACCAGTTGATCGCTCCACCGGAAACTCTACTTTTTTTATTTGACCGCTTTGCGCCCACAATATCACATTGTAGGGTGGAATTCATGCCTTAGAACCTTGACCCTCCTTAAATTTGATCAGTGATCATTTCTTTCGGATATACCCGAGGTTCCTTGCACGAGTGACTTCGGGTAGTTCCGACGACTTCAATCGCCTGCTTGATCGCACGGATACTCGGTGTTCATCACCGTCCCCACAGGTAAAAGCCACGGAACTTGACAATCCACTAAATGCTGCAGTTTCGGATTTTATTCAAAGCTGCCGACAAGATTTTCAACATGATAAGTGCAAGCCTTTGATTTCTGCTGAGCCCATCAATATCACCGAGCACCCAAGCATCAGCCTTTGTTCCCTTGCGCAAGTTAGCTTGATTATTTTGTACCACAGCTATTCAAGCCAAGTTCCGAGTCCGTTCCATTGCGAGACGGCATGTTAGAACAGATTGTTCCCACGGAGTGTCTGGAACCAAACAACAATCCACCAAGTTATCAAGAATCAGTTCTTTTCTACCGCATTCTTTTGGCGGAGTCAAGTTTTACTTCCTCAAATCATCGAAAGAAAGCTGAGTATTCTCCGTTCATTGTGATATGCTCCATCCTATGCTTGCAATTGATTTGAGAGATGTTTTAGGTGCGGCCTGATCGCCGTTGACAAGTTGACAGGGACCAAAGGACACCCAAACAAAAATGCACAGCCTTTGTTGGTGCTTGAACGACGATGGAAACCGACCACAAAGCCCCAGGGGAAAGTGAGTGGGCACTCATCAGAGGTGAAAAAATCCCAGATTTAATCTGGCACTGCAGTCAAGCCCATACAGGACACCAATAAAATAGCAGAAAGGAATTTCTGAATTGACATCCTCAGAGCGGCGGATGCACATCGCGACGGGACTCGGGAACATTGCCATTGTGTTCCTGGGGTAATAAAACCCTGGAGGCATGTTAAACTGGAGCCTTCACAGGATGTGCCTGCGTGCACACAACATCAACATTTTTTGACATGTTTGTTACAAGTGTCTTGACGGCAGCGGTACAAATATTACAGGGACCTGTAAATCGCATTTTGGGACTTCAAATCCATGTCAGAATATTTCTACAGCACGGAAGAACCAATGAAGCAAGTACAGGAATGAAATCACAGATATGTTGGAAGGGAAATGAAGTGTGCCGGAACAGTGGATTATATCGCCCTGAAACTGCCTGTCCCATGGACCAGGAATTGGAAAGGACGTGTGGCTCTAACCGTTTAGGTGATGCAGCCCAGGAACATGCCAGCAATCAACATACCGTGATTTAATGTATTTGGCCTACCATTGGGCCCAGAGACCATGGAAAATTACAGGAGATCATCCATCCTGGTTGTGTACATCTAGAGTATCCAGAAAAAAAAAATCAGGTTGCAGGCTTGAAATTTACAACCAAAGGCTCAGCTGACACTTATATTTTTTTGTTCAGAGTGGTGGCTGTGCACATGACACGTACAACTCACTTCGGACATTGCCGAAGTTTGATCTCCCGACACTTTTGACAATGAACATCACGGATATATGAAAATTGTATTTCCTAAACAACAAGCAATAGTTTACATTACCAAAAATACATATAAAGAGGTTACACATCAAGGATGCCCCAGAGTCACCACCAAATAAGCTATATACGTGTTTGAAGAAAAATGTAGAATGGAATCGACAGCGGATTCGAACTGGCCCCATCTTTATGCATTATATAATCACTAATTTCATTAGATTAGCCTGCTAAAAAGACTTCAAAAACCTAATGAACACAGCCACTATTTTCATTACACTATTCAAACGCACTGATAAAGGTTCTGCCAAATCGGAAATCCGGTTCCCGATTGATGAAAAGAACGAGTACATAAAGTACTCGTAATTTGGATGCAGAACTGTATGCGTTGTTAGAAACAGTGGTGTATCCGGACAGAACATACCCATCGCAACCCGGTAAACCTTTGAATCGTCCGTTGCAGAGTAATATTTGTTCATTACCTTCTTTGCAAGCTTGAGTGCGGACCTAATCGAGCCATGTATAATACGTTTGTTGGGTGCACCGGCGGAAGGGGCGGATGAAACGACAGTTGCAGTGATAATATCGTCTATTTTATCCATGGTGGGGATGACCTGAGTGATCGTGCAGTGCTTCTCGGATGAAAAATAAAGTGTTGCATCCTTGAACACCTGAAATCTGTTATACAACTAGCTCTGCTGCCAGCAGGGAACAATACCTTCAAGACATGAAGCATGTCTTCGACAAGCGTCCACTCCGCGTTCGAGATGTCAAACTTCCGAACTAGCTCTGCTGCCAGCAGGGAACAATACCTTCAAGACATGAAGCATGTCTTCGACAAGCGTCCACTCCGCGTTCGAGATGTCAAACTTCCGATAGTCGAGGTCGCGGTTGGCCGTCAGGTCATTGAAGACTGCCTTGTACTCAATAGCGACAGCGAGCATGTCGTAGACCGAGTTCCAGCGAGTTCTAACGTCGCGGGGTATCACGCGAACTCGCTTGCCGTGTTTCCTACAGGCTTCACGCCATGCCGGAAGACCCTTCGTTGTGGAGTTGACAACAGCAAAAGAGAATTGGCGAACCTGGAGAAAAAGTTAAGAGCGTTGAATAAGTGAAAGCTGCCACGCACGCGAGATATAATGAGCTTGACGGCTTCGGTTTGACCCAAGAGAGACTGGCGCTCCTCAGCTGCTAACTCATCCCAGACCGAGTCCTCTTCGTCGATCTTCGAGTGGGCGTCCTCGTAGTCCGTTACGGCGACAAGATCGGGCATTTCAGCAAGCTCTTCTTCAAGAACAAGGTCGGGGTCGTTTGCGTTGATCATGTCCTCTGGTGCAGTCCCGGCAGCGGCGTCTCCAGACTTCTTCTTTGGCGCAGGATCAAACGGACGAAGGAACGCCCTGGCGGCAAGGTTGAGCGAGTGGGTGAAGCAACGAACATGATTCTCAGATTCGAAGTTGTTGTTCGGGCTAGCATCCAGAGCGTTGTTCTGGGTATCGTTCGAAGTGGCGTTATCCCCAGCCCAGGCAAGTGTCTATGTATATGAGTAAAAAAACCACCAGCGTTATAGACACGTACCTTAGCCTGGATGCCGAAGCGTGCAAGCATGTCGTCGAAAGCACGCGCAAGTGTTTCGCCGGTGTGTGACTAAAGAAACTGTGAGGATGGACACTGGGGCAGTATGAGAGCAGTACTCACCTCAGGCACCTCGTAGATATCGAGCGGGAAAGATAGGAGTTCACCCTCGTTAACAAGATGCACGGTCCACGCGACGAATGCACGGTGATTCGGTGAGGTCCAGGCATCCGTGGTGAAGCTCAGGAGCCCTGGATATTCCTGGAAAGCGGTTAATCGAAAATATAAGTCCAACAGGTGTAACATACCTCCAAAAGCGACTGAACATGGGCGCGGCAACGCTCATAAGCAGCGCTGAGGTCCCGGGCAAGAGTGTGGCGACCATGGATGTTGAGCTCAGGCCGACCTGCGGCTAAGATCTCCCTGAACTCGCGGTCCTCCACGATGCGGATTGGGCGATTACTTTCTGCCACCCAGCGAACAAGATGAGCGCTGAGAAAAGTTAGTAGATATTCCATAGTGTCGATGGAAACTTACCGTAACTCTGCTTCAGTATGGACGCGATGTGCCGCACGCTTTGGACGCTGGTCTGCCCGGGAAAAAGCAGCGAAGATGTTGCTATCCCGCTGCTTGGGATCCACGTTGTTCAGCCGGCCATTCACAACGTCTTTCCCCCAACATTTGATTGCATGCTTCTTTAAGTTAGAAGTAGAAGAACGATCACCGGCCCTTGTCCCATCGGCGTTCGTTTGAAAGCGGACAACACCCTTCTTGGCGTGCTTGCAGCCGCCCGGGGCTGCACACTTGAAGAACTGGAATCTGCGACCAGTGTCGTCGGTCTCCTCCTTGACATCGTCCCGGAAGAACTGGTAAACACCCGACGTCCAGCCGGCCTTCAAATCATCTGTGGATTAAATGTGAACGAGAATTTTCCCAGGTATTCGAAAACAAACCTTCAGGATCCTCCTTCTGCTGCGATGGACCTGATGCAGCTTTTGACCCCCCGGATTTGCTGCCTGCAAGATGCTGAGCACGGAGAGGTTATCAACGGCGCAGTCAGCGTACCTTTTACTTTGACAGAACTGGCAATGGATTTAACAGCAGTGCTAACCTTGCGGAGCACTGTCTTGCCCGCAGTCTTGATGCGTGAGACGGCGATGGAAGACGAAGATTTAGAGGATGGCATGAAGATAGAAATTTGCCGCACACACACTGGGCTTTTAAGTCTTTTGCAGACTCCTTTTTGTCAAGATCACTAAGCAACCATTTCCCCCTCACTACATATTGGAGTTTCAGTAGAGTTTCAATCGAATTAAATTATTCTGCTACGGCATTGTCCCATTAATGCTTGATTTCAAAATCTTGTCATGCCAACCACGAGTCATTGCCGGGGCGCGCAGCCCCGGAATGTCTGAGCATGGAGCCCAAACACCAACCTACTCGAAGTAGTTCAAACGAGAGGGGAGTGCTGGTGGTGGGAAGGAAGTGTTGTGAACTTGTGTGCGTCTATGGAATCGTTTGATTGACAGCAGCAATCAAGGTGCGGATCTCGGCTAATTTGTGGGTGCTCGCTTACTTCGGGCTTGCTATACCCGGCGGGTTCTCGAGCCGGGTACGGGTCTCCGCGGGTTGCGCTCGGCTGCAACCCGTGACCCGTACCCTCTCGACCCGACCCGCAAACCCGTCGGGTTGACCCGTACCCGTGCTCATCCCTATCTATGATCAATGTTTCTACTCCTGTCAATCTCCGCTCTAATGCTTGCCTGATTTTCTTCCCGCTCGGTGTGTCGGCCTTCATATTGTCCCTACTCACGCAGAGAGAAAGCTCGGAATGGGTGGTGGATCCGCCAATGTCGCTGGCAACTACCCCTGTTGGCCCAGTTAGTCGGATTTTGTCGGATACACCGAGCAGTGTGTGGTATTCTGTCCACGCTTCGAATATCCTTGACTTTCCTGTTCCTCCAGGTCCTGTTACTAGCATCCTCAATGGTTTTGTCCCCTCTGGTCTCTCCCTTTGCGCTGCTACTTGGTCAGCCAAGAGCAGGAATGCGAGTGTCTGCTTATCGTTTAAGTTATGTTTTTTCACCAGCATTCCCGCGATCTTCTGCCAGCTGCACCATCCTGCTGTCTCTGCGGATGTTCCCTCGTCTGCGTACATCTTTACCAGCTCTGCCTTGCGTGCTTCTTCCTCTTCACGAGACGTGACCGTCGGTTCTGGAATGGTGTTCGTCTCTCTCCGTCTTCTAGCGTCCTCGACGTTACTGGCAGTGACTCTGGCGAAGCGTTCGCTCAGGTACTGTTCCCTTCTTTTTGCGAGCTCCTTCATAGATGTTTTTGCTATGGCGGCGGCCTCTTCGTCTGCTTGTTTGGCATCCGCTGCTATCCTGCTCTTAGGTGTTGCCGATCCTTGATAAAAACCGCTGCTCGCTGTGGCTTTTCCTACCAGGAGTGTGTCAATGCTATCCGTCACGCCATTGTCCTCGTTCTGTCCCTCGTCGAGCGAGCTCTGCATGGCATTTTCCCACACAGGGTCATATCCCTCCCCGTTTTCCTCGAAGGGGTCTTCGTTTGAGGGCAGGCTACGAGCCAGTTCTGCTGCGCGTTTCCTCCTTGCAGCTGAGAAGTCGTCTTTGGCGTCCCTTGACTTGTACACAAGCTGCATATTGTCAATGATTCGGCGCTGTTCCACGCTTACCGCCCTCATCATCTCCATGTATGCGTCCTCCCACGTCGTCTCCAACCCCTTCAGAGGGCTCTCGGTATCTTCCGACCACGGCTTGAATAGTGCCAGCATAGCAATGTGATACGCGGTTTTGTCCTCTTCTTTATCGGCTCTGGGTATCGGCAACCCTACCAGCACAGGTACTATCTCCTGCTCCGTCTCCGTTAATTTCTTCATGCAGTGGCTCGTATACTGTGGGTGCGATGCTGCAAAACGGTGGTACTCTTTCTGCCTTTTTTTGGATTTGGGCAGCGGCTTTTTCTCGTATTTAGTGAACAGCTCCCACGCATCCGTTTTCTTTAGAGTGGGTGGCCTGAAAAATATATCGTTGTAAAGCCTGCTTTTTAGTTTCTGGTCCGCACTGCCCTCGGTCTCCTCGTCAAGCTCCCTCAACAGCTCGTGCTCGTTCAATACGATTGTGTCCTCCTCGTCCTCTTGTTCTGTAGCAGCTATCTCGGCGTCCTTCTCTAAAAGGGTGTCTTCCGGCTGCCCATCATGATGGTTCGGATCTTCAGTGTCTGTCAGATGCACTTGTTCTTTCTCCAGATCTTTCGGCTTGAACGCTGCCGGACATATCTCCCTTAACATCCTGGTCCAGTAGAACTTGGGAAACTTTCTGTTTGTGTACTTTGTCGGCCAATTCATAAGTTCCGTTGCTACTTGCTGGCCCGATAGCTCGCGCTTTCCTATCAGCTGGTTCACTGTCTTAACCATCAGCAGACGGCTTCTCTCCTCTATGTCTTCTTGCCCGTCTTCTGTCTTTGGAGGTGAGTCTTTTATAGCTTTTATTCCTGCACACAAAGCTGAGAACATGAACGCTGTGTCTAGTGAAGTCTTGATGACATAGTTTCCGACGTACGAATACATTGCCATTGCCATCGTTCCTGAGCCTATAGGTTTCACGTCCATGTTGCATCTCATCGCTGTGACGATTGTAGGGTTGTAGCCGTTGACAGCACCGTTGTTGCACTTCAGAACTATAGACCCGTCTTCATCTACGTGAGTTTCCTTCTGCTGTTCCCTTGGCAGCTGAAATCGACAGTCCTTGTCGTTGTCCTTCATATTCCTCAGAGTCTTGGGCAAGTACTTAAAGCAAGTCTCGCTGTGGGTGTGAATTTGCGCTGTGTTTTCGATGATATCTCTAACGTCTTGGGCTCTTTCTGCTCGTCCGGTAGGTACACAGGTCTGCTCATCACCGGCTCCCCTTTGTATGCGCGTGCAGCTTGGTTGTATGGCACTGTTCCTTCAGGGATGTCGTGTGAAATCACGTCCTCGTACCATCTGAATGCTTTCTCCTTAAACTCCGGGTCTTCCATATGCTTTTTGATCTCGAGTGGCGATAGCCCGTGGTCCAGCCAAATAAGGATATGGATGTGCAGGCTGCCTCGTCCCTGTGCTTCGACCACCCCCGTAGTACACTTGAACTTTGCCGAATACCCCTACCCCGTTCAGCCTTCCGGTACCGAGCAGAATATTTATCAGAAGCTGAATTGAGAAATGGAAAAACTCGGCGCCTGCCACTGGATTTAGTGCTATGAATTGTGCTCTTTCGCTGGCTTCTGACCGCTCTTTCATATCGTCGAATATTTTGTTCAGGTCGATGTCCCGTCCTGCCAGCACCTGTGCAATGGGGTTTTTAGAGTCTGCTGTGTTTATCGTGACAAATAGGTGGGGTATTCCTTCGCTGTTTGAGATGGAGAACATTTCCTGTCGCCTAGATTTGACCTCGCCTATCGATCCTGGGATTTGGTCAGAAATGTAGTCCACGTATCTTAGAAGCTCAGCCGCAGCTTTCTCTCCTGGGGTCTCCGCTTTGGCGAATGGGTTTTTCTTGAGCTTCGTCTGGTAGGTTGTTATAGTTTCCCCGTCTATTTGATGGAACAATTCGTGGACCCTCGGAAACCAAGATCTCTTCACCGATAGGCGCGCTCCGAATGCTGCTTTTCGTCGCTGCAGTAGGTTACCCATCACGAATATAAAAGATGTGTGTGTTTGGAATCTGCGGTCCTGTCCGCTCTCCAGCAGGTGTGCTACATGCACCTTCAGGTCTACTTTTCTGAATGCTGCCTCCCCAGCTGACGCTATTTCCTGATTTTCCATCATGCCTACCCCATACGGGAATAGAGTTGGCCACAAGTGACCGAATAGAAGGGGGTTGTTCCGAGTGGATTGCGGTTTTGACCCTGATGGAAATTTTATAAAGGGTTCATTGTGGTCCGTTATCAGCTCTTCAGCTGCTTTTTTACGGTCGCTGTACTTGGAGTTGCTCTTGTTCAGCTCTCGCAAAGCGGCTAGTTTCCTCTGCTGAAAAGTAGAGTCGACAGAGTCCGCGTCCACCACCGTACAGCTTTGCATGCCTGTTGGACTTATGTTGTCGCATAGTGCCTCGTTCGCCTGCTGCGTATACGACGACCCTTCAGCCGACGCCGGCACACTGAAAAATGTCTCGGTGGGCAGCGGTACTCCGTGCTCTGGATATTGGGCTGCATTTGTGCGGATTGTACTCGGGTTTATGTCCGCATAGAGTGGATTAAATTTCTGCAGCCATAGCAGGGCGTCAATTATCTTCTGTCTGCGTACTAGCAAGGGTGTGTGCCTTAGCATATCTGTGTTTATTACGGCGTCTTTTGCCCCTACGAGAATCACCGATACCTCGTCGAACAGTTCCGACAGTGGGGGCGGAAGTACGGTGAGTAGTGGACCTGGTTCTTGCACGAATATGCACACGTTGCCGCGTGAGGCGTATTGCCCTGTGGGACCCATTTCTAGCTTGAACATGCATCGCGTCGTTCTCGCCCTTGCTATGCATTGTTGCTCCAAGTAGGTCAGGTTTTCTAATTCTTTTGGACATGGTCCTACCCACATCCCGTTTGCGTAGCTTCGCAGCGGTAACTTGATGAACTTGCGAGCAGTTACATCGCGTTTACATGGGGTGCACACCGAGTAGCATCCGTCCGTTACGGTAGACTCGTCAAATGCTTGAATTGCTTCTTGATGGCATTTCTCCCTCAGAGTCGTTACAGCGGCTTCCAGTAAACTTATGTCCAGCTGGGTACAAGGAATTTGTGTTGTTTCACTTGCACTTGCTCGATACCCGCAGAACGAACATAATGTCTTTTCATGGCGCTGTTGCACGTTGCATCTATGAACTCCGTTAGGATCTGAGTTTTCTCTTCTTGACTGGTCAGTTCGAACGGCTGCCCCCGCGTCTCGTCCGGTTTGTCTGTCGTGCTTTCCGGCCCTTGGTCCACACTGTATCCGGTTCTTTGTTTTTTTGCTAGCTGGTTTTCTCCCGCTTCCTCGTCCTGCTGCTTGCGCTTTTCTCCTGTTCTTGTCTTCCATCCTAGTCTTAGTTTTAACACGCCGGCTGCCACAAAAAACTTATCTGTTCCTAAGCTCGGTCCACTGGTACCAGCTTTCTCGTGCTGCCTCCTTAGACAATAGGCACGATTCTGTGCAGTTATGGCTGAGGAACTCGTCCTTTAATCTCTGTGTCTTCTTTCGCTTGTTGCCGTCAGTCAATTTATCGTTTGCAGTCATACCCTCGTGCAGCGTTGTCAAAGATCGAAGGTTGTCTGAGCTGAAAAATTTGCTGGCTACGAGCCGATGTATGGCTGCTGTCTTCAGAGCAGGTGCAACGTCTATATAATTAGCGGCTTGGTACATAGGCTCTGGGTTAATTCTGTCTGCAGTCCCTGTGGTAGGTGGCATGGTGGGCACGGTTTCATTAAACATGCTCGGATTTGAAGCCGAAACACGTGTTTGCTCTATATGTACATCGGGCCTGGTACCGTCCATGTTGTCCGTGTTGACTTGTTCCTCGTGTATGGCAGTGTCCGGCGTCTCCGTGTTAGAGTACGCACCGTGCACATTTGCATCTGGTCGATGATGTACGGCATTCTCATTTGCGGGCATATTATTCATAATCGCGTTGACATTCACAGTAGTATTCACGTTAACGTTGGCAAGACCGCTGGCGTCCGCATTTGCACTGTAAGGTACGGAACCACCGACGGCGCTGTAAAGAGCGTCAAAACCATACTCTGAATTTCCCTGTTATTGCCTCTGTCAGTGACCGCACGTCTTCCTGCCACAAGCTTACCTGTATAGCTCTGGTCTTGTCTGTCTCGGTATCCTTCTTCTTGCCAAGTGCAGATGCTCTTCGCCCGCTGGCTCGGTGTTTGCTCGTTTGACCGAGTTGGGCTTGCGGTATAAACTGATACTCTCTGCTGGCAGATTCGGTCCGCGGCTCCAAAAAACCACCTTGACTCTGCGTCTAGTTACGATACAGTTCAGTGGTGTCGGTGCATCTCAGATGGGTTGCTTCACTTACTTGCACCGGTGCGTACACCATTTCCACGTCTCTCGTCCCCCCCTCTAGTACCGATTCGCGTTCTGCTGTGCCGTTTGCAGACGTGATCCAGTTCGCACCAAGCTCGCCAAAGTGCGATATGAATTGGTACTCTCGGTTCATACTTTTGCTGCGAAGATTGTAGTGGTCAAAAGCGAAAGAAGGCTCAATCAACGAACGGTCATGTGATAGTGCGTGACCTTCCGCACGAGGGGAGAGTGCACTGGTCTCACTGACTTCCGCGGCTTCGGGAAGGGAAGCACTGATGGACGGCTGGAAGAGCCGTAGATGACGGGCTTCGCATCTTACTCGGTTCATTGCATAGTTCGGGTCATAAATTCGCTGATGCTCATCAGCGAGGCGCGGCTGAGCTTCAATAACACCTCGTACCCAGCCTATTGCTGGTCACAGGCATCACAGCGCCACCCAAGCTCACCGCTCTGCCTGATGCCAAGATCCATGCATGGAATCAAAAACTTCAGTCATGTATTGACAGTGTCGAAAAGACGGAGCGAGCTGTTCTGGCCAAACTGAGGCAGCTCGGGTTGGAGACTGACATGAATCGACGTCTCAAGATAGAGCAGGATCTGGAGAAAAAAAAGAAAGCAGCTTCTCGAGCTTTAGAAGGATTGGACAAGACTTGGGCAACTTCAGATGCGCTTTTGAAAACGGGATCGGGACGAGTCACTTTACTCAAGTACAATTCGAGTAATATTGAATGAGAACAAGACATTTCGGGAACGAATCATTTGTAAACCTATGCGGCGCTTTTTCTCTTCTTCGCCTTTGCCTTTGCCAACTTCATCAAACCCTCCGCCTTCTTTGCCTTTCGTTGCTGAATCACTGCATGAGAAATGTCGTTTTGGTTTATTGGACGGTCCAGTGTCCAATTGTCCTCCAGTTCTTTTCGAGCCTAAAAAGCAATCAGAGTGTATATTTCAGACTTGGAACAAAATCCCACTTTCTTCCTGAACGCAAACTCTCCAGGCATTTCTTCTGAACGCATTTTGCGGTAGCCCTTCCGCCAGACACCTACTGTATCCCAGGATGACTTCATGTACAGTTGGTCCTTGTGGGATAGAGTACGATCCCACTGGCAGAGTGAGATCACCCTAGTAGTGCGGTAAATAAAGGTGCAAGGAACGGAAATAGACGGCTTACCAGCCCTTGCCTCTCCGAACTGCTTTAGCGTGTCCGCAAAAATCCATCGGTCCGACTGTATACAGCTTCATGGTGTTCTTGATATAACGAAGAGTCCATTTCGTGCGATAGTCCATTGGTGGCTTCAGTGAACATGCACGCTTTGGCTTTGTATTTTACAGTGGGATCGGGACGGACGGTTGCGTAGGGCGGTTTCAAAACAGTCCAGCAATGAAAGCCTTTAGGCGTCGAATGCCCTTTGCACAGACGTGTAGGACATTTCCGGTTTAGGGACGAATCAGCTATCAGCGTTAAGGGACGGTCGTCGTCCCAGAATCCTACAAAATATGATCAGCTTTGACAAAAAGAAAGAGATGATTAAATTAAACTTTCCATCACCATCGTCGTCGCTCTCTTTTTCGAGTCTTGGATTGACCTCAACAAAGCCCTTCACCGTCTCAACACCTTCTATGGCGGCGGCTGCAGGATCCTGCTCCACCTCCATCATGTTTTCATCATCCGTGTCCGTCAACAAAGGAAGGTCTCCCAAGAAATCAGTATCATAGACAAAGTTAACCGACATTGCATCATCGTCGTCGTCAATGACCATAGGAACATGTACGGTTCTAGACGAGCTGGCAACCGGTTTGTAGTGAGCGAATGGGGCCTCCCTCTTCTCGAGATAGCTGATGATGGGATTTTTAGAACCAAATGTGGTCGTCAAAAATGAAAGCTCATCGTCGGTCAAATCCACGATCGGTTTGAGCGAAAGCCTCTGAGCCTCGGTCAAATGGGGAGGAAGCTTCTTGAAAAGTGTTCTCATCTTGGCAGTGGTAGCCTGAGAAGCTTCACGCTCGAAAAGCTGGGGCCAGTCCTTTACGATACTGGGACCGAGATGACCAAAGAGCAAAACTGCGGGAGCCAGCTCTGCAAGATCGAAGGTCCAAGGTGCTTTCTTCATAGGTGAATTGTTTCCAACACGATGAGACCTGATGCTCAGTCGCTGAAACTTCGTTATTTTGGGTCGAAATGAAAACTAAATTGTTATACATTATACCTCAGTACGAGACGTTTCTTCCTTGCGCTCATTGTGGACCACAGCTGCTTATGAACAGACAGATAGCGTTCGTAACTTGAAAATGTTAGAGAAGCTGGTCATCTAGATACGGAGATAACTAACCGTAACACCTTTTCCAGGGTCGTGATAATAAGATGAGAACTGTCTGTATCGCTATCGTCGTCTCCACAGAGACGGTTCAGTTCATCCGATTCCTTCAGAAAGTCGCTGTCCAGCACGCTCGTGAATTGGACTGAGATTGAGATTCAGTGAAAACTCACGGGACAGCGCAGTATCGTTCAAACGTAAACAAAAGAAAGTTTCAAAAAACCGCACAGAGCAGCTGAGGATTGAGACGGATGTCTCTCCACAACGTCCAGAGAGGCACCCCTGCACAAGCAATTGAACAAGATTTTCAAGCAGGAGGGAGAGATAAATACCGGATTGATGTGCGATTTCATCTGAGGAGTATCGTCCAACACCGCGCATCGGATGATGACCTGGCATGGAAAGCACTTCAGCAAACGACTTCCTGTCCAATGTCTTCTTTGGATTGTTGTCCTGTTTCTTGAGCCATCTGACCACGAATTCGGACCAACGCCAGTGGTCGAGAACAACATCTTGAAAATTAAGTCAGTCAGTCAGTTGGATACAGAGCAACACGCACCAGGTACACGATTCGGTCGAGTTAAAGCCATGTCCTCTTGTGAGAGCCAGTGCACGTATGTTAGATTATCCATAGATAGCCACGCAATAGTGTGAGTTTTGAGCTGCAAAGCGATAACGACTTTGAAACCGCGCTCCTTTGCAGGAACACGCGTGACTTGGATCCAATCATCATGAGAGAAATCCATGCGGAAGATTTGAGGCGAGGCATGGAGCAATGATTCAATCTAATTGAACTTAGTATCAGAAATTTGTTTAGAAAATTAGTTAACGCCTTGCCTCAAGGAAGCATGTCTTGAGATCTAGTATCAGAGACCTCGGATCGTATTCAATGCCAACAAGCTCCAATCCCATTTTTTCAAAGGCTTCTTCTTCCGAGAGATTGCTGTCGTCAATCTGAGGAAACAAGTATCGAGGTAACAAATAATGGGAGTGGTCGATATCATTCTCATCCAGATCTGGAAACTTTGGGATACCGAGAGATTCCAGATGGGAAGAAATCCCCTGGACAGACCCAGGGACACGAGGGATGCGAGGTTTAGGAGCTTTAAGAGAAGGGAAGAATGTTGTAAGACGAGTATTATCAGACATGTCGGATTTCGATTTGGCAGCTTTGGATTTGGTAGTTGCTTTAGCAGTTTTCGCAGGAGCTTTCGCAGGTTTTGCAGGTTTTGCAGGAGCTTTCCCAGGTTTAGACGGTTTAGCAGGAGCTTTAGGTTCTTTAGGCAGAGGAAGGGGATTAGCCAAGGATGCTGGAGCAACTGCGCTGTAAACGTTCCCGTGGATAGGGTGGTAGACCGATTCTGGGATATCGCCAGGTAGTGCGATTGGATCCTCCCAAGCTCTGTCAGGGAGTGGTGGTTTGACTGAGCGACGATCAGGATCCTTTCCACGGAAGATAGGAGGCATGTATCGAGTGAGGCGTTGCACCAGGCGAGTTTCCGAGGGGCGGCCGTACTTCAGATTACCTGCCGTCTTTTCTTGGAACCATGGGGGAGGTACTAGTGAGCAAAGAGTTAGTTTGTTTTGCTAACCTTGGACAAGAACCGGAAAAGATACATTGGGCAGGTGTACGACAAGAGTCATGTTCTAGCGATGCAATTGCATCACAGAAATCGGGCCATGAGGTGTAGTCCGGGGATATTTGCTTTTGAATGAAGCGGGGTAAGCTCTCCCAGACCTAATATGGGGTCAGAAAACCGGCTGTTACATCGAAACAGTTAAAATATACGGTTTTTTATCATAAGCCCATGTGTGTCTGGTATGGTACTTGCCACCCTGAGAGCACGAGTGGCCCAGGCATGATGAAATCCAATCCTGAGGCTTTCGCGATTCAGTGTGGAGGCGTACAGCTCCAAGCGGTTCTCTCTCAGAGCCATGTCCTTGAGATCATCTGCTTTGGCATCTGCCCAAAGGGCGATGACTTGCAAAGATCCAGGTGGTAGATGAGTTTGGCTTTTGTTTATGAAGTGTTGGAGAGCACAGCGGAAGGTGTGCTGCTCTAAGATTTCGGGCATTGATTAGATGAGTGGCGGCGGGAGATGGTGGTTCGTGATAAGATAGCTGAGTCACATTACGTGATTCCAACCGATGAATATTTTTGGCAATTTTGTGGAAGTCGGGGGGCGTTTACGAGAAATAGTACTGAAATTCAGTGGCTTGATTCATATTTAACAGTTATTATCGCTGGCTCAGAAGGACGGGCACGTCAATATTTTTTTTTTGGCAGAAAATACTAAACGTTCGGATGTTCGGACTTCGATCAATTCACAACTGAAATACACCGCCACCAGCGATCCCTTCTTCTCTTCCACCACCAGTGGCACCACCCCGCGGTTCGAATTCTGAGAACGATTGAACCCGGAATGTCGTTGGACTCCACTACATGTGCCGTACGCGTGCTGCGGGTCCAGGTCCTTGTCCTAAGTCGAAGGTTGCGACGCCATCGATTACAATTTAATTGGTGTTGTGCTGCGTGAACGTGGCGGACGGTCTGAGAGTCTGGCTGAATACACGATACATATCCATGTACATTCATCCCAAGTGCAACGCAGATAATCATAACTTGCGGAAATCAACTAAAGATTCGTGCGCGGGAATCCATCGTGGGACAATTTACTGGATGATGTACGGCTGCGGCAATTGCAACGTTACAATCTTGGTTTGTGAGAGAGAGAGACTCGGGCTTCGCGGGCCCGCAGCTGATGACCAAATGCGCAAATACTGTAAGGAGTGTTGAGATAGGAAGAAATTGCCAACGGGGTTTACATATCTGACAGCGTGCAAACCTCGAGTTGTTAGTCGTCTCCACCTACTCTGCAATTTATTCATGGTCCGATGCACATGCAGGTGGTCCGATGCGCGGGATCGATATGAGTTCCATGCGTTGGTCGACAGGGAGGGTGACTACATGCGTTTCAGTATTCCACAATTTTTGTCTTATCCCTTCCTCGCTCTTCCGGACCTTGACGAACCTCGGCCGCAACGTTAACCTGTACCAGTTCAGTAGCCTTTCGATCAGCCCGATTGTGCCGGTCAGTAAGTATGTGATATGGATTGTCGTTCGCTACTATTAGTACATCATAGAAATATCGTCCGATGAAACAGTGCGCATGGGTATCACCGCCGCGCGGCCAAAGTAGTCGTAGAAAGCTTGGCAATACAATGTTGCCACTGCCTCCTCGAGTGCCTGCATTTCCTCCGTGCTCCATGACCTCTGCGTTTCCGCACGACGAACCTCGATTGGCAAGCTTGTCTTCCAATCGCTCATCAACCTTGCCAGGCGCACGTTGAAGATGTGGCGGTCGGAAAGAGCAGCAGCAGCGAATCCCTGCCGGCTGTACTCGATTGGGACGGCGACCATCATCCCTCCTACCAAGCACTCCCGGCAGGCGTCGGGGCGATTCGTGCCTGAAGCTCTGCGGTCGAGCGCCAGCAACTCGTAACGAAAATTGGTCTCTGCTACCTCCCAGATAATCTCTTGTGCCCGTTGGTTGCCAATGTGCGAGATGGTTCGTGGGTCGGCAGGAATTCCACTCAGGTGCTCGAGCCCACAGGCCTGTAGCGCGGGAGCCAGCAACCGCTGTAAAACACCGGTCCTTTGTTTAACCTTGCTGTTCTCCGGGCCCTGCTCTACCACCCTCCCTCCCAACACGTCGCGCCACTCTTGCGGGTTCAGCAGTATCGACTCTTTTCGTTCGTTGGCGATGCGATAATGCAGGGCGTCGCGCATCAGGATGTAGTGGTGGAGGCGGGTCTGCCGCTGAATCGTCTGATCTGGCGCAACTAAGAGTGCGGGCTCCGGCAAGACGTAATTCTGGTCGCTCTTCGACGGTCCCTCGCACGGTGCGCGGGACTGGTCAACGCGGCGTAGTCCAAGTTCCCATGACTCTATGCCCGGGGGCATCTCTCGCCGGTTTGAAATGCGAACGAACTTGTTTCTTCCCGCTGTCTGTTTTGTTTGGCACACCTTGCCTGTCTTGCTGGTGGATGGCCGCGGGTCTGGAACGACATTAGCGATTGCCCTGCATTCACGAGTACAATAACCTCACAAGGAGTGTATCGCGACTTTTTCCCACCTCCCGTCCGACTGGTGCCTGCTGTTGCGACGTCCGCTTTGCTGGTACCTGCCGTTGCGACGTCCGCTTTGAAGTCGTCCCGCTCTTGCAACGAACGTTCGAAAGGGTCTCTGTACCAGTCGTAGAGATGGGTAAGCTTGGATATGGCCTCGATCTTTTCAACGGTTTTCGGGCCGACTTTGGAAACGACGGAGGTGAGCCTCTCGTGAGCTTGGACTTCGACGCACGACGGTTCGCGGGGAGTTACGATGGCTAATATATTTTCCCCTGCGAACAAGCTGGCCGCTCGAACATACCAGAATGGCACCCCGGCTGTGTGCAATTGAGATACGACGGATGCGTTACCCGTGAACGCGCCCACGAGATACTCCACGGCTCGATCTGGCGCGGTTGCCAGCGGATTCTCCATGAGGGGCTTGAATATTGACATGTATCGGATCATCGCATCTACTTCGAGGCTGGTCCTCTGTAGAACGCGCACGATGTGAACCATGCCATCGTATGAGCACGGCAACGTCAGGCGTTCGAGAGCAATCCGCATGCTGGCGGCAACAGGAGGGAGGGGAGATGGAACCTTCTCTCTAGACGTGGACCCAACGTAGCTGTTGTATTCCTCGAGCAAATGTTTGACGAGGTGTGAAAATTGGGTCCAGTGTTGAACATCGAGGTTTCCAAACGCCGCCGTCAGAGTTGGGCCGTCCTGCGGTATAAAATCCGCCAGAGTAGGATCCCACCACATCATGGCGTCCTCTTCCCGACTGCCCGGTTTCCTGCGTACCGTCCCGATGTTCGCTATCGGCTTGCTACGCGTCTCCTGGCCTTCTTTGCTTCTCATTACGGCCAGGTGACAGTAGCGCTCGCTGAATTGCTGGGGCCAGACGGTGGGATCGTCCAGTCCATAGTGCATGTCCCTGCGCATGAAAACGTCGTGGTGGTTCATCCCGGGGAGTGCGGGCACGTAGTTGGTATTGGTGGTAATCAAATGGTCTTCGTTCTGTATTTTAACGACAGCGGCGACTACACCGTCGAAGGGTCCAAGCTTCTCTATTTCCAGTGTCATCCCAGGTATCCAAATTAGCATGTAGATGCGAGTACGCACTCGTGTAATCTCGGTTCTTCAAATATTGAGAACGAGTCGGGTCCGCTACCAAAGTCATTGCGGCCACACCCGTTGAACACTATTCCGCTGACGTTGCGTCTCGCGGCACTCCGCTGACGTTTCGTCTCGCGGGTTGGTTGAGCTGCCGACGTTGCTCGTCTAGCAGTTGTTAAAGCAATATGAGGTCACATGCGTACCCAATCATTCCTTTGTCATCGTTGTATGACAAATCATATCTTGAGCTGGACGACAACGTCGGCTCTCTGGCGCTGACGAGCTAGACGACCACGTCGGCTCTGTTCAAGCTCGACGTCAACGTCGGCTTGTAACATTGGGTTTACTGTTGGCGTATGGTTGACGAGGCGGTATAGCTAAGGTATACGGACTTCGCTTCTCTCTCTATGTCGCTGACTCGCTCTGGCCCCACAGGATCTTCACCCTCGCGGATGTGTTCCTGTGCGTACACACATTTTTTTGCTATATCAACGCGTGCGTATCTGCTCCTATACATTGGCCGATTAATGAATAGATAGCAGTCGTGTTCGTTCTGTGTCGATCTAAATCCTTTCGAAGGCGGATGCCCTTTGCGTTCGAAGCTTGTTCCAGGCGTCACCCCCAAGCTATGGGTTCACCCTGTCAACCGCCACATCTTATCCTCTTCGACCTGCTCGGCGGTGCAGATCCAGTGCGTTTTCTTATCTAGCTTGTTTGTTTTAAATTGACCTGCGCCCGATAGATCGACCTTGCAGATAACCCCCGAGCGGAACGCTCGACGCATCGCGCCAGACCCGATTACTTTATTCTGTCTTCGTTTATACTTCACCTGCTTAACATCGGACGCTTCTGCAAAGTTTTCAATACCCCGGCCGTGGAATGCTTCATCGCTCCCGTTCAGGCTTCGTCCTAACTAGTCCTAGTACTTCTTCCTTTGCTTAGCGGTATCACTCCTTGTATTGAACAAGTATATACCGGTATTTCAAATCGAATGCTAACCCGAAACTCTGCCTCTCGACTCAATTGCGTCACGATCCAAATATATATCTCTGAATGAATACTATATGCGCTGTTGAATAGCCAAGATAAAACGAGTGATAGCTAAGCGGGCAACTATCGATCTGGGCACCGTTCTGCCTCAAGCTGGCGTATACTGCTAATGACGAGCGAGAAATCCCACACCTAGCTCCTTGGACCACCACTTGCATTCGGCCGTCCACTTTACGTCCGTACCTGCTTTCATCCTAGTATTGCCGACCACGTCGAAGGTGAACCAGTCTCTCGGTATGTTATATTCGCATCTGTCGATTTCGCCCTGAAGCCTGGTGTAGCATTCGAACGACGCATAGGCATCGGTTGCTGCGTCTGTTCATATATATAATGTCAGCGGCGACGCGGTAGCTGGCGAGCTGCTTACACTCCAGTTGTTCCGAGGTTAGTACAGTTTTGCTCCAGTCGGATTCGCGGTGGTTTTTATCGAGCTTCATACCGCAGACGTGCTCTGCGATTTCAGCGAGGCCCACCAGCTCGGAGTAAAAGGCGTGAGGTCTCATAATCTCGGGATATACGAGCTTGGAAGCTAAGCCGAGTTCCACGCAGGACAAAAGGTTTATTCTAAAATCTTTCCACAGTCGACCAGCATCGCCTTGCATCCGGTCAGTAAATGCGAACCGTTCAAACAAAAAACAAATAAAAAAACTTACAGAATATGCCCGTCCCGGCTTTGACAATGGCGCGGCTGGCGCAGACACGTTCAAGCTCCTGCGGAATCTCTGATAATATTAATATCGGGGTAAGTCCAGAGCATACACGCTCACCTTTCATTGCAGGTAAATCAATGACATAGACTATACCGTTTCCCCAATAGATCTGCAGAACGCGCAGCTTCACGACCTCCCACGTAACGGCAAAATGGGCCGCTGTGCTGGTTTGCTGTCTTTTTTCGGCGTTCCTTTCACCCCGCGTCTTCTGTTTTGCGCCTGGAGCATTGTCTGCGGTCCATTCCGCGTCGAATCCAATGGACATCCCGTCTCTGATGAGTCGCAGACTTTTGTTGGCGTCCTCAGCCGTGGTAAGGAGCTCTATTTTGAACGAGGGAGTACGTTGTGCGACAGCGGAACCAGAGGCAGCCATAGAGATATGAGAGCGGTTGGGGGAGCGGCTCGAATATCTCAGGATGGACGTGGTCCGATTCGCCTTATACCTTTGGTTTTCACTCGTTGTAGACCGGTCTGTTTTCGGGAATCTGCGCTTTGATTATGGCACGGCGGAATATTGGATGCGATCCTTCTTCGACGGCATATTTACGCCGGCGTGAAAGGTGTTGTTCCAGCGGGATTTGGCGACACATAGAAGTCGTAGGCCTCTTCGCATCCGCAATGAATAGTCGTGTCGGTCACGCCTCCCCTGGGGGAGCCGTGACGTGACAGCTATTGCTTGGCTCTCTTTTTTGATTTGTTGGCTGGCTTGTACTGGCCGATCCCCTGTTCAAGTTTTCGTGGCTGGAAAATATCTTATTTGGACCGCCAATCCAAACCTCCCGTGAATCCGAGTGGCTGAAACCCACTTTTATTTCGCACGTTGGCGGCCGCGTCTGGAAGACCCCGTTGTTCTCATACGTGTTTCGTCAACGTCTCCGTCGCCAACTGCCGAGTGCCTGAAGCCCACTTTGAGTTCGCACATTGGCGGCCGCACCTGGGAGACCCCGTTGTTCGCAGACGGGTTCGTCTGTCTAACCGTCGTTTCTTAGTTTCAATTAACCGCCACCGTCTAGGCCACAGAAGAGCTCCAGCATAATACAAGAACCCTTCTTTTTCTGTCGTCGCACCCAAGCTGCTGCATAATATATTGCACGTACCGTCGCCGTCGGCCTTTCTTCTGTCTTTGCCAACGTCTCTGTCGCCAACTGCCGGGCCACGACAGGTATCGTGCCTTGTTTATTCGATATTCTTTGACAGACGAATGACGCTGCATCCGTGTTGCAGTAAACCGTTGCGTCGTTTATTGCTGCGCCACCTTCTTCAATTGAGTTTCACCTCCGTCTGGAACAGTACACCGCTGCCTCACTGCAGACACCGGCCTTTCTTCTGTCTTTGCCAACGCCTCTGTCGCCAACTGCCGGGCCACGACAGGTATCGTGCCTTGTTTCTTCGACATTCTTTGACAGACAAATGACGCTGCATCCGTGTTGCAGTAAACCGTTGAATCGTTTATCGCTGCGCCACCTTCTTCAATTTAGTTTCACCTCCGTCTGGAAAAGTACACCGCTGCCTCACTGCAGACGCCGGCCTTTCTTCTGTCTTTGCCAACGTCTCCGTCGCCAACTGCCGGGCCACGACAGGTATCGTGCCTTGTTTCTTCGACATTCTTTGACAGACAAATGACGCTGCATCCGTGTTGCAGTAAACCATTGCCTCGTTTATCGCTGTGCCACCTTCTTCAATTTAGTTTCGCCTCCGTCTGGAACAGTACGCAGACGCATTGTGCATTGTTTAACAGCCTCCGTCGCCAACTGCCGAGTGGCTGAAACCCACATTTATGGTCAACGCACCTCGAAGGCCCCGTCGTTTGCAGACGTGTTCGACTGCCCAGCCGGCTTCTTAGATTCAATCAACCGCCACCCTCTAGACCACAGAAGTGCTCGAATATAATGCAAGAACCCTTCTTTTCTGTCGTCGCACCCAAACTGTTGAATAATATATTGCACATACAGTCGCCGTCGGCCCTTTTTCTGTATTTGCCAACGTCTCCGTCGCCAAGACAGGTATTGTGCCTTGTTTCTTCGACATTCATTGACAGACGAATGACGCTGCATCCGTGTTGCAGTAAACCGTTGCCTCGTTTATCGCTGTGCCACCTTCTTCAATTTAGTTTCACCTCCGTCTGGAACAGTACGCCACTGCCTCACTGCAGTCACTTTATGCATTGTTTAACGGCCTTACATACTGTCTGCAGCACCAACAGACGCGTCATCGGGATCATTTGACGTCTTAATATGAGGTGCAGGCATGTATAAAATCGCCATAGTTATTATTGACCTTTTCTCATCTTGTCCCTTCGTCCAGATCCGTTCATTGACCCTCTGCTTTCACATGACTGCCGATAGATTCGTCACCAATCCTTCTGCCGCTCAGGCCTCCAGCGACCCCGCCTCCAGCGACCCCGCCCCAGAGGTCCTCTTGACGCCGGCCGAGGCCAAGAAAATATTGCGCACACTTTCGCCCGACAAGATAGACGCCATCGCCCGAGCCATCACAGGCTTTGCTACCAAAGACGGTCTTATCACAGACCAGACGCCTGCCAGCATTATGTCCAAAACTAACGTCGTATTCGCTGCGAACAAGTCGTGGTCGCTGGCCATCGAGTATGTATTGGCCTCTTTGATTTCATCCGATCTTATGGCTTATATCCCATCACTCTAGCGGAAAACCTCTCGAATACGTCGTTACTCTGTCCCCTCGCTCCACCTGGGCGTTCAACAACGGGCCGGGTGGAAATTTCGCCGTCGTTGGCTGGAAAGCCGGCGACCGACTCGTGAAAGCTATCGAGGTCGAACCGCGTCCCGGCCAAACGTCAGACGGTGCGTGGGTTAAGACCACTCGCAACAAAAAGGACATCACCTGCGAATGGAGGGTCCAAATGTACGTTTTTTCCTGTACAAATATTTCAGGTGCCTTCGCTGATTCCCTTCAGTTTCGACAGCGGCTTCCTCTACCCCCGCTTGGCAGAGTATGCCATCTCGGGACGCCCTGTGTCCTGGGACACCACTGTCGACGTCCACACCGCCTTGGACAAGCGCTTTGAGGTATGTTGCATCGTAGCCGCGCTGTGCTGTTTGCGCCGCCATTTATGTTGCGTCTACAGGTGTTTGCTTCGACTCTTGACGATGTCGTCAAGAAAAGAAACACGAGCGGTCCCAGTAGCTCTATGTTCCTGGCACCACGCAGACCCGTATTCGTCCCGAACGCTACGACGATGGATGTGAGTACTGGTCTTCAGCTCTATCGCTCGGTTTTAAGTCTGGTGTGCTTCCAGGAGGGTCGCTTTTCCGAGTATGATGATAGCTATGGCCTTCTTCCCTTGATCGGCGATCCCGACATCCGCTTCAATCGCATTCCTGAAGTGCTCGTCTTCAACTCCACGACCAAGGAGTATTTGCCCATGTCCTTCCACCTGCTGCACCGCCTCGGTACCGGTGTGGTGCTAAACGCTACAATTGCCCCTATGGTAAGTATTGCACACATCGCATCTATCTGTTCTCCTTGTTTACAACGTGTCACAGGCGTACGAGCACGGTAGAAAGCTGGGTTGGGAATACCGTCTCATCAATATTACGGTTGTGGGCCGCGTAAGTCCTGTTTCTATCCCCGACCGTGCCATCTGCTGACTCTCACTCGTAGCGTGAAGACGATGCCCTCTCCAGTCCATCCAAATACGTTGTAAAGCGCAAGGCGATTATGATCGACCTTGACGACTCCTCGGACGAAAGGCCCGACCCGAAGAAAACCGCTGGAGGGAGCAAAGCTAGTGGTGACAAAACGGCGCCCGAGGGCAGCAGCAAGGTCTAACGAGCGATCTCCGTACAATCCTCACCTTAGCGCACTGCGCCGTCTCTATTTCTTGAACCGTGTTTCCTCGTGCTGTGCAATCTACCGTGTCGCTGTACATATTATAAAAAACGACGAAAGTGCGCGATCTATTGACTTCACAAGAAAACGAGTTATGTCCACGCGATAAATCCGAATTGCAACTACATCGACTTGATAAATTCTCCTCATTCTGACGGGAACAATATCCCCACGTACAAATATGGAAAATAGGTTCGGCACCTGCCGCTTGCGGCCTTACCCCACCTCATAGTATCTGTCATATGGTGCGCATCTGTGATAGTGATAATAAGTACTTCCGTCGTCATTTCCCTCAAGGATTACAAGGTCCAATCTCCGCCCGACGGAGCGCTTGAAGTGCCCGAAACAGACGGGCCGAGTTACCGTAGTGGAAAGTAGGTGTATGTACGACACAGCAATCAATTAATTGATTCCCTTTATATGGGATGTTTGAAGATACATTAGAGAATGTGAACATGCTCAAGAGATCCATGACACTGCATACATCTCAATACTCATTTGGTGACCGCCGCCTGTCCCTCGAGAAGCAAACAATCCAATCCCTCCTGGCTAAGCGTATGCAAACCACAGAGAGTTGCAGCATCCGGCCCAGGGCCCGATTGTATAAGCAGCGCGGCAGCCTTGAGGACGCAGTCCAGGGCTTGCCATCGACATTTCACAATCTGGAGATAGGCCGTGAAATCGATCGAAGTTTCTTCTTTGCACATGAAGATCAGGCGAGATAAATGTGGAGCAATCACGGTGCTTCCCGGGAGACTTGGGACTGTGAGGCTCACCATGAATTGGGAGGGCAATACGTGGGGTGTGGGGATTGCCCGTCGTTAGCAAACAAGTCACGGTCAGCCTCGTTTCCCACCACGACTCTCCGTATCGCCTCGCGCTTCTCAAGTGCTCTTTCATGCCGTCTACTTATTCTCGCTTACTTTCATCCTGTCAACGCGTCCTACTTGCTTTGTCCCTCCCGCTACAGTATATAGAGCCTGCGGGCTCAGTGTACAGACTCACGCGTCTCACACTGCGCTCGCAGGTAAGCCCCAATTCCCTTCTTTCCTACTCGCGTCTCACACTGCGCTCGCAGTTCCTTTAGATCATTGTCGTCGCATATGATTAATTGACTCTTTTATCTGCTCGACGTCGTCGGACTCTCGAGCACCTTTACTCTTTGCCTCACGGCTTCCACAACACGTTCTACCTTGAGACCTCGCGGCCCCGACGGTTTCGCAATAGTCCCCCGCGCGAACTCCTGGTCCACCTGTTCATACAGCTCTTCGCGCCGCCCAGCGTGCCGAGCCCCGTTCTCCAGCGCCCGGTCCATCCCCTCCGCTCCCAACTCACGAGCCACCTCCTTCCGACATGCCATCATGTCTGACAATGACACCCCCGATGTAGAGCAGCGGCTGCAACTTCTCAACGGCCAGCTTGCGCTTATTAACGCGCGTCTCGACGCCATGCCGGACGCCACCTCGCTTGCAGCCACTGTATCCACAGCCCTCACCGGCCACTATGTACAGTAGGCACTTTTAAAAGAACCATGCTAACCACTGAACCGGGACTTTGTAATGTCCCATTCTAATTAGCAGGGTATCTCCAAAAGGGAATTGTAAAAGAAATAAAAGAAAGTCCGTAGCGGGGATTGAACCAAAAACCTTTTCATGACAGCCATCATTTTGGCCATGGTAGTAACCACTACACTATTATAGCTATAAGAGCTTGCTAGCCACATTAATCTATAGTCAGTATGGAAATTCAGAATAAGCCTTGCACCACCCCTGTAGGGCCCACATAGGGCCTGGTTAGGGGTTAGGGTTGTTAGGGTTCGGGTTAGGGGTTAGAGTTAGGGGTTAGTGCCTTTGTCTCCAGGTGTATTTATTATTTGGTTAGAGGTTAGGGTTGGTTAGGGTTGGTTAGTGTTAGTTAGGGTTAGTAGATATTATGAAACACATAATAAACAGTGACAAACAATATTCAAAGACCTAGGGCAGCTTGCCTGCCCTAGGTCTGGGTATTAGCAGTCCCAGGTAGGGTAAGCCTAGGCTTACCCTAGCTGGGTTAGCTTTGTAGCCTCATATAACTTGCTTGGTGTAGTGGTAACAATGCTGGATAATAATATTATCTAACGGTCACCAGTTCAATCCTCATTTTGGGCATTTTTCCTGCTTTAAATTCCTTTTTACAGTTAGCATGGGACATTTAAAAGTCCCGGTTGGGCCCATAGCATGGTTCTTTTAAAAGTACTTACTGTACCAGCTGCACCGGCCAGATAGAGCAATACTTCCTGACGCGAAACACCCTGCCGGCGTCTCCAGCAGCTCCTCCCGCTGCAACCGTCGCTGCAGCTCCGAACACAGTGCGCACCACCCCTCAGGGCAGCGGTGCCCCTCCTCTCATTGTCCCATCGGCATTCACCGCGCCCATCGCGCCCCTGAACTCAGCTGCAGGTGCGCCACCTTCTCTTCGCACCCTCTTCCCCGACATTGAGCCGGCATGCATCACCGCCGTCATCACCCACGAACTCCGGGCTGCGGACCTCTACAAGCTAGACCCCTGTCTCAAGGACACGGAGCCCACGTACAGCCTCAGTGCGACCGGCGCGTTCGAGATGAACGTATCCAAACACAAGGCATACAAAAATCTCAACTCCATTCTCCTACCCCTCAACACATACTTCGGTACCCTGACGGCGCACGCGAATGGCACCCTCGCGGCCTACTTCCATCGGCACACCGCGCATCTTGTTACCCTCGCGTCCGAATACGAGTGGGTGGCGGTCCTCGAGTACCACACCCTCTTCTTCAACCATCGAAGGGGAGACATGCTCAATGGTGACTATGTGTCATGGGGCACACCAGACCTCGCGCTCCTTGCGCTCAGCGTCTACCCGCATCGGAAGCAGGTTCAACCCACCTCTTCTGCGAAGTCGCCAGCGAAACAGACTACCAGCTGCAGCGGAGACTCCACATGCCGCAACTACAACCTCGGCAAGTGTGACAGTCCTTGCGCTTGGAAACGCTCCCACATCTGCTCCTCCCCGGGTTGCGGGAAAGACCACCCGCTCACGCAACACAAGTAGGGGGTAGGCCGGACGAGTAGCTTGTCTCCGTCACCGTTGCTAACTCGTCACGGCCCACCCGTCGACGAACCTGTCATACCCGCCCCCTCGCATTGGCCCGTCTCCCTCCTCTACCTCACG